>CM029629.1:30014112-30518631 GCA_017311315.1 Dendrocalamus latiflorus
GACGGAGCGCCTCCGCGCAAGCGCGCGCGCGCCGCCATGGTGCCGCCGCCGCCTCGCCGTGGCCTGCGCGCCGCGGCTTCGCTCGGGGCCGCCGCCGGCCGAGCGCGCGGGAGCCGCCGCTCCGATTTTCTCGCAAGGGGGCGGGCGCAAATGAGATAAGGGTTAGGGTTTGGGGAGCCAGCGCCTCCGCTCGGTTTTTGCCCTGGCGTTTTTCACTCGGGGCCGTCCGATCGCCTGGACGGCCGAGATCGTGCGGGGCCAGAAGGGCAGGCCGGGGTGTGCGGGTTTTGGGCCGCGGGAGCCGGCTGAGTGGGCCGGCCTGGGCGCCCGGGGGAGCGCGCGCGCTCGGGCGCGCTAAGCGGGCCGGCTGGGCTGCGGCCGAAAGAATGGGCCAAAAGGCCGTTTTGAACAGTAATTCCATAAATGGATTTTTTATTGTTATTTCAGAAGCAATTTTGAGTGAATTTGATTGAAATTTGATCCAAATCTCTGTAAATTTTTGCACCAACGTGTTAATTTTTTCAGAGATTAAATGTGTACAGTATAATGCTTCTGAATAATGAATTATTTTTTGAATAATTACAGTTTCCGCTGCAAAAGTTAATGTTGATTGATTTTCATTATTAAATTCGAACCAACGTGAGAATTTAATTTTGGAAAAATAGATATAAATCCCAGATAATTATGATATTGTTATTTTCTGACCAACGTTGATAATAACAGTATTGTAATTTTTAATTGATGATTTTATGTATTATTTCTATTTCTGCCCAACGGTGATGTAGATTTAATGTATAGATATAAAATTGATTTAATTGTATGTCGTATTTTTGACCAACGTTGGAAATAAGGCATATAATTTGCTGTTACGTTCTCACTTTATTTGAACTAATTTTCAGGCGGATACAACTTGATGAGTTGTATCAAAGAGATCCCCACTCTTAAAGGAGATAATTATGGAGAGTGGAAGCAAAAGATAGACTTAGCGTTTATCTTGGCTGAGGTGGACTGGGTCCTCACTACAGCACGTCCCACTGAGCCTATGGCACCAGTGAGGGATCAAAATGAGGATGATACTGCTTGGCAAAAAAGACAGAGGGATCATGCTCCCTTACAGATGTCTTATGATCTTAATCATAAGAAATGGACCACAGCCAACAAGAAATGTATGGCTGTGATAAAGAACACAATTGAGTCTGCTATTGTGGGCTCAATTGCAGAGTGTGACACTGTCACAGAGTACCTTGATAAGATAAAGAGTCAGTTCACTGGCTCTTCAAAGACTTATGCTACACAGCTGATTAAGCAGCTTGTGACAGAAAGGTACTCTGGCAGTGGCAGTGGCATAAGAGAGCACATACTAAAGATGAGCAATTTGGCATCTAAGCTTAAACCAATGGATTTGGCTCTCAAGGATGAGTTCCTTATTCATTTGATTTTTGCTTCCTTGCCTAAAGAGTTTGACACTTTTGTTGTCAACTACAATATGCAGCCCGAGAAATGGGACTTGGAAAAGTGCATAGCTATGTGTGTGCAAGAGGAGGAAAGAATTAAATCCTCACATGGTGGATCTATCAACTTTGTGAAGGATAACAAGAAAAAGAACTTCAACAGTACCTCCTTCTCAAAGAACAAGGGAAAAGCCTCTGTCCATCAGCCTCAACAGAATAAATTTGCTGTACACAAAGATCAGTGTCTTCACTGCAAGAAGACGGGACACTACAAGAAGAACTGTCCTGATTACTTAAAGATGATAATGGCAAAGAAAGGTGAGAACATTATTACCTTTATAAATGAATGCCTGTATGTGCAATATTTGAAATCCACTTGGTGGATTGACTCAGGAGCAACTGTTCATGTTGCTAATTACTTACAGGGATTCCGTTCGACGAGGACTACACAAAGAAACGAAAGATGCATTAAAGTTGCAAATGGAGTCCAAGCTGAAGTTGAAGCCGTTGGCGATCTTTCATTAGAGTTAGCTAATGGCTCCAATCTTTTACTTAGAGATGTCCTTTTTGTTCCCTCTTTACAGAGGATTTTTGATTAGTGTTTCAAATTTGGACAAAGATGGTTATGATTGTAATTTTGGAAATGGCAAGTGTGAAATAATGTTTAATAAAGAATGTGTTGGTCTTGCCATCTTACAGAATGAGCTTTATTTGTTATCATTATGTGATGATGTGAATGTTGTATGCGATAATGGGAACGTCGCGTGCGAGAAAGTGATTGAATCCTCGTCTACGAATGTAAACAGAAAATGAAAGAGAACTCTAGATGAGTCGTCGAAATTATGGCATTGTCGTTTAGGCCATATTTCGAGGGGGAGAATAGAAAGACTAGTTAAGAATGATATTCTTCCTCCATTAGAGTTCTCAGACTTAGAACAATGCAGAGAATGCATTAAAGGAAAATATGTAAAGAAAATTAAAAAAGACGCTAAAAGAAACACAGGAGTTCTACAAATTATTCACACAGATATTTGTGGTCCTTTTCCTGTGAAAAGTGTGGATGGATATGACTCGTTCATAACATTCACGGATGATTAC
This sequence comes from Dendrocalamus latiflorus, assembly GCA_017311315.1. NCBI lineage: Eukaryota > Viridiplantae > Streptophyta > Magnoliopsida > Poales > Poaceae > Dendrocalamus > Dendrocalamus latiflorus. The sequence goes on from CM029629.1 coordinate 30,016,662, forward strand.
TCCCGTTATGGATATATTTATCCAATCAAAGAAAGAAATGAAGCCTTGGATAAATTCAAGATATTTAAAGCTGAAATTGAAAACCAACACGATTTAAAGATTAAGATAGTCCGATCTGATCGTGGGGGGAGTACTACGGTCGACATACCCCATATGGACAAGTTCCTAGACCTTTTGCAAGGTTTTTACAGGAAAATAGCATAGTGGCCCAGTATTCTATACCGGGCGAATCTCAGCAAAATGGAGTAGCTGAAAGACGCAACCGTACCCTGATGGATATGGTGCGAAGCATGATGAACTATTCCACACTACCATTGAGTTTATGGATGGAGGCGTTGAAAACCGCCATTCATATTCTCAACAGAGTGCCTAGTAAGTCGGTGCCCAAAACACCGTACGAGTTGTGGACAGGAAGAGTTCCCTCACTAAACCACTTACGTGTGTGGGGGAGACCTGCTGAGGCTAAAGTATTTAACCCAAACCTTGGGAAGCTTGATCCCAAAATAGTAAGTTGTCATTTCATTGGCTACCCTGAAAAGTCAAAAGGGTTTCGTTTCTACTGTCCAGATAGATATACAAAGTTTGTAGAAACGAGACACGCTGTCTTCTTAGAGGATGAAATGGTGAGAGGAAGTATGGTAGCTCGTGAGATTGATCTTGAAGAGAAGCGGGTGTATGCGCCCACTCCGATGATTCAAGAGCCATTCTTCACACTACCTGCTGTCGCTGCACCGACGGTGCAAGACACTGTGGTGTCAGCACCTGTTATTATTCCTCCTGTGGCAACAATGAGTGATAATGAGGAACCTGTTTTACAGAATCCTATAGAACCTATTGCCACAGATGAGGGGGAGCAACAGCAGCCTCAAACAGAAAATGTACCAAATGAGGAGGCCCCAAGGAGGTCTCAAAGAGTAAGAAGATCAGCTATTTCTGATGATTATCAGATTTATCATACAGAGGAATTTCAAATGGAGGATGATCCTACCTCATTTGAAGAAGCCATGAGAAGCGAAAATTCCTCAAAATGGTTTGAGGCCATGGAAGAGGAAATGAGGTCCATGAAGGCTAATAAAGTCTGGGACTTGGAAATTATTCCTAAAGGAGCCAAAACAGTAGGCTGTAAATGGGTCTACAAGACAAAGCATGACTCTCAAGGGAATGTAGAAAGATACAAAGTGCGACTTGTGGCAAAAGGATTTACGCAAAGAGAAGGGATTGTTTACAATGAGGCCTTTTCTCCAGTCTCATGTAAAGATTCCTTCAGAACCATAATGGCATTAATAGCACATTATGATTTAGAGTTACATCAGATGGATGTAAAGACGACATTTCTTAATGGGGATTTGGAGGAAAATGTTTACATGGCACAACCGAAAGGTTTTGTCGTGGAAGGAAATGAAAGAATGGGATGCCGCCTAAAGAAATCGATTTATGGGTTAAAGCAAGCTTCAAGACAGTGGTACTTGAAGTTTGACAGTACAATAAGAAAATTTGGGTTTAAAGAGAATGTAGAGGACAACTGTGTTTATGCAAAGTTTAAAGATGAGAAGTTTATCTTCCTAATCCTGTATGTGGATGATATCCTACTAGCTAGTAGTGATGTTAGTCTGCTACTGGAGACAAAGAAGTTTTTGTCCTCAAACTTTGATATGAAAGATCTTGGTGAAGTTTCGTTCGTTCTAGGGATCGAAATTCACCGGGACAGAAACAAGGGGACATTGGGACTGTCACAAAAGGCATACATAGAGAAAGTCTTAAAGAAATTTGGTATGCATAAATGTAGTCCTTCACCTGCACCTATAGTCAAGGGCGACAGATATGGGGATTTTCAATGCCCCAGGAACCAGTATGAGATCGATCAAATGAAAGCGGTTCCATATGCTTCAGCTGTCGGAAGCTTACAGTATGCTCAAGTATGCACACGCCCTGACTTAGCATTTGTTACCGGGTTACTTGGCAGATTCCAGAGCAATCCTGGAATAGAACATTGGAAATTGATAAAGAAAGTCTTGCGTTATTTGCAAGGAACAAAAGGCCTCATGATGACATACAGAAGATCAGATTCACTCCATATAGTGGGGTATACAGATTCTGATTTTGCGGGAGATGATAGAAAGTCTACATCCGGATATGTATTCACTCTCGCTGGAGGAGCTATATCGTGGAAAAGCTCAAAGCAAACCGTCACTACATCGTCCACAATATATGCCGAGTTTGTAGCATGTTATGAGGCTACAGGGCAGGTGAACTGGCTAAAGAAGTTCATACCCGGTTTAAAAGTGGTTGACGACATCAATAGACCACTTAAGTTGTACTGCGATAATGAACCCGCAGTAATGTATGCCCACAACAATAAGTCAAGTGGTGCTGCCAAACACATTGACATAAAGTACTATGTTGTGAAAGATAAAGTTCGGGATCAAATTATAAGTCTTGAGCATATAAGTACCGCAAAGATGTTAGCGGATCCGCTTACTAAAGGCTTACCACCCAACGTGTTCAGAGAACATGTAGCCGGCATGGGTTTAAGGGAAAGCCTATGATTCCTGGACTAAAAGATGGCACAAAAGATTAAAGTAACTATTTCAGAACAAGAGAGGTGTATTGTAGCTGTTGAATCTATCGGTGATTGACCGTGACGATGAGACATGTTCTATGCACTAATCTGTGATGGAATGAGTAAAGTCAAAAGTAATTAAAGATAAAGCATAGATTGAGATCAAGGGGGAGAATGTTAGAATGATCTCAGTCGATTAGCCCAACGGCTAATCGGGCCTTGATCCGCGCCCTGATCGGGGGCACTCAGCCCAACCACTGGCTGATGGGCCCCCGTCGCGCTGCGCAATAAATAGAGGGTGGGGGCCGGCGGTTCGCGTAACGAGGTTCGCCTGAGCCGCAATCCCCACCCGAAAAACCCTAACCGATCTAGAGGGGCGCAGTCAGCGACGGGAAGCACCATCGTCGTCCCCGTCGCCGGATCTACGCCGCCGCCGACGCCACCGTCCTCTTCTCCGACCGTCGCTGCCCGTGCGCAGACTTCACCGCCGAACCTGCTATGGCCTCCTCCTCCTCCACGCAATCAGACGGTCAGTACCCCTCTCTCCCTCTCGGTATTATCTCAAGAACCCGAACACGTAAAGAAACCCCGCTAGATCTAACCTAGGAGATCCTAAAAGCTATCCTAACACTTATGCTCTTCATTACTTTTCCCTATCTCTTTCTTAACTATTTTTCATATCATATCTCATCATGTATGAATGGTTAATTAATTTTACGGATATTATATATGGTGAAGTATTGAAAGTGCTCTTAGGACTACGTCAGGTATCAAGGCTGGTACAAAACGCAAGAGTGGTTTGTACCATTTTTAATGGTAAAATCCTACCCCTATTAAACCCGGGGGGTTCCGGCCCCCTCGCCGTGTCCACGTCGCCCCCCTCCCTCGGCCGGCCGGCGCGTGGCGCCCGGTTTTTGGTACGGCCGGGGGAGGCCATTCCCTCCTGGTTTTCCGAAATTACGTAAAGGTCCTTTTTCTTCGCGGAAAGGTCCCTGAATTTTTCAAAAAAGTCCTTGCAGGTTTTTTCCCTAAAAACTTTTTTGGTAGCGCCCCGCGGGTTTCCAAAATTATGTATAGGCCCTTATTTACTTACGTACAGATCCTTACAAGTCCTCGATTTTTTACGAAAAAGACATGTGGTTTTCCCTAAATTACGCATTTGTCCTCGATTTTTTTATTAAATCCCTGCGAATTATCGTCTCTTTTGCTTTTGTCTACACGGTAACTTGCTTTTGTCTACACGGTAACTAGCGCGGCGTGCGCCGCGCTTATATGCAGCTAGTAGTAAACACGGGCAATACCGACCAGCGCCGATGATAAGTTTGCTTCTAAGAGACGACTCCGCGATTTGATACCAATCATCAAGTCAGATTTACGACGCACGAGCTTGACCAGAGGAGTGTACTGTACCCGAAGAATTCTAGATGAGAGCGCGATGGGAAGGAAGTGGTGCCGGAGTCGTCACAGCATTTCCAACAAAGACAACGACGCGTGCCGTACACAATACTACTTACTACTGTCGCGGAGTGCAGGAGGAGAGGGGAGAGGAATCAGGGGATGGGTACGTACGTGGCGCATGCAGCGTGTGTGAACCGGGAGACATGCTTGGATTAGATTTGTTATAAAACCTACAAGATTATAATATGGCTGAGAAGGTTTAGATTATAAATAGAGAGACTATTGTGGTCTTTTTTCAGTTTTTAAAAATTATTTTTCGGTTTTTTTTACAGTAACTAGTTTTTAAACGGAGTATTTTTTAAAAATAGGGTCTACTAGTTAATTGTAGTACATACTTTACTGACTTCATTTATATCGGCAAAAACCGCACGTGAGTTTCTGTTACTCTGTAATCTCTCGTACAAACAGCCCAAAAGTCATAAGCCGTAGCCAAAAGCCACAAGCCACAGCCAAAAAGAACAGACCCTATATCATATAAATAGATCTAAGATCAATAAAGACTACTTCTAGGGCTCTCTATCAATTATGTCTTCTATGATTGATTACTGTGTTTTTGGTGATTGATTGTGTGGATTGCATTGGGGTTATCGATTCCTCGACTATTTCTTAACCAGATTTACCTGATCAATTCGGCTTCGGCTTCTGGCTTATTTTTCACTATTCATAAATTTCGTCTTTTTCTGAACTTTTGGCTTTTTGTTGAGCTTTTTTGACGATTCTTTTTTTTCCCGTATTTGTTTATATTATACGTAATGGGCTAACATATTTTTTATATTTTTAAAATTTTTTAAATTTAATTATGCTAAATAAGCCTCTGTCAGGTACAGTACTTTTTTCAGCCAGCTACAGTGTTTTCAGTCATAAACCATGAGTTTTTAAGCCAAACCGATCACTACCTAATTATCGATTAGATGAGCACTTGCCTCGCTTGCGGCTTGCTCAGTCATCTCGTAATTGCTAAGGCTGGCGAGTGATCCATCCAATCCAACGAGGCCATGCAGCATATATGAGAGGAAGTATAATAGTCGATGTATGATAGGATTGATCATCTTGTGTTGCCATCCAAATTTGACAATTTTAGGGTAACAAATGGAACCCTGAGAGAGACAAGGTTAATGCCACGTGAAGGTTCCTGCCATCAAGCTATGGGTATGGAGAAATTCATACATCATATGGAAGAGTTTAGGCCATCTTGAGGATTGAAGATGGAAAGCACGGTGCATACAAAGAAGTCCCTAAAGGAAAGGGAAGATACGTGCGAGATGGAGATGCTGATAGGTGAGTGAGAATCAGCAGGCAAACAAGATCAATCAGGTTATCTAGTCCAAACCATGTACGTACGCAGGGGCGGATCTAGCGGTGGGGCGGGGGGCTCGAGCCCCCCTACTGTTACCGGACCCTTGGAGCCCCCTGGAGCCTCCCCCTAAATTTTTAGCCATGGATGTATAATGTAGAAGGGGCTGAGGTCGAGCTGAAAGTACTTCAGCCCCTTCAAAAAATTTTCCTAGATCCGCCACAGTACGTACGCAAGATGACATGTGGATCCCATCCAACGGCAATCGGGATAATAGACAGGTTAATTGACGTTCGATGCCACCGTATCGAAGATCTCGACGGATGGCAACCATATGTTTTTCATCTGATTCTTCATATGGAAAAGATTAGCAGCCGGAAAGAGAGAAAATGGACCAGTACAATTATGGTAGTTGAAATCGATTACTATTCATGCGTGCATGCACGGAAGACTTCTTTCGTATGGGCCTTGGAGAGAGAGGGAATCTCCACTGCTTACAAGAGAAAGCGTTGATAAGTGATACGGACATCCCTCTTTCCTTCTCTTTTTAAGAAAAAAGCACGCTAACACATGGGCCACACGTGATTCCTTCCCCTCTTCTTTCTTACCTCATCGCCACCTGAAGCTGCGCTCTCTGCCTCCATCTGTGCCTCCAACCGCATGACTCCCTCCCTCCCTCTCTCTCCCCTCCACAAGCGTCGCCACCCACTCACCCCTTCACAAGTGCCACTGTCCACATCCACTCTACCGAGCTCTCCCTCTCCACAAGCATCCCACTCATGTTGACCTGATCGCTGGAGCCACGGGCGGAGCTATGTGGTTGAGCCCGGTGTCATAGAACACCGGGTTCAAAAATTTTTTCTACAGGTATTAATATCTCTATTTCATACGTGAACCCCCTAATCTAAACTTAGTGCACCCGGTATTTTTTTGAAGCCAAACAAAAGGAATACTAGCAGCCTAAATTTTTAGTAGCTAGCAGTAGTCCATGAGGAGTCTTCACTGTCCCGTAACACACGAGGTCACTGCAACACCCAGCCCAAGAGAGAGGATCGCAATAGGTCATGGTGTCTATTTGATCAATCCTGAAGCATGTCACTTCGCACAACCCTCTACACCTGTTCATCTTGTAAAGTCATGCAGAAGATGTGCATCACGCCCGCTACAGCCACACCCAATCAGGCAGCAAATATTCACAAGAAAACGTGAGAAATCAATGCCACCGGTGGCCCTCGTTTGCCATCTGGCTACAGTGCCGCTTGGCCCTTGTTGCCAACTTGCCATCTTGAATTGTTGAACATACAAATATCTAATTGACCTTTTCAATTATTTGATGATTATTCCATAAATGATAGACTTATTTGTTATGTGGAAAAAATAAGAATTATAGAAAATTACCAATGATATTGTGGTTCATCGCTTTATGAATTTGAAAGAACACAAATACTAAACAGTAATGTTTTTACTTATATTTGATCATTCTTTTTTTACTTAAAAACTTTTTCTTTTTTATAGGTCAATGAGTTCGGATGATGTATTTTACTAATGCTGAACAACTTTTTTGTATGTGATTTCGTACTTAGTTAATTCAGTTTGCTGCAACTAACCAATATTATTATCAGGTTTATTTATTTTGGTAAGCATTTCGATCGTTACTTCTTTATTATCATATACTGCTATCGGTCATATTGAAGTATTGATGCTAAAAATTACCGGACATATTACTATTAGGCATAATATTGATTGAAAATTATATATATTGTTATATATATGATGAAGTGGTGAACCCCAGTTCTTTTTGTTCTAGTTCCGCCCCTGCCTGGAGCCACCTTGCCGAACCCTCCCCCTCCGCCTCCGACCGCATGACCCACCTCTCTCCCTCCATCTCTCCCACATAAATTTCCCCACCTGCTCTCCCATCCAACCACCGTCACCCCAAGTGAGCCGCCCTCGTTGCCATTCCCTGGCCAAATTCGACCAAATCTTATCATCGCCGTCATCCTCCAGAACTTGTGGTCACCCGACATCGAGCAGGATGAAGCATGGGAGCAGCAGCGGGGCCTGCATCGTAGGGCTCCACGCTGCGGCAAGGCTGGAGTGTCACGGACAATGACCTCGACGAGCTGTGTGGGTGTATTGATCTAGGGCTTGGGTTCAACATCGAGCGAGACAAGGCGTGGAAGCAGCGGTGGGGCCTGCATCGCAGGGGATCCACGTTGAGGTAGGGATGTTGTGTCATGAAACACGGCCTTAATTAGAGGCGGAGCTAGGCCTCGGGCCGCCGGGGCAATGGCCCGAGGCCCAGCTGAGAAATCCATTAGCGTTTTAATTGTAGCTAAAATAGTACAATCTTGCTATCTTCATTTTCAATGGGTTGGGCCCGAGGCCCAGCCTCATGCTGGCTACGCCCCTGGCCTCAATGAGCTGCATAGGTGCATCTATCTGGGGTTCGGGTTCAAGGCCACGGGATGCGCGGCATGCGGCACTGGGAGGAGTCATCTCGTGTAGACACTCCCCACACTGGACCTATCCTATGTCATGCACGACAGCGACAGCAGCGAAGTGGAGATATGTGCTAACCCATGCGTGTCAGGACCAGATTTCCAAATCAAACACTCTGTGTATTACCGCACTAGTCCTAGATCAAAGCTAGTGTGCACAGTCAAACAGTGATTATTACATTACCAAAGACAATTTATTACAATAATAGAGTACTGGTATTAAGGCCATTTAGTACCAAACATGCTACAAAAACTCATTGAAAATACAAACTCGAAGCGGAAGCAAGAGAAAATAAACTTCGAAGATAGCCTATCAATTCATGCATAGGCAATTGACTGGGGAAGCACAATCTGGACCTTCGGAAAGCCTTCGTCTAATCCACACATGAAGTAGTCGAAGTCTCCTTCTACATCTTCACACTCCTCCAAGATGATTTGCAGATTCCAAAGTGATTATATAGGGTATTCCGTAAGACTTAGGAAAAATACAATTATATGAAGAATTAATAAAGGAAGGATAATATAGTTCTTTTGCACAAAACAACATTTTTAATTCAATTACCATTATAGATTTTCAAGGCATTAATTTAACAAATTAATTGCAATAACTGAAAGCAGACAATTTCTAGTGAAGATTCTAGCTGCTAACACCAGTATTAAGACTCTGACCGCAAAGGTTCAATGAATGGTTCTGTCTACCTGGCGCTATCTGCCAGAGTACATCTAAGAGATCTAACTACTCCCAAATTCCCAAAAGCTCGTTTCAAAAAATAAAACTATAAATCTACCATGTGAAAGCGCATATTGCTCGCCCTTGATCATGGGTACAGCTATTCGAATAGTTTTACACTCCGCAAAGATTATACAACTTTACCCAAAGAATGATCACCTCATATTGCCAGTAGATTAACACGCTTCCTTTAGTGTGTAGCAGAGAGACCATGACAAGGCCTTTACAAGGTGCTAGCATAAATAGAATCCACCAGCTAAGGCTTCACCATTGAATAGGTTCAATCTACCCAAGTCAGAAGCCTCTTCTCGCGCCGTGTGGCAATGCCGCTGCTTGACACCACACATTCAGCCATCTAGTGGAATCTAAGCTAAGCCGTTACAAATTAATTAGCTAGATCATACCCATTTAGACTTATGGTTGTACGGTAATGCTCAGTTTGGACAATCACAAGCATCAGTCCTTAATTGACTAGGGTGGCACTTTTCACGATACAGGTTCTCATGCTCAATCTGCACCAACTCAAATTTACCATTCACCCAAGTCTAAATCATTTTTATTATTTTCTTTTACTTCAAAAATAGCAGCAATACCTATTACCACAAAGTTACTAAAATGAAATGATTAAGGCATATAATAATAATTTTCCACCCTTGGGGACCGAGTAGCTTATCTGAGCAGCTCTACTATTTCTAGAATTATAAAACCATATTATAATCTCAATACTGAGACAAGGGGATCCTAAGTTGATAAAGGTACAGGGATTTCAACAACAAATGAGGTATAACAATGTCAAAATAACTAATGACCTTAAGACAAGTTATCATTTTATGTGAAATAGTAATGCATGTAAATTTAAAATAGTAAATAACTTTTGATAAAACTTAGATCAACATGTTCAAAGAAGACTTACCTTCTGTGGCTGGGGTTTCTTCATGCTGGTTGGAAACTTTTCGATGATGTTAGGATCTACGTGCAAAATAAGAAACACAAATAAATAAATAAATAAATAAATATAAAATCACAAAAAAATAAAATATATACTAGAAGTAATATTAGGATTTTATATGAATTTATAAACTCGAATCACTAGATTCGGAGTTCGGGCAACAGAGAATGAGCGATCGAAAGATAGATTGGAAAAGAAAATTGCTGAAATTAGAAATAGGAGGGAGTATTCTTTGGCATCTCTTTTTGCTGGAATTTTTGGAATTTTGGAGAGTATGGCAGGTGGGGCCCACTCGTTATTGACTTGAAGCAATACACAAGAAGACTAACAGTGTGACAACTGGAGCACAGAGAGAGCAGCACGCATGGCACTCATGGCGTCTCATTAGCGTGGGAAGGCCAAGGTAATGCGCCCGAAGGGGGAAATAGGTCCGTGACTCACCGGAGGATAGCTGGCCAGTGATGGCTCTGGTCGGCGAGGCCCACGGTGGCGACATGGGTTGGCAAGGGAAACGAGGCAAGGGCAGGGAATGCAGAGAAGTAAGATGAACATGAGCATGACCTAAGGAATGCTATGGTGCGATCGGTTTGGCCGGAGGATGGCCAGATTGGGCTAGCCACAGTGACGCCCATGAAAACAAAGGGGTGATCTAGTACAGGACTTCCTCGGCGATGCATTGGACAAATGGAGGTATAAAATATGTAGAGTAGATGATGGCGATTGTGCAGTAGCAAAGAATTAGGTTTTGTCCTACCGGAGGTGATGAATCGACCACGGAGGACGTGGTAGATTAGTTTCAAGAAAAAACTCGATTCCCATCAAATGTCTACAAGAAAATCAAATTAATCAACTTCACATGAGGGTGCAAGATACTCGGGAACATGAAGTGACATGAAAAGAATTTGAAGAAATTCACCAGAGTGCTCGGAAAGTGAGTTGGAGTGACGAACAATTTCGGGAATGAAGGGCTTTCCATGATAACAGCATTCTAGGGTTTAAAGAGGCTTGGTGGACATTGTAAAGGGTTGAGAGAGGTCATAGGGTCGTATATAAAGGCTTGAAAGAGATAGAAATGGACTCGAATTCGTAGGATTTGGTTTAAATTTGGTTTGGGAAAGGACGAAATAAAAGAAAAACGGATGAATGTATGGTGAAGGGACTGGAAAAGGAATGGATTCCTTGCGTGATTTGGAGCAACTTTCATTTTGGCACGATGTTAAGATAAGGCTTGGTTGAAGAGTTGGCTTGGGAGGGGTATGGGGGCGTTGTTGCTCTATTTTTGCTCGACCTGCTGCTAATTGGTTTGGGACGATGAACAGTAACCCCAGATAAACAAGTACTCGACGAATAGTACTAAGCAGGAGAGATAAAGAAAGAAGGGAAAAAGGAAAGGAAGGAAAAGAAAAGATGGGCTAAGAAAAATAGGTTGGACCAGAAAAATAGAACTGATATTTTTCTAGGGATTTAGATTTTTGGAGATTGTATTTGAATTTGAATTTTGAAATTCACATTGGAATTAGAATTTTGAGATCTTCTTCCAGAATTTATACATAAAATCTAGACACTTTTAAATAATTAATTTAGAATTAAATTTTTAAAGAAGATGAATTTTGGGATACAATGTGCTTGCATTGCCTCGTCGAAGGCGTTGGAGGAATCACCGCTCGAGAGCCCCATGTCCATTCTCTCTCCAGGTATTTGTATCAGCCATGTGAGGTTACACACCATGCACACCAAAGTCCATTACCCATCTATCTCACTCAGCTCTCTCATCCCAGCAATCAATTCCCCAGTCAACCAAATCGACAACGAACCCTAGCTAGCACGGCCACGATGTGCAGGCGTACGACAACGCAAGGGATGCGAGGGGGTAGCACCACCTTGGGTCCAACCCTATCAATAATGACGCCACACTCGTTATCCTTCCTCAACCTCAGCGGTCGCTTTAGCATTGTGATGCATGGTGATCCATTGCTGTTGAATTTAAGAAACACTCTTCCTCCTACCACAGCTATCAAGCTTGCTCCAATCCATAACGGACGATGAGCGACACATTCAGAAACCGTCACATGCATTTCAAGGGTCAAGCACCCTCATTGGCTTCGCCTTCCCATCCCTTACATACACATCAGGTAGAACACATCCATCTATTCCCTTCCTCTCAGGCGGAGATTATGCCCACCACCGCCCATTAGTCATTTTCGTGGCTGACATCGAGCCTAGTGACTACAACTACCCCTTGCGCGGGGCTGAAGTTGTGGTCATGATGTTGGCCCTCTGCTATGCCTCGATGGTTGTCACCTCAATCCCAATTTGTAGTCACTGGCTCACAATAGGTAACTCTCCGATGAAATTCTCTCTCTCTCTCTCTCTCTCTCTCTCTCTCTCTCTCTATATATATATATATATATATCTAATTTGCGTAAGTTTATCATTTAGTTCTCTATTATTGATTACTACAAGAGTTCATTGTTCCATTTGTGTGAACTCCCTGTCAAATTGCTATAATAGTTCATTGTTGCTTTGGTGTGAACTCCCCAATCTAATTGCTACTATATAGCATTTTACTATTTAAAATCTATTCAGTTTGACCTGTCTTTGATTGTTCATTTTCCTTTTAATATGATTGGACTCCTAAAGCTGCTGCCTCACATATATAGGTTGCTTCAATTTCAACGATTTGTGTAATCAGGTTTGGGGACAAGAAATTTGCTTAGGTTCTATTTCTTTTCTTCGTTCTTCCACCTACTTCAAGTTGTAGCAATAAATAAGATACATAAGTTCCTGAATCCTAATATACTATATAAATTGAGCTCATTGAAAGTGTTGCTTAATGGATGAATACCAATGGCCCCATTATTGTAGCTTTTGATCTAGATTAGGCCTTTTATTTATTTCTTTTTTGGATTGCAAGATTGATTAAGATTGCAAAACTTAGCAATTTATGCTGACTTGTTCATTAATTAAAGACAGTGAACACTAATATATATATTCTTTATTTCTGCCCTTGTTTCAGATTATAGATTAAAATTATCTTGATTGACAAAGTTTTGTTTTCATTTGACGCAATCAGCAATGTTGTTTTGCCGTGGTACTTTTTGAATAAATAAATTTTACTTCTTGCAATGACTGTATTCTTAAAGATAGAGATACGCAAGGAAAAGACAAGGTATTTCTTCAGTAGCATATTTGTTACCTTACATATTAATCTATAGCATGGTGCATAGAAGATTCTCTTTCCACTCTACCTCTATTTCATCGTAGTGCTCAAGGCCTGTTTTGATTATTTGGGATAATTGGGTTATATGGATCTGCAAGAAATCAGATAACTTCTTCATTTTTTTACTTAGAATTATTGTCTAATTTTGCCTATAGTTCAAGGAAATAGGTCTATTTTGCACCAATCAATGTATTGGTCATTCCTTTAATGATGAAAGTGAGTGCGAAAGGTACGGGGAGGAATTCATCTTAATTCTTTGCAAGTTGCCTTTGTAAGAGAAGAATTAACATTTGAGCTCTGTTAGACTACACATAGTTGATAGTTGATACCACACATAGTGCACATTTTACAAAATACTTTATAATGTACATGCTTCACATTCAAAATTAGAGATAATTTTATGTTTGAGTTACTAAAATATGCGGTCAATTACTTCAATGAAATGATTGGAACATTGGATGATTGCACATTTAGAGTGAATAGTATGCTTCAGACACGGATAGTGTGTATTGCACAAAAATATTCGATGTAAATGTGAGTTTCCATTGTAATGCATAGATACATGACTAGTTAAGGATAAAGATGGTATGTGCATGCTAACTACATCATATGGAGTCAAAGCCTAAGTTGTTCCCTGTCGATTAAGAATTCCAAGACTAGTACGCATTCTGAGGCTATAAAAGAAGGTCTAAGGGCCTCTGATAAATCATCATTGATCATCCAAATTTTACTTTTATATACCTTTACTTTTCTGTACCTTAGGAGAAGTCTTTATTTTTAGTCGGCAAACCCAATCTACCCTTTGTAATTCAAAAATAATCAATATTGCTTCATATCGATGTATTTATCTTCATCGGTTTACACCTATTCGAGAGCTGTTTTTGTTCGATGTTACTTCGCATCGATGTGTCATTCAGAATCGATTTTTGCCCAAATTATACCCTTCTCATTTCGGCTTGAGTTTCTAGCTTATTTTTCACTATTCATAAATTTCGTCTTTTTCTGAACCTTTGGCTTTTTTTGAGCTTTTTTGCTGGTTCTTTTTTCCCGTATTTGTTTGCGTTGTCCATGATGAGATAACATATTTTTTCTATTTTTAAATTTAATTACGCTAAATAAGTTATTTTTAGTTATAATGTAATTTTAGTTATAAACTATTATTTTTCAGTCTAACCGGGGCAAGGACCTTATATGTTGCTGTTGACGACCCTGCCGGTTTGCATCTCCTTTACACATTTCAGTCAAATCAGCTGGCACTGTTCGGACAACCGCGTTCTTGAGAATTTTTTGTACGGATAATCCATTTTTTATTCGAAATTACATAAATATACCCGCGGGAAAATTTTTTACAAAAATAGGCTCCAGTCGCCTAATGGTTGGGCGACTGGAGGCGTTCGCCCAACCACAGGGCGACATTTAATGAATCTACCAACCGTTGGGCGATTAATTGCAGTCGCCCCACGGTTGGGCGACTTCCATCCAGTCGCCCAACCGTTAGGCGACTGAATTTCAGTCGCTCAACGGTTCCGCGACTTCTAGTGAGATATATACCGCGCTCGTCCGTGGCCGAGCGCGGTCACTGTGTCGTTCGGCCGCCGTCGCAGAGAAGAGAGGGAGAGGAGGAGAAGAGGAGGGGAAGAGAAGGAGAGGGAGAGGAGGAGAAGAGAAGGAGAGGGAGAGGAGGAGAAGAGGAGGGGGAGTGCGCGATTTTCAGGTAATTTTTCGTGTTATATTTTTTGTTAGTGTAGAAAATTAGTTTAGAAAATGTAGTGTAGAAAATTAGTTTAGAAAATTAGTTTAGAAAATGTAGTGTAGAGAATTAGTTTAGAAATTTGGTTTAGAAAATTAGTTTAGAAAATGTAGTGTAGAAAATTAGTTTAGAAATATAGTTTAGAAAATTAGTTTAGAAAATGTAGTGTAGAAAATTAGTTTAGAAATATAGTTTAGAAAATTAGTTTAGAAAATGTAGTGTAGAAAATTAGTTTACAAATTTAGTTTAGAAAATTCGTTTAGAAAATGTAGTGTAGAAAATTAGTTTACAAATTTAGTTTAGAAAATGTAGTTTCAAAATTTAGTTTAGAAATTAAATATAGAAATATAATTTAGACATTTAATTTTCAAATTTTGTGTACTAAATGTAGTTTAGAAATAAAGTTTAGAAAATTTAGTTTATAAATTTTGTGTACCATTTATTGTACAAATTTAGATGTAGAAAGTATAATGTACAAGTTTAGATGTAGAAATTTAGATGTACCAAGTTTAATGTACAGTCTTAGATGTATAAAATTTAGTGTTGAAATTATTGTACAAATTTAGATGCAGAAAATTGAATGTTGAAAGTATTGTACAAATTTTGCAGGTATGACTCGTGCTGGACGTGACTCGGAGTGGCGGTTCACGCTGTTGGACGAGCACGTGGACCGCTCTCATCGCGCTTCCCATCTAGTGCCGCCACCGGGGAGCACGGACGAGCCGCCTCAGCTGGGAGTGGTCCGGACACGGACACCTCGCGTGGCCTGGGGACTCGACCCTCGTTGGACTGCCAGGTGAGCACTATTCCAGCGTTTAGTGCGACCGTTAGTTCGTTCCGTGCTGACCTTCACTTTGTTTGCAGGCTGCGGGATGCCGGGCTACTCCCTCTTGCCCGGATGGTGCAGGCCACAGAGGAGGATGGAGCCGCTGGCGGGGACGAGGGCGGGGACGAGGCGGGCGGGGATCGATCACGACGATTTCCGTTCGACCGTTCCCTACTGACGGCTTTGGTGGACCGTTGGCGGCCCGAGACGCACACTTTCCACCTCCCATTCGGGGAGATGACGCCGACCTTGCAGGATGTGTCCCTGCTTCTTGGGCTTCCGATCGCGGGAGACGCTGCCTTCCTACCGGAGGCCCCGGCCGACTGGCGCGCTGACCTGCTCGGCAGATTCGAGGGTGTCGTTCCACCGGCCGCTGACCACCACGTGTTCGGAGAGGCGCAGACCCATGGGCCGACACTGAGGTGGCTCAGACAGTACCGGGTACGTGGTATATAAAATCGATCGTATCTTCGAAGCTCTTTTTTGTGGTATTACGTACTAATAACAACTTTTTTGCATTAAGGTGGAGCGCATGGTTCCGCAGGCAGACGATCAGCAGGTCTCGCGGCACCTGGAGGCGTACGTGCTGTGGCTGTTTGGTTGGGTGCTTTTCACCACCAGCCACGGCAATTCGGTAGATGCGCGCCTTATCGTTTATGCGAGGGCGATCGCTGACGGCGAGCCCCACCAGGTCAGCTGGGGATCGGCCGTACTTGCCGCGACGTACCGCGCGCTGTGCGATGCGTGCACGAGGGTCAAGCCGAACTCGATCCTCACGGGTTGTCCCCTGCTACTACAGTTGTGGTCGTTCGAGCGCTTAAGCGTCGGACGACCTGTGCTAGACGACGTGGGTCCGTACGGGCCCGAGATGTATCCGGGGGGAGAAGTTGACCGGCCGACGATGGGTTCTATGTGGTGCCGTCGCCGAGTAAGTTTTATCACAGTTAACTATTTCTTTCTTATTGACGATCGTCATTGTAAACAACTTGTCTTTCTTGCAGGTACAGTTCGCGCACGTGCAGGTCACGCGGGCGTACCGAGTCTTTGTGGAGCAGCTCGACCGCATCACAGCCGACGACGTGCGCTGGGAGCCGTACGCTGATACGGCAGTGCAGGCCCGTGCTCCTGGCGGTCTGTCTTCACTTTGCTGGCGTGACCGGGCTTTCTGGCTCACCCGCTGGAAGCTCGTGTACCTCATCTACGTGGAGGACTACGCACCCCAGCGGGTGATGCGGCAGTTCGGGCTATGGCAGCCGGTTCCTGTACCAGTCGGACCATCGCTTCCGCGGCACGTGCACGGGTGAGTGTACGTTTGTGCTAAATATGTACATACTTACTACTGCGTTCGCAAGTATCTCACATTACGTAATGGTTTTATACGCAGGCACAGCGGGAAGGGAGTGAAAAGAGGCACGGACTGGTCGGTGAGAATGCAGCCCTGGGTCGAGCAGTGGCAGGATGCGCTCGACGACCGCGTGGACGAGGACCGACCGTACGACAGCAGGGAGTACGCGGAGTACCTGCGCTGGTACCAGCCGCAGACCCGTATCAGGCTCGTATATGTGGTAGACCCGCCTGCCACACACGTCGCCGCTCCGACGGACACGTACCCCGCGCACTTCGCGCACGACGCTCACCTCGCGGTACGTTACATGTCATTTCAAAGATTCCCAAATGGTAATGTCGTTTCCATAATCGACCATTTTATGTCTTTGTGTCCAGGCTGACGTCGGTTCTGACCTATACGCCGAGTCCGGCACAGTACTGGAGAGGCTCGCCAGTGGTGCGCAGCTGACCCATGAGGAGGGCCTCAGCTTTGCGCGTCGGGTGCACGAGGGGTGTAGACGTATCGTTAGCCTACTGTCCTGCACGAGGCTACCGGCGGTCTCCACGCCCCCCGCTACGACTGCTCGTCCACCAGTGCCACCTCCACCAGCGTGGCACTACTATGGTGCACCTACGTGGACACGTCCTCCACCACCTCACCCGGAGCAGCCAGGGGGTTCAGCCTGGGCAGGGCCTCCTACACCGGTTCACTTCACGCCTCCTACGCAGACCCCTGTCTTCCCCACGCAGGGGGTGTACGCCTCCTCCATGGCGCCAGCTACAGGTACGCATAGGGTCTTATACCGTGTTTATCCGAAGACGACATGCAACGCACTAACGATATTAATATTGCAGGTACTTACCAGCACGGCGTCTCCCCAGGCCAGGAGGATGTGGACCAGTTTTTCGCGCCGTCGCCCGACGTCGCACCGCAGGTTCTTTCTGCCAGTGCGCTCCCCGGTGCACCGGAGATTACACAGCCAGAGGTGCAGCTGACTCCACCAGCGCAGGGGCGGGATAGACACCCTCCTCCTCGTTTTACCTTTTCGGATCGTCCTAATCCGTTGCACCGGAGGAGGGCCAAGCGAGGCCGTATGGGAGGACACGGGCGCGGTGACGGGGCACAGCAGGGTGACCAGTGAGGCGTGCTGCAGATGCTATATATGTTATGCATGTAATGAAAATACATGCGCCATGTTACTCACAGTTATATTATGAAGTTTATTTATATTTACATAAGTCTATCATCTCTTTCCGCATATAAACTATCTCACTTAACAGTGTATGTATCGATCGTTCTCTACTCAATCTTTCAAAAAAAAATTTAAAAAACTTTTTACACACCTACAATATACAATGAACATAAACTTTTATTACAACTTCACCGTATTTTTTACCGGTTCAACGTTACAAAATTCACAAATTCTAAAACAATCACGGGGGCTACCTGAAGTCGCCTAACGGGATGGCGACTGCATGGCAGTCGCCTAACGGTATGGCGACTGCATGCCAGTCGCCGTACGGAAGAGCGATTTAATGCAATCGCTCTACTGTGCAGCGAGATATATTGTGTCGCCGTGTGGTTGGGCGAACGCCTCCAGTCGCCCAACCATTAGACGACTGGAGCCTATTTTTGTAAAAAATTTTCCCGCGGGTATATTTATGTAATTTCGAATAAAAAATGGATTATCCGTACAAAAAATTCGCGTTCTTGACCTTTACACTCTCCCTAACGACACGGTGCTCTGTACAGAAATTTCCCGGCGGCGACAGCTTGCAAAATATGTCGATGGGCATCCCGATTGGTCCAGCCAGTGTTGGAGCGTGATATGTCGGCAGGCTAAATACCAACACTTTTTAAGTGATACTAGCGACATGTTAAGTGAGTTTAGCCACAGGTTTTCACGGCACTTGACCAGCGATTTCTTGGTGCTGTCACAGGGTGCTCAAAATGATTTTTTAAGTGGTTTATAGCTAAAAAGTACTATAGCTGACTGAAATTACACTGTAGCTGATAGTAGCTTATTTGGCGTGATTAAATTTAAAAAATTTAAAAATAAAAAACAGGTTAACTCATCACGGACAGTACAAACGAATACAGGAAAAAAGAACCGACAAAAAAGCTCAAAAAAGCCAAAAAGATGAAATTATTGAATAGTGAAAAATAAGTCAGAAGTCAGAAACCTAAGCCTTGTTACTGTACATGATACCTTTTTGCAAAGCCTACCGACGAATATCAAAGACATTTGGCAGTACGCCTAGTTTTTCTTCACCACTATATATGTCTGAATGTTGCAGTGGTTGTGACATGAGTCTATGACTAGCTTGACTTAAAAGCATAAGAGGTCGACTTTGCAGTGTTATTGCAGCATCTAACTTTAGACTATGAAGCCACCAGTCTGTTGTACTAGTTATAAGTATCTACTTTTACATGAGCTATATATGAAGGCAGAAAAGTCAATGTTTGGTTGTTCTTTGCAGTTGGACTACTACCAAACGTGCACATGCTTTGTTGACTTCGGGAGTCCAGGTTACCATGCATGCATATCTATGCTGCAATCCACATTCTCCCTTCTTCTTTGGAGTAAAATAGGTGTGTGAGCCTGACACAGTGCTATGCATCGTCAGTTCGTCACACTTGTGGTGATGAAGAGATATTGGTGATTCTACGTTGAACTCCGCGAAATTACCAGGAATACTTAGGGACCCGTTTGCAATGCTGAAATTTTGTGGGAATTTTGCCGGAACCGAAATAAAATCCTCCGAAATTCCTCCAAAAAAAAAACATCCCCGCTCGTTTTAGCTTCAACTTCTGGCTTATTTTTCACTATTAATAAATTTCATCTTTTTCTGAACTTTTGGCTTTTTTAGCTTTTTTGCCGGTTCTTTTTTCCCGTATTCGTTTACGTTGTCTGTGATGAGCTAGCATATTTTTTTCTATTTTTAAATTTTTTTAAATTTAATTACGCCAAATAAGTCACTTCAGCTACAGTAAAATTTCAGCCGCTACAGTGCAATTTTAGCCATAAGTCATAGCTTTTCAGCCCAACCGAGCGGAGCTGAACGGGGCCTAATTGGATGTACTAGTTGCCATTTTGAAGTAATAGAATAGGATCCAGATCCTATATTGGATTAGATCAAGACATCCACAAACTACCATTCGTGAAAAATGCAAACATTATCGGACCGCTTTTAATTGAAGACACTTGGAATGCTATGTACACTGACTAGTCGTTGTCATCGTCATCGTGGTTGCTGTTGTTGCTTACCCAAATACGTAGCGATCTTGTTGTTTTGTTCTCGAGAGAGAGAGAGAGAGCACATGCCAAATGTCAATGCTGAAGGAGATTGTTTTCCACTATGAATTATCTCCATTTGCAAAGTTTTGTACACCAAATCATTGGCATGAGAAAGGAAACAGCCATCCACAGCAAGCCCAAGCCGTACGTGTCAACTCTGCAATGTATGGAGCTGAAAAGATGTACCAATAGACATTATCATCTTATCCGGTAGAAGTGGTTTCTTGAGTCTCGTATTCTGTCTATGAGTAAAGCTAGTACCTGGTTGTAAAGGTGTTTTAGGGTCTGTTCTTTTTAGCTACGGCTTATAATTTTTAGCTGAATTTTTTTAATTTTATCTGTTTGCGACAGAGATTACGGAGAGGAAAATACTCGCTTGTGATTTATGTTGATACAGATGTTACACTTTTAACATGTACTACAATTAACTTGTAAATCCCGTCTTAAGAAAAAATACTCCATTTAAAACTTAGATACTGTAACAAAAGCCAAAAGTCGCTAGTTTCGGAGGAAAAGAACAGGCCCTTAGTCTAATAGAAGCCAAATAATTCTTTTGCTTTTTTTTCCATCAAACATTGCTCTGCAGTCTACTCTCAGTACAGTCATCTCGTAGTATAGAGCTTAAACTTGTGTTGATTTAAAAAATATCCATCTGACTAAAAATTGGACAGAAGTTAATGTTCTAGATTGTATGGAAGATTAAGATAAGATCACTAGTAGTCTCATTGACCCCTTTTTTTATGTGTTTGAACGCTAGTTTCCTGAATTCCCCAGGCTGATTGGTTCGGTAAGTGATTCACACCAAGAAGGCGACTGCCACTAAGCATGAAATCTTCCATGTTTAACTACGACTCGTTAAATCTGTTTCTTTTCTAATTAATTCTTGGTGGTGAACCTTCCACTGAGATGTCCTTTTGGTACCTTACATTCAGGTAGCTCCAAGAAGCCAAGAACTACAATACATGGCCATCAATTCTCCACCCAAACCTTCCAAAGGACAAAAAATGGGCAGGCAGTTCCATCAAAAGGACGGGCATGTCCTAGCTCATCACGAGCTTGTCCAGTCAAGGGTGATCGGTTAGACTTCAGCTTTTAGCTTCTAGCTTATTTTTTACTATTCATAAATTTCATCTTTTTCTGAACTTTTAGCTTTTTGTTGAGCTTTTTTGCCGGTTCTTTTTTCCCGTATTTGTTTGTATTATATGTAATGGGCTAACATATTTTTTTATATTTTTTAATTTTTTTAAATTTAATTATGCTAAATAAGCCTCTGTCGGGTACAGTGTTTTTTCAGCCAGCTACAGTGCTTTTCAGCCATAAGCCAGCAAAAATAAGTCCAAATGATCATAAATTGAAGTTGATTTCATAATTACTTTGCACAGATAGATATATTTATTCTTCCATTCTTTTCGTTTTCTTCCCTTATCTGCAGAGGATTGAACCAAGAATCGGCGAAAACACTTACTTAGAAGTTGAACATGTTGAATCCCCCAGTGAAATTTCAACCCTAGCCTAGGCCAAGAAAACCTTATTGATGCCTTACTAGTTGGACTACAACTGGCATGACTATACGTATGATAGTTCATACGAGTTCCATGTGAGAAACCTGCCCCACAAATCACAAGAGTAGGTAGTATTATATCCTTAATTTATATGACAGGTTCGATTGTCCCTTATGCGGAGATTCCTCATCATGGGTCTAACCAAATGATGAGATTTGCAGTCAAAGCATGTCATAATCTTATTCTTTGTCCTTGCTATGAAATTCTAGAGCCACGAACCAGGTTTCACACCTCACTCAGCTAGAGGGGGGCAGTTTTCACATTTCGAGCTAAAAAATCATGGGCTACGTACTATATTTTTTGGCACATGGAATAAAAATGAAAGCATAAGGTGAGGTAATATTAAGTCCAAAATTCTCCTTGCAAGGGAAAAACCTCAATTTTATGCGGTTTGGTCCTCAAACAAAAATTTGAATTTCCAATTTTGATTTTTTTTCAAGGGATCTTTGCAAAAACCCACCTACAAGTAGTGCAGTTTGTCAAAAATCCACCTATATAATAGCGTGCAACAATATACACAATCCGGGGTGAATAGCATATAATAGCGGGTGTAAATGGCCTGAACAGATCACTTTTTACCTCTGAACCTGATCCGGTCCAAACTGTGCCCTGGCAGTAGCATTGCTTTCGTTATCTTTTAGAAGCTGACATCACCTTAATCTCAGTAAAATGAACACACAAAGCTTCCCCGTATGACTAACTAGGTCATTAACCAAGCATACCAAAAGCACAACAAATAGTGTGGGCTTCTAGATTGCGACTACCTTCATTACTCAACGTGCTTTCTGGAAGCAGAACTGCAATGACTGCTAAATTCTGCCTACCAACTGAAGAGCAAAAACAGGACTCAGAACCGTACCTGTAAAAATCCCAGAAATTCCGCAAAAAGACCCCTTCATACAATCACCCTAAAGGCCTTATTTGGATGGGCCGGGTCCCAGCCTACTCACGTGGAAGTTCCTTGTTTGAATGGGCCGGGTAAATTCCACATGGACATTATGCCATAACGGCCATTTTGTCTGTGGAGAGTATCAACTTATAGCTAAGGCTTATAATTTTAGTCTTAACGTGAACATTTATGTAAATAAATCAAATACCAATAAACTGTTTTATAAAGGCTGTCTCAATAAGCTACTTCTGAACGGTGACAAAGTAATCATTCCGTTTATTTATTTAAGAAATACCATAAATTATAAACCATAAGATAAAAATATCTGACCTGTTAGTAGTGTTATTAGTAGGTAGGAGTCCCGGTTGCCCAACAATTCTCCACTAGCAAACAAGCACTTATTATAGCCACGTGCGTTTCCATTACAACATCCAAATCCTAGAGCACAAATTGCAGGAACCCTATGGGCCTGTTCTTTTTGGCTGTGGTTTATGGTTTTTAGCTAAATTTTTTGAATTTTAGTTGTTTACGACAGATATTACAGAGAGAGATACTCGCTTGCGATTTTTGTTGATACAGATATTAGGCTTTTAACGTGTGCTACAATTAACTTGTAGACCCCGTCTTAAGAAAATACTCTATTTGAAAGTTATGTATTATAGCAAAAACCAAAAGTCGCTTTTAGAAGCCATAAAAAACAGGCCCCACCTTGCTAATTTCATTAATAATTTGCATTGCCACAAAGTACAAACACAAAATAGGATAAACTTTGGGCTGGTCTCCTTACTTCTGAGTTCTGATGGCCTCATTACCAACAGAAAAACCAGAATCCAGAACCACACTGCAGCAAACTATAACCGTCTACCCTTTATCGTGGTTAGTGGCTTAATTAGAGCAGTGCACACACTAGTACTCCCCAGCCCCATCCCGCGGATACAAAATGCACCGTGCAATTCGGTTATTTACTATCACAGAAGAAAAGGGGCATTTGGATAAATGCCACTGCAAAGCTCCACAGATTGAAAAATGCCACTGAATGTCGAGTGTCTCATTGACAGCCGATGGCATTTTTCAAAACCACCAACATTTACAGTGGCATTTCACTGATTTCCCTAGAATAGTACAACATCGATCAGACTTGAAAAAACCCATTCGCGATTAAGGAAACACACCGGAATACTGGACTGCGTGAAACGGAATAGCCCTGGTGAAAGTTAACTTCACCAGGGTTCTGGTCCTCGGTAGCTGGAGGAGGCTCCTTCAGGATACTCTATGGCTTGGCCGGTTGATGCCGTCCCATCGGGAAGTTCCAGAAAGAATCGGAGTGCTCGTAGAATGCGTAGAACAGGACGGCTGACACCAGGAAGAGCACCAAGAGTATGAGCCAGACTTGCCATTCTGCAGAAGAGAAACATAAAAAGGGTGGTTAGTAAACCATATCACAGGAGGGGCCAAAGTGCCAAACAGCATTTGCTGAGACGTGCACCTTTCCAGTCAGCAGGCACACTAAGCTTTGTCAGCTCTGCTCCCCATTGATGCGATGTGGAGATTACAACCCTGGGACATCAGCAGGCATGATGCAATAACGAAAAAAAACTTCCGGAAATTGGACGAGGGCAGCGCATTTCATTGTAGGAGATGAACAGATTGTTCAAAAAAATAAGCAACAGTGCATAAGGGCCTGACGAACCCAGCTTGAGAGAAAAAGATATATCTTGCTATCCTTTCAGAGCAACAAGGTGGACTAAGCTAAAGCTTAACTACTCAGTATTTACAAGCTAGAGACGGGAACAAATGAAACTACAAATTTGCATTTGCTATGGGAATGGATGCGTGTCAATGCAGGCATTCATGGGCATGTCCAATCAATGAATAATAAGCAAGAAATAGCTAGATCTAGAAGCATGACACACTGAAACTATGCCACCTACCAATCAATGCATGAAAACTAAGAAAGCATAGCTACCTAGTTATAATGTTATATACCCGATGAAATAAGTAGCCAGAAAAAATAGAAGTACCCCAAAAACTAAATACAATGCTAACAGACATGACATCTTCAGAAATTTCCAGTTAATGATATAAAAGTTCTTGTTACCTTTCAGTAGGACAGAATTCAATGGACGAAATCGGGGAACCAAGATGAACCTTCTTGCTCCAGTGAGAAACCTCCATCTTCTTTACATCCACAGCACAAAAGTCACCATCGTGGCTTCCTCTGAAAGAAGTACGTACCCATGTTGGTAACACTTCACAAGCATTGGAAGTCTAAAACATGCTAACCAATATTAGGGCACCACATGTATTAGCAAATAGTAAATACAATATTCCAGCTGACGCTGTTACTATTTATGTATTCATATCTTCATGGAAGTAGTAATGTTTGTGATCTTTTTCACTTTTCAGAGCTATGCAACACACTGCCCTTATCAACCAGAGTAATTTTCATATAAGAATATACAATAAATGCTTTCTAATAGGAAGTGATAGTCATGTAAATATATTAGCTTGCAAGGTGAGCATGTAATCAGAAAATGCAAGGAAGCAGGATGGAAATGAAAAATTGCCTAAATTGTTCAAAAGGACAGTTTACTAGGAAACACTGGAGTGTGTTTCTCAAAATTTGTCAACTGTAAATGTTCCTAGATATGCTAAATGGAATCACATAACTGCAGTACGGTATTGACAAGATAAGCAATATTTTAGCTACTTACAAAGCCAGATACTTCCCGTCCATGCTAACTGAAAGCGTGGAGATAGGTTTCCCCAATAGTCTTTTGTACCCAATTCTAGTCCAATCACTTATGTTCCAAACAACAGTTACAACTTTGTTACCTGTACAAATGATGAATACAGATCTAGTTAATGTGGGCACATATTCATATATCCATTTCTTGACTTCAATAGAAAGCATACCTTTTGCAACTGTGCAAAACAGGAATGGTTTCATGCCATCCCTAGAAAAGCGGCAACACTCGATCTTTTCGTCCTGCATAGAAAACCAAAAGGACGAAAAGTTAAGTTTCAGCCATCTCAACAAGGAAACATGAAATGAAAAAAATTTATCATAACATACCGAAGATCGAGTCAAATTAACCAATGGTACCCCCTCATCTATCTTCCATATTCTTGCAGAACCATCAGTGGATGTTGAAACTAAAAACTCTGAGTCTAAGCTACAAGAGAAAAGGCAGTAGCAATGTAGCATTTTATCAGTTGTTGTGAATAAAGCACAGGGACAAGAGCCAAGGGCCACAACACCTGACATGTAGGTTTCGAATTATTGCTACATTATCAATGTTCTTGGTTCCTTTTGTAAGACAAAGCCTATGTGAATATGTGATTGTGTCCATTTACATCAATACTTTAGTTCATCTAATTATGAAACACTCTGGTATTATTTTGCAGAACATAAAGGGAAAAAAGGCCTCCACTTGCCCTAACCTGATATCCATGTCTCGGAAGGACTTATGAGCTTTGGGTTCATCTAAGAGCACATTCATGCTTGGCCAATGAAATATTCTGAGATGCCAATCCTATAGTGGTACCCAAACAAACAACTGTAAGAATCATAAGCATTAATCGTGTATCAGAAAGTTTAGCTAGAAGACTAGTGCTATCATACAAGAAATACATTGGACAATAGCATTTAAACCTCAAAAAGTAAACCAGCTGGAAGAAATAGTCTAACAGAATGATATAACAGTGGATATTGAGGTTTTAAAAAAACTCACAGGGATAACAAATGTCCTTATTATTATGTATAACAGAAAAACATAATCAGGCAATAGAAAGGGGAGAAAAGAAACAGAAAAAAAAAGACCCTTAGAGGTAAAATATCAACACAGTGTAATCTAATACCTCACCACCAATGGCAAATTTAGCACCATCTGTGCTGAAAGCAAGACATTTCTGCGGTCCAACGGATTCAAGCGGTGAAGCGTCTCTTGGAATAAGGCGAACGGTATACTCTTCAAAAACCAGTTTGAATAGCCTACAGTTTTAACATATGGTTTAATTATGAAGTCCTAGACTTCATGAAAGCAAGCATGAAAGAACAAACAAAATGTAACAGTGCAGATAGGATTTAACAAAGAAAGTCAGGAAGAATATGTGTGCTGCTCTAATGATCGTTTCACCAGTGTAGTTAAGCCTACTTTGAGTTAATCAGAAAAATATAACAAAAGAAACACCAGTGCTGACAAAATATCACCAATTGGATGGTACATAAACCTTGCACAGCTATAAAGTGTAAATCACACGGATATTGTCCCATTCTTTTAAAATTGTATGTCATTATCTTATGAATCTATAAACTACATTAGCTATAATAAATCTTGAGAAATTCAAAGTGCAAACAATATCTTTTCTACACAAATAATGAAGCATGCATTTGCTGTAGTAGTCCCACTCCTAGGAGGAGGATGAAAACTCTTGTTGTTGGACACTAAGGAATTGCGCTTTTCAAAGATTTTGTAAAACTTCAGAATTTATAAACCTCAAAGACTAACACAACCAACTGCACAAAAGCCCTCAGGCCCTCGATCAATTGTATAGGGGTTATATTTAGTATTTAAGCCTTTTGCGTGTTTGGGAGTATCATGTCACAAAGACTAAAACATAAAAACACTATTTATTTTAATTTGCACAAAGTATGTGCAAGGCGAGCTTGAATCAACACTGCTGCTAATAACCAGTGCAGCTCTCTAATATCACATAATGCCACTCAAAAATTGTAAAACGTACACCAACAAAATTCTTCGGTAGCTTTTCCATTAACTCAATTATGTCCAGCATAACTCAAACCATTATCTAATCATGAGAACTCTTGTTGTTGGACACTAAGGAATTGCACTTTTGGAAGATTTTGTAAATCTTCAGAATTTATAAACCTCGAAGATTAACACAACCGACTGCACAAAAGCCCTCAGGCCCTTGATTAATTGTATAGGGGTTCTATTTAGTATTTAAGCCTTTTGGGTGTTTGGGAGTATCGTGCCACAAAAACTAATAAGCATAAAAACACTATTAATTTTAATTTGCACAAAGTATGTGCAAGGAGAGCTTGAATCAACACTGCTGTTAATAACCAGCGCAGCTCTCTAATATCACATAATGCCACTCAAAACTTGTAAAAAGTACACCAACAAAATTCTTTGGTAGCTTTTCCATTAACTCAATTATGTCCTGCATAATTCAAACCATTACCTAATCTAATTTAGTGATATTATTAGTTGCCCTGCAGCATTGATCC
The DNA here is from genome assembly GCA_017311315.1 of Dendrocalamus latiflorus. Lineage (NCBI taxonomy): Eukaryota > Viridiplantae > Streptophyta > Magnoliopsida > Poales > Poaceae > Dendrocalamus > Dendrocalamus latiflorus. The sequence goes on from CM029629.1 coordinate 30,044,280, forward strand.
AGAAAAGGCTCGATTCTAGAGCATCATGAGAGGACGCTCCTGGTCCAAACTAAAATATACAGGACGAAATTGACACCTCCACACCAAGAACCGAAACCACATCTTTGATTCAGCTCCAGCCACTGAGAATTCTGATACCACACCCATCAAACATTTTGACAAAAAAAAAGTACAATGGCCCTTTTAACTGCAACCGAGCTGCTTTTCACACACAAAACACCCAGCTCCAGAGCACCAAGCCAATTTGCTTCTCTAGATTACCTACAGTTAGCCCTAATTGAACCTCCCTGGAACAGTAAGTCAGCAATCAAACGCGGAAGATCAGCTCAGGAATTCCGAATTCCACACACAATGACCACACGACAATATAATTAGCCAGAAATTGGCAACACAGAACCTTGCAGCCTCAACAGACCAGCACCCCGGACCAAATTACCCAGCCCAGCCAGCATCCCGCATCACAAGCCCCGGCATATAAGCTGAATTCAACAGAAATCAATCCAAATTTGGGTCAGGGCACGATCGTCCAGCTCAGAGTCTCCCAATCCATCGCGGAACCAAGCACCCAGACCAGCCTCAAAAGTTCATCACCAGTACGCAGTCAGTCAGTCAGTCAGTCAGAGAGGAGAAGGACCACGCACCTGCAGCCCTTGGCCGTGGCGCAGACAAGCTCATCGCCGCTGGGGTGCACCGCGATGCCGCGCGGCGCGTCGCCCGGCCCATCCCCGAGCACAGCCCTCGCCTGCAACCCCGAACCCCCCAGGTCTAACTTAGTGAACCAATCTCGAAACACCACGGATTAGCGCGCGTGGAGTGGAGTGGATTGGATTGGGCTCCCGTACCAGGGGTTCGGAGGAGAGGGAGCAGTCCTTGGGGTCGAAGCCGAGGACCTCGACGGCGGGCTGGGACGAGGCCCGTCCGTACGCCGCGAGGACGCGGGTGGCCTTCTCCTCCCGGCGCCGGATCCACGCCGCGCACGCCACCTTCCCGCCGCCCCCCGCCTCACCGCCGCCTGCCATGGGAGGTAGTTTCTATCTGTAGCTGCAGGGTTTGGTTCGGGTTTCGGAGGTTTTCGAAGGGAGAGCGGGTTGTTAATGGTGATGAAACGAGAGGCGACGAACGACGAAATCCAAATCATTGTTGGGTTGCGTGGGGATCGGTTGGGGGGCAATGGCATTGCGCGTGGGCCGATCGGCCGGATATTCGCTGGTTATGAGGGCATCTCCAATGGTCTGAGTCAACTAGCTATATACATATACACATCAGCATATATCCTATGTGGAGGAAAGAGAGTATGCAAAAAAAATCGAGCCAGCTCTTACTTAAGCACTAGTCTATAACGCCAAACGAGTCAGCCTCTATAAATTCTGTGTGTGCATGTAAGCATCAAATAGCTATCCTTATAGATAGTTCTTTAGAATGCTAGTTTTTAGTGTGTACTATATAAATAATGTGAAAGTTTTCTAGTTAGTTACTAGTTAGAACCATTGGAGATGCTAGTGTGTACTATAAGACTTCTACATCATTTATATAGTACACACTAAAGCTAGTATTCTAAAGAACTATCTATAAGAATAGCTATTTGATGCTTACATGCACACACAGAAAATGACTATCATTTATAGAGGCTGCCTCGTTTTGCGTTATAGACTAGTGCTTAAGGAAGAGCTGGCTCGGTTTTTTTGCATACTCTCTTTCCTCCACATAGGATATATGCTGATGTGTACATACATATAGCTAGCTGACTCAGACCATTGGAGATGCCCTTAGTTGACTTTCTTTTCGCAACGCCAATTGCGGTTTTCCACATTCACATGGTGTTGAAGTTGTTTTTTTTTGGAAATTTTGCCACCATGCATCCAGTTTAAAGAATATAGCACTCTCTGACCTCGGCAGCTGCTCAACAGAAGCAGCTGCTAAGCCCCCACAGCGGCAACAAATTAATTTCATGATTAGAGCTAATTAAATATAATTAAGGCTAATTCAATGTGATTGTCTGTAACACCCTGCTTATGCTCTAGGTCCGAAATGCTACCACCATTACATACTCCTACCTAGGGATGGCAATTATGCCCGTTTACCCGTGTACCCGCGGGTAAATACCCTAATGAAGTCGGGTATAGGATAGATTTTTTACCCACGGGTAGGAAAATGGGGGGAAATCTCTGCCCATTGGGTACATGGGTACGGGCATGGGTTAGCTCTACCCGTACCCGTCTCGCCCGTTTACCTGTGAAATGGACTGACAAATGGGTCCCCTAAAAACAGTAAACCTAACATCACCACTCAGGCACTCCGCACTCCAAATCTCGGCTCCCAGCCAAAGTCCCAGCCGCCGCCCCAAGATTCCAAATCGCCCCCCGTTCCCCCGCCCCGCTCCTCGCCACCCCCCGTTCCCCCGCCCCGCTCCTCGCCGCCAGTCTCCACCAACCAGATCCGCTCCTCGCCGCGAGTCTCCACCGACCAGATCCGGCGGTCCGGCCGCTTCTTTCTCCAGTCTCCACCGACCACATCCGCTCCTCGCCGCCAGTCTCCACCAACCAGATCCGGCGGTCTGGCCGCTTCCTCGCCGCCAGTCTCCACCGAGGCACCGACCAGATCCGCTCCTTTCTCCAGACTCCAGACTCCCTCCACCGACCAGATCCGGCAAAACTCAGGTGAGCCTCCTCCGGACTCCGGACTCCCTCTAGTGACGCCGCCTCCAGCCGCCTCTTGCGCAGTTGTCTCCGGCCGCCTGTCGTCCATTGTTCGGGTGGTGTCTCCGTTCGCCGCCGGACTCCCGACTCCCTCCAGTGCCGCCGCCGCCTGCCGCTTGCCGCCTCTTCCTTGTCGGCTCAAGTTCAATTATGTAGCTCAAAGTTTGTATATCCCTAAATGCAGACATTTTCAGTGCTACTACCAGTGCTTTGTGGCTTATGAATGACTCCCGATATATTATCTTGCTTCTGTATCTTAGGTGACAAATTACACTTGTTGCAATTTACCTGTTTAGCAGTTGCAAATTACACATGAATGAGTGTTTTCCATCTTGCGTCTGTATCTTACTGGCTATGCGGCTATGCCTTTATGATTTAGCAGTTAGCACATGTATGAGTGTTTTCCATCTTGCTTCAGTTAAGCATTAATCTGTTTGGTGCAATTTACCTTAAATTATTAAGTTTCTTTGTATCAACATTTAGTTTGTATGAAAGAGAGTTTTAATTTATGTACTTCCATTGTAGTTGTTGAATATGTGGATTTATGATGCATTGGTGATGTTTGAATGTGAATATGTGATGTACTCAGTTCACGGGTAAACGGGTATGCCCGCGGGCGACGGGTACCCACGGGTGACGGGTATGGGCGGGGTTTTTTACCCGTGGGCGGGTACAGGTATGCCTGTGGGCGAAAAATAGGGTCGCGGGTACGAGTATGGGCGAGCACTACCCGTACCCGTCGCGCCCAATTGCCATCCCTACTCCTACCATTCCATTAACTACTTAGAAAATTCTAAGCCAACACTAATTTATTTATGTTGCAGCGACCAAATACATCATAACATTTTTAGTGATTACTCTAGCATACTAGTAGAGTCTAAAATATATTGACAAAAGGTGGTACAATGAGTGCTACTGGTTTGTGAAAATTATTCATGTGCTACTCTCGCCCGTGCATGACGTCCTCAACAGTCACCTAAAAACAACAAAGCAAGGGTGAGTCCAAAGGCTCAGCAAGTACAAAGCAAAATAGTAAATAACAGGTTCACGAATTAGTCCTTAACCATCACAGTTTCATTAACCACTTGTTTCCATTTAATCTCTTTAAATTCTTATTGTCGTAGGGGTGGCCCCCACCTAAACCCAGCAGGCCTGTTAGGAGATTATAAGGCCCAGAATAGGCCATGTGTAATGACATAACTGCCCCCAGAGGGGATAACCAGATGTAAGGGTATAACTGTAAAATCACTCCTCATGTGTATATATATATATATATATATATATATATATATATATATGAGTAAGCCATGAGGAGCACCCAGGCCATTACACTTATCTTCATCACTCTCCACTACCATCTCTCTCTCTGTTTGGTCTGTAGCCACAACAGTTGGCGCCGTCCGTGGGGAGGACGAAGACAAGCCTGAAGACCGAAGGAAAAAGATGGCACCGAAAAAAGCTTCACCAACGGCGGCGAAGGGAAAGAAGACAGATGGGTCGGAGCAGCGCGTGAACACCAGGGCTTCGGTGTCGGCCGCCGAAGGAGTTGGCGGCGGCGTACGCGCCGTGGTCGCGGGCGTCGACGCCCGCGCGGCAACGACCGACCCCGCCAGCGCCGCTACGACGACATCCAACCCCGTCGCCGGCACTGCAACGACAGCCCCCGCCACCCTTGCCGGTAGCGCGGATCCGACGGCCGGGGGTAGCCGCAACGAACCATCCGGCGGATCTGGAGGTCGTGAGGCAATGGCCCCTGCACCGGCCCGCCCACGGGGCGTTCCGGCGGCCCCAACGACACCTGCGGTGGAAAGCGCCCTACTAGCAGCCCTCAACGCGTTCCAGCGGGAACTAGGGGACCTTCGCGTAGCCGTCCGAGATATACAAGAGGCTCGGAGCCAGCAGGTCGCGCCAGTAGCCGCGCCCAAGCCCACGCCAGAGAAGGTGGACAGTCGCGAAGCCCCCACGTCTAGTCGTGTCCCGCTGAGATGCGTAGATCCGGAATCCCCGCTTTCGGCGGGGCTGCAGCAGGTGGCGTGGCCCGAAGACTTCAAGTTCCCTCGCATCACCGACCCGTACAAAGGCGACACGGATCCTCGCGAGTTCGTGCGCGTGTACGAAACCGCGATCGAGGCCGCGGGCGGAGACGACACCGCGAAGGCGAAAGGACTCCCCCTCGCACTGCACGGAGTGGCGCTCTCTTGGTTTTTTACCATAGAGCCGGGCTCCATCTACGCGTGGGAGCAGCTTCGCGACTGGCTTCATAGCAACTTTCAAGGACATCATGTCGAGCGAATCGATGCGGACCAACTCTTCGCTGTGAAGCAAGGACCCTCGGAGACGCTCCGGGGCTACTTCAAGCGCTTCGCCAAGATTCGAGGCCAGGTAAACGATGTTAATGAAACCACAGTCGTTAATGCAGCCATACAGGGCCTTCGCCCGGGCCCGATGGCCGAATACAACGCGCGGAGGCCAATCACGACAGTTGCCAAGCTCTTCGACAAAATGGACGAGTATGCGCGGGCGGAGGAGGATGCGCGAAGACGCAGCATCACCGCCCTCGGCCTCGCCCATGAGGAGCACCCCCCGCGCGAGGTCGGGGCGGGTGGTCCCTCCTCGAAGCCGGGCCGTAGCCGAAAGCCCCGAGGAGGCCCTCCCCGAGGCAGTAAGGCCGAGGTACAGGAAGGCTCTTCACGGTGCAGGCCTAAACCTCGGCGCCGCCAGCGCCGGTCGCAGGCGGCCCATCATGTCCTCGTCACCGAGAGTGCCCGCCAAGGACCCGACCCTGCCTCACGGAGGGGAGACCGGGGATCGGAGGGCGGATTTGACTACGGCGGCCAACCCCACGCAGAGCAAGAGCTCCTGCACTATGGCAAATGGTGCGAGGTACACGGCTACGGCGATCATTACACAAGGGCATGCATCGCGGTGATGGAGCTGCGGAGGGTGACGGCCGGATCTCGGGCTCCGCCTCCTCGGCCCCCCGCCGAAGCCCACGTGGGGCACCCAAGGGATAGCCCCATACGGGCCACCGCAACGGAGGGCGCGCAGCATCACACCGTCAATGTCATCACCGGAGGCTCCTCTTCAAAAGCCCCCGGGGAGCAGCCGCAACTGTGGATGCCGCCCCGCAACATCACCTTCGACTTGAACGACGCCAGGGGCGTGGAGTACCCTCACCAAGACCCTCTAGTCATCCAGGCCCACATAGCATGCTGCGAAGTCAGGCGCGTCCTTGTCGACGGGGGAAGCTCCGCGAACATCTTATTCGCAGAAGCCTTCGACCGCATGGCAATCCCCCGAAGCCGGCTGGAGCAGCCAGGAGCTCCACTTCAAGGCTTCGGGGGTCAACCGCTGCAGGCCCTGGGGCACGTGTCCCTTCCTGTCACTTTCCGTCAGGAGGGCAACAAAGGTAACATCCGGACCGAGCATGTCACCTTCGATGCCGTGGATATCCCGCACCCCTACAACGCCATACTGGGGCGACCCGCCATCAACTCTTTCGAGGCAATCCCGCACCACGCCTTTTTGTGTGTAAAGCTCCCGGGCCCGGAGGGTGTCATCACCATCTTCGGCGACCAGGACCTGGCCAGACGTGCCGAAGGCGGCAGCCGCGTCTCGCATCGCCCAGTGCATGCCCTCTTCGGCGCGCCCGGTGATGGACCCTCCGCTCCCGGGTGGACGCCCAAGCCTCGGCCCGAAGGCAGCGTCAAGAAGGTGCCGCTCCAGGCGGAGGGGCAGTTTGTGTCCATTGGCGAGGGGCTCCCACCGGGGGTCGAACGGGAGCTGCTCCGAGTGCTTCAGAACAACGTTGACATCTTCGCATGGTCCCCGGAGGACATCAACGGTGTAGACCGAGCGGTAATCCAGCATCGTTTGGCGGTCCGCCCCGACGCCAAGCCGGTCAAGCAAAGGCTCCGGCGTATGTCGATGGATCGACAGCAGGCAGCCAAAGCAGAGGTGGCGAAGCTTCTTCGCGCCGGGGTCATCCGCGAGGTCCACCATCCAGAATGGCTCGCTAACCCGGTGCTAGTCAAAAAGGCCAGCGGGGCCTGGCGCATGTGCATCGACTTCACGGCACTCAACAAGGCGTGCCCGAAGGACAACTACCCCTTGCCGCACATCGATCAGCTGGTTGACGCCACTGCTGGGTGCGAACTCATGAGTTTCCTGGACGCCTATTCTGGCTACCACCAGGTATACATGGCCGAAGACGACGAGGAGAAGACCAGTTTCATCACACCACTTGGGACATTCTGCTTCGTCAGAATGCCCTTTGGCTTGAAGAACGCAGGCGCTACCTTCACCCGCCTTGTCGCCATTGCCCTGGCCGCCCAGCTCGGGAGGAACGTCGAAGCCTATGTCGATGACGTGGTGGTCAAAACTCGGCAACTTGCTCTACACGGCCGGGACCTCCAGGAGACCTTCGACAACCTCCAGAAGGCGGGCATCAAGCTCAACCCCGACAAGTGTGTCTTCGGGGTACAGGCAGGCAAACTCCTAGGTTTCCTCGTGTCCGGGCGGGGCATCCAGGCGAACCCCGACAAAGTAGAAGCCATCCTGGGTATGGAGCCGCCCAAGACAACGAGGGAGGTCCAGAGGCTGGCGGGCCGCATGGCAGCATTAAGCCGCTTCCTATCCAGGGCGGCGGAGCGGGGCCTGCCGTTTTTCAAGACACTCCGCGGGTGCGATGGATTTCGTTGGGACGGAGACTGCGCGAAGGCCTTCAACGAGCTCAAGCAGCACCTGGCAAGCCTCCCCACTCTGGTCGCCCCAGCACCAGAGGCTCCCCTCCTGCTCTATCTGGCCGCGTCAGCTACCGCGGTCAGCGCCGTCCTCGTCTTAGAGGAAGGCGCCATGCAGCGGCCCGTCTACTTTGTCTCTGAAGCCCTTCAAGGCGCCAAGACAAGATACACGGAGCTTGAGAAGCTCGCCTACGCGCTGGTCATGGCCTCCAGGAAGCCTCGGCATTATTTTCTAGCTCACCCGATCACAGTGCCTTCCTCATTCCCCCTGGCAGAGATGCTACACAACAAGGAGTCCACAGGGCGTATCGGTAAATGGGCCGCCGAGCTCGTTCCCTTCTCCTTGATGTATGCTTCGCGGACGGCAATTAAATCCCAAGTCCTGACGGATTTTCTCGCCGAATGGACCCCGCCGGCCCAACCCGGCCAGACGCACGATGATCCCGTCTGGACGCTTACAATCGACGGAGCTTACAGCGTCGCCGGCGCGGGCGTAGGGGCGGTGATCATCACGCCCGAGGGACAGCGTTTGCTGTACTCGGCGCGCCTTGCCTTCTCCGCCACCAACAACACGGCTGAATACGAGGCACTGCTCTTTGGCCTGGCGAAGCTCAAGGCAGTCGGCGCGAGACGGGTGTTGGTCCGCACCGACTCGCGCTTGGTGGCCGGCCATGTGGACAAGTCATATCAAGCCAAGGACCCTGAGTTGGCCAAGTACCTCGCGGCGGTACGGGCGAGGGAAAGGCACTTTTTGGGTGTCACCGTCAAGGCCATCCCCCGGGCGGAGAATGAGCAAGCCGACGCCCTCGCCAAGGCGGCCAGCCAGCAACTGCCCCCCCCTGAGGGGGCATTCTACGAGGTGTTAGCAAAGGCGGCCATCGCGCAGGACAACCGGGACGCGGCACTTGTCCACCGCATTGATCGGCCAGGAGATTGGCGAGAGCCCATTTTCAATTTCTTACAAGGCCTCGCTGAGTCGGAGGACCCTGCCGAGCTGCGACGATTGCAGCACCGCGCACGGTCCTTCCAGGTGTTCGAAGGGACACTCTACAAGAAAGGGGTTTGCGCGCCGCTCCTGCGCTGCCTCTCGACTGAGGAAGGAAAGGAACTCTTGGCGGAAATCCACGCGGGCGTATGCGGATCCCACCTGGCGCCGAGGTCATTAGTCGGCAAGGCGTTCAGACAAGGCTTCTACTGGCCGACTGCCATCACCGACGCCCAGGATCTCGTCCGTCGGTGCCAAGGGTGCCAGTGGATGGCGCGCATCATCCGCAGGCCCCCGACAAGCCTCAACCCAATTCCCCCGGTGTGGCCACTGGCGTGCTGGGGTCTCGATATAGTAGGACCACTTGCCCGAGCTCCAGGGGACCTCCGGTTCGTGGTAGTCGCGCTGGAGTATTTCTCCAGATGGCCGGAAGCGATCACTCTGGCCAAAGTAACTTCTGCGGCCATACAGCGCTTCCTATGGCAAAACATCATATGTAGCTTCGGTGTACCTCGGGAGCTCACGGTCGACAATGGCCTGCAGTTCGACGCCGCCCTCTTCAAAGATTATTGTGACAGCATGGGCATCACCCTCCGATTCGCCTCGGTAGGGCATCCCCAGTCCAACGGGGCGGTCGAACGGGCGAATGGCGCCATTTCTGCCGCCATCAAAAAGCGCCTGGTTGGATTGCCGAAGGGCAAGTGGCCAAGCGAGCTTCACAGCGTTCTATGGTCGCTTCGCACAACGGTAACGCGCCCGACGGGATTCACGCCGTTTAAGCTCCTCTTAGGTGACGAAGCAGTGACGCCCGAGGAAATCAAGGCCGGCTCGCGAAGGGTCCTCGTCCAAGCACCCGAAGAGGAGCGCCGTGTGTCCTTGGACCTCCTCGACGGGATACGGGCAGACGCAGCCCACCATGTCGAGAAGTACGTGCGGCAGACAATGCGTACTTGGGACCGCTCTATATGCCCGCGGGGGTTCAAGCCTGGGGATCTCGTCCTCAGAGTGGCGCTCCAGGCGGAAACCGTTGGCAAGCTGGAGTCCAAGTGGGAAGGCCCGTACATCGTAACGGAGGCATTGCCAAAGGGGGCGTACCACCTCGCCACGCTCGAAGGACAAGCCTTCTGGCACACATGGAACGCGGACAGGTTGCGGCGGTACTACGCCTAGAAGCAGGACAGTAGGCGTAGAGCCACCAGCCCGTTGTTAGGCGATGCTCGCCCGCGCAAACGGGAGTTCAATAAAGGTTGCTGTTCCAAGAGCATCCCCTGTCCGCGCTGAGCAGAACAAAGTCCACGGACTTTAAATAAGACGTAGCGTCGAGCCTAGCTCCGCACGCGAGAGTCCACGGACTTTAAATAAGACGTAGCGTCGAGCCTAGCTCCGCACGCGAGAGTCCACGAACTTTAAATAAGACGTAGCGTCGAGGTCCGCCTCCGCACGCGAGAGTCTGCGGACTATAAATAAGACGTAGCGTCGAGGTCCGCCTCCGCACGCGAGAGTCTGCGGACTATAAATAAGACGTAGCGTCGAGCCTAGCTCCGCACGCACCAGTCCACGGACTTTAAATAAGACGTAGCGTCGAGGTCCGCCTCCGCATGCGAGAGTCTGCGAACTATAAATAAGACGTAGCGTCGAGCCTAGCTCCGCACGCACCAGTCCACGGAATTTAAATAAGACGTAGCGTCGAGCCTAGCTCCGCACGTGATAGTCTGCGGACTATAAATAAGACGTAGCGTCGAGGTCCGCCTCCGCACGCGAGAGTCTGCGGACTATAAATAAGACGTAGCGTCGAGCCTAGCTCCGCACGCACCAGTCCACGGACTTTAAATAAGACATAGCGTCGAGGTCCGCCTCCGCACGCGAGAGTCTGTGGACTATAAATAAGACGTAGCGTCGAGCCTAGCTCCGCACGCACCAGTCCACGGACTTTAAATAAGACGTAGCGTCGAGCCTAGCTCCGAACGCGAGAGTCTGCAGACTATCAATAAGACGTAGCGTCGAGCCTAGCTCCGCACGCACCAGTCCACGGACATTAAATAAGACGTAGCGTCGAGCCTAGCTCCGCACGCGAGAGTCTGCGGACTATAAATAAGACGTAGCGTCGAGCCTAGCTCCGCACGCACCAGTCCACGGACTTTAAATAAGACGTAGCGTCGAGCCTAGCTCCGCACGCGAGAGTCTGCGGACTATAAATAAGACGTAGCGTCGAGCCTAGCTCCGCACGCACCAGTCCACGGACTTTAAATAAGACGTAGCGTCGAGCCTAGCTCCGCACGCACTCTACGGAGTATAAAAAAGACGCAGCGGGGGGACGCCTCCGCGTGCACTCTACGGAGTATAAAGAAGACGTAGCGTCGAGCCTAGCTCCGCACGCACTAGTCCACAGACTTTAAATAAGACGTAGCGTCGAGCCTAGCTCCACACGCGCGAGTCCCCGGACTATAAAGAAGACGTAGCATCGAGCCTAGCTCCGCACGCACTAGTCCACGGACTTTAAATAAGACGTAGCGTCGAGCCTAGCTCCGCACGCGCGAGTCCCCGGACTATAAAGAAGACGTAGCGTCGAGCCTAGCTCCGCACGTGAGAGTCTGCGGACTATAAATAAGACGTAGCGTCGAGGTCTGCCTCCGCACGCGAGAGTCTGCGGACTATAAATAAGACGTAGCGTCGAGGTCCGCCTCCGCACGCGAGAGTCTGCGGACTATAAATAAGACGTAGCGTCGAGCCTAGCTCCGCACGCACCAGTCCACGGACTTTAAATAAGACATAGCGTCGAGGTCCGCCTCCGCACGCGAGAGTCTGCGGACTATAAATAAGACGTAGCGTCGAGCCTAGCTCCGCACGCACCAGTCCACGGACTTTAAATAAGACGTAGCGTCGAGCCTAGCTCCGCACGCGAGAGTCTGCAGACTATCAATAAGACGTAGCGTCGAGCCTAGCTCCGCACGCACCAGTCCACGGACTTTAAATAAGACGTAGCGTCGAGCCTAGCTCCGCACGCGAGAGTCTGCGGACTATAAATAAGACGTAGCGTCGAGCCTAGCTCCGCACGCACCAGTCCACGGACTTTAAATAAGACGTACCGTCGAGCCTAGCTCCGCACGCAAGAGTCTGCGGACTATAAATAAGACGTAGCGTCGAGCCTAGCTCCGCACGCACCAGTCCACGGACTTTAAATAAGACGTAGCGTCGAGCCTAGCTCCGCACGCGAGAGTCTGCGGACTATAAATAAGACGTAGCGTCGAGCCTAGCTCCGCACGCACCAGTCGACGGACTTTAAATAAGACGTAGCGTCGAGCCTAGCTCTGCACGCACTCTACGGAGTATAAATAAGACGCAGCGGGGGGACGCCTCCGCGTGCACTCTACGGAGTATAAAGAAGACGTAGCGTCGAGCCTAGCTCCGCACGCACTAGTCCACGGACTTTAAATAAGACGTAGCGTCGAGCCTAGCTTCACACGCGCGAGTCCCCGGACTATAAAGAAGACGTAGCATCGAGCCTAGCTCCGCACGCACTAGTCCACGGATTTTAAATAAGACGTAGCGTCGAGCCTAGCTCCGCACGCGCGAGTCCTCGGACTATAAAGAAGACGTAGCGTCGAGCCTAGCTCCGCACGCACTAGTCCACGGACTTTAAATAAGACGTAGCGTCGAGCCTAGCTCCGCACGCGCGAGTCTCCGGACTATAAAGGAAATCGTAGCGTTGAGATTTGCCTCCGCACGCGCCACTCCACGGAGTATAAACGAGATGCGCAGACCTGCCCTCCGCGTTTGGCGGAAGGTAACACCAAGCATAAAGTACTACTTGGTTCCATTGAAAAAGCAAAGGGGTTACATGGTCACAAGCGTAAGAACCAGTGCATCATCCCCCTGCCCCACCCGACCAGCCGCTCAGCTTTGGCGCGGTGCGGACGAGCCCGCGCCGCCGTCGCCGCGGCGCTGAAGGACCCCTTCAAGCCACTGGAGGAGGTCCCCCTCCCCATGCAACGTCTGCTGCAAGGCGACTCTCGCTGCACCTTCCCCGAAGCGGCCCCAGATCCGTTGGTGGAAGTTCTGCAGGCTAGGCCCGATGGAGCGGATGGCGTCCGACATAACCTCTGGTCGATCGGGAGGATCCAGTTGAGGATTCGCTAGCTCATGGGTATGCCTACACCCACGAGTATGAAGCAGGGCGAGGGCGAAGCACGCACCAACATAGCTGCAGTGCTCGCCAAAGGTTCTGGCGCCACGAAGAGCAACGTCGGCCCCCTCCTCGATCAGCCCCAGCGTCTCCGACAGGGCCTCCGGCCTGTGCGTAGTATCTGGCACTCGGACGCACAGATCTCGAAGGGCCTGGTTCAGAGACTCCATGGCCCGCCATGCCGACATGGACGCATTTTCCAAGGCAAGGCAGTTCTCGGCAGCAAACTCCGCCAGCTGGGCGTTCTCCCCTTCTAGGACGGCGATCTGCTGCACGAAGGCGGCGCGCTCCTCAGCCGCGGCGCTCCGAGCTTCCGTAGCCGCGAGTTGTGCGGCCACCAGGGCGTCCTCCAGTGCGCGAAGTTCTTCATCCTTCGCGGCGAGAGCGGTGTTTGCTTCGCGGAGGCTGGCTTCCAGAGCCCTCCGCTCCCGAACGCGGGCCTCGTCAAAGGACCGGCTGAGGGCAAGCGTCTGACAGAAACAACAAATCAGCAGGCGTCTAGCAGTACCTTACAAGCTGAAGCGCACATACTTACCCTCATCTCGGAGGCCTGCAACGCGAGCGATAGGAGGTCCCCCGCGCATGACGACAGCACCTCTCGGTTGAGGCCGTTGTCGGCACGCTCGGTGGCGGCGGTGAGGTCGCAAAATATCTCCGGGCGAGGGAGGAAGTCCGAGCGAGCGAGCCCCGGCCCCAACACGCCAGGATTTATCGCGGCCACAGCCACGTCAGCAGCAGTGGACACCGGCGGGGCATCCTGCACGAGGCTCCCAACTTCGCGCATACCTCCGCTGCTCGATCCTTCGCCACGTACGGGAGACGTCGTCTCGCCTGATGTCGGCAGAATGAGCGAGCAGATCGGAGAGAGTCTCGCGAAGTCAGGTGTAGAAAGGGACTCACACCTACCTCCTGCGCCCCTCGTCACGGTAGGAAGTGGCGCCGGGTCGACCACCCAGGGGGAGGCGGGCGCCTCGATGGTCGGGGAGAAGGTCTTCTCGGCCGCGCCAGCCGTCGTAATCCCGCGGCAAGGCCCCGCAACAGCGTATCGACCCCTCGTTGGCGGCGGGGACTGCGTCCGAGGGCGTTTCGCCTGCGGTGGCACAGGTGATTTTTCCGCGGCAGAACCAGCTCCGGTCATTGTCGCCCCCACGGTTTCCTCCGTAGGGGGCACGCCCTCGTTGGCCGCTACGGTTGATAACGCACCGTCCCTCGTGGTTTGCTCGCCAGGAACGACGCCACCCCCCGGGTTGACGGGTTCCAACTCAGTGGTGGCCGCGAGCCCGAGCACGGGCTCGTGGGCGTCGGCAGAAGGTGCCGGGGGATCCGCGGCGGTGCGCCCCTCCGAAGCAGTATGGCCAGGCCCACCGCCGGTCGCACGCCCCGCCTCAGCTGGGCTAGCCGCCGGGGGGGCTGTCGGGTCGCATACGGCAGCCGGGGAACGGGCCCGGCGTCGCGAAGACAGCCCCCCCCGTACGGCTATCACCGTCCTGAGCGCCTGGAGTCCCAGCGGGAAGCTCTTCCGGCACCACGCGCTCGGGCACAGCAATGCCTACAGCCTCGCAGGTGCGGTTTATCCGCCCCTGCTTAGCCGCCTTGACCGCGGCCTCGCGAGCCCGGTGCTCCTTAAGCGTGTACGGGCCGAGGAGCGCCGCAACCGCGCGCTCCGCATCTTCTAGCCGAGCCACTGCGCAGGAGATCACGTCAGTTAGGCGGAAGCCAAACAGATACAATGGCGCGATGGGCGACTTACAAGGGGCGGAGGGCGGAAGCACCCGAGACACGCATGGATCGAACCCGTCCTCGCGGGGGCCATTCGGCACAACATACTTCCCCCGGGAGGAGAGTGGCGCCGCCCCATGCATCGTGAACTCCTCGGCTAGGTCGCGCACGCTCATTCGACGGGCGACACCGACAAGGCTCTGTAGCTTTCGCGTGTCGTCAATCTCCGCCTTCAGACTCGGCGTGCTGTTAAACGAGATCGGCTCACCTCGGCACTGCATTCTGCTCTTGTCGGTCACGGTGTAATAGAACCACCACCGCGTCCAGCCGGACGCCCACTGCCCTGGCGAGGCTAGCACAGGGAACAACGTCGCGCAGGACGCCCGGAGCACGAAGTCCACACCGCCGAAGTTGGACACCGCCCCGCCAACCTTTCTGGGTCGACAGTGTGCATCGTGCAGGGTGGCGAATAAGCTCGCGCTGGGGCGCCACCCCTCTGTCCGCATCGCCCACGTGAAGACAGCTAGGCGGAGTATCGCGTGGGGCGTCAGCTGGGCTAGCTCCAACTGGTAGGCCCGCAGGACTTTGCCCACAAACAACGTGGAGGGCATCCGCAGGCCGGCATCGAAGAACGCGACGAAAACAATTGCCTCCAGGGCCCCGGGCTTCGGCTCCGTCTCGTCCTGGCGGGGTAAGCGAGCCCCATTGCGATCCATGATCTTCCCCTCATCCACGAGTCGCTGCAGCGTCCCTTCCGTCATGCGGCTCTTCCCCAGCACACGGGAGCATGATCCTCCCGAGTGCTCCATCGCGTTCCACCACTTGTTGGCGCGCGAGCTCCCCCGCGGCACCAGTTTGTACTCTTGGGAAGGATGGGTCGCCTCGCCCTGGCTAGGCAAGGAACCGCTGCGGGGGTGGTAGGTGCCGTCGTTGTGGCTAGCCATCGCTCTTCGCGACAAAAGAAGAAGAAGAAGCAGGCAAAGGAGCAACTGGCGTGACAATTAGCACGGGCGCAAGCGAAGCGGCAGATCAAGAAGCAAAACGTGAAAGGGTGCCTCCACCTTAACACTAGCACCTTATAAAGGCCGCTCGCCTGCCTTGTGGCTCAACGCACAGACGGATCAAATTTCCAGCGATTCGGCTGTCCAAGATTTGGAAAGAAGAACCGCCGGGACATAGAGGGCCGCGCCTGGTAGGTGGCCAAGCAGCTCACAACGCCCCTACCTCTTCAACACGCGTCCAACTTCTCAGGGGACGAGGCGAACGGCCGCGGTCACGTAACCGCTCACATCCCACGACGCACCAGTCGTGAGTCGCCACGTGCCCCACCTGCAGCATGGCAGACTGCACGACGCGACAGCCTGACTTCTGCCAGGCCAGGCGTCGGCGTAATTCCAGCCGCCATTAAAAGCGCACTACGAGACTGCAAGGTCACAACAGCCCCGGAGCGCAACCATACCGGCGCGTGTCTACTCCGACTTGGGCGCCAGCTTCGCTGCCACCCGTTCGAAGGATAGGGGACGGAGCGCGCGCGTCTACTTCGACTTGGGCGCCAGCTTCGCTGCCACCCGTTCGAAGGGCAGGGGACGGAGCGCGCGCGTCTACTTCGACTAGGCGCCAGCTTCGCTGCCACCCGTTCGAAGGGTAGGGGACGGAGCGTGCGCGTCTACTTCGACTAGGCACCAGCTTCGCTGCCACCCGTTCGAAGGGTAGGGGACGGAGCGCGCGCGTCTACTTCGACTAGGCGCCAGCTTCGCTGCCACCCGTTCGAAGGGTAGGGGACGGAGCGCGCGCGTCTACTTCGACTAGGCGTTAGCTTCGCTGCCACCCGTTCGAAGGGTAGGGGACGGAGCGCGTGCATCTACTTCGACTTGGCGCCAGCTTCGCTGCCACCCGTTCGAAGGGTAGGGGACGGAGCATGCGCGCCTACTTCGACTTGGGCGCCAGCTTCGCTGCCACCCGTTCGAAGGGTAGGGGACGGAGCGCGCGCGTCTACTTCGACTTGGGCGCCAGCTTCGCTGCCACCCGTTCGAAGGGCAGGGGACGGAGCGCGCGCGTCTACTTCGACTAGGAGGTAGGGGACGGAGCGCGCGCGTCTACTTCGACTAGGCGCCAACTTCGCTGCCACCCGTTCGAAGGGTAGGGGACGGAGCGCGCGCGTCTACTTCGACTAGGCGCCAGCTTCGCTGCCACCCGTTCGAAGGGTAGGGGACGGAGCGCGCGCGTCTACTTCGACTAGGCGCCAGCTTCGCTGCCACCCGTTCGAAGGGTAGGGGACGGAGCGCGCGCGTCTACTTCGACTTGGCGCCACCCTCCGCTACCACCATCCCAGACTTCAGGCTCCCCAACCACAAGCTTGGAGGAATTCACAGGCCGCAGGGGACGGAGGGGGCCAAAGGACTCGACGACATGGCTTCGGCCCTGTGAAGCCCTTCACCATGAGAGGCTCCTGTCGTAAGGGTGGCCCCCACCTAAATCCAGCAGGCCTGGTAGGAGATTATAAGGCCCAGAATAGGCCATGTGTAATGACATAACTGCCCCCAGAGGGGATAACCAGATGTAAGGGTATAACTGTAAATGCACTCCTCATGTGTATATATATATATGAGTAAGCCATGAGGAGCACCCAGGCCATTACACTTATCTTCATCACTCTCCACTACCATCTCTCTCTTTGTTTGGTCTGTAGCCACAACACTTATCAACCATTCATTATGCATATGCACATATACTTTTCTTTTTATCTCTTTAGTCTATACCGGTATAGTAGAACAAGCACCCGTTGATGCTCACCCAGGCCCGTCCTGTTTCCGTGCGAGGATCACAAGCCCATCCTTTTTTATACGGAGACCACAGTAGCCCGTCATTTTCATACGGGGATCTCAATCTCCACTCCCGTGGAGCGTCCATACAAAGTGGACCAATGATACCACAACACTATCTCTTTTCATGACATGCATGCAATGCAAGTTCTCCATTTATGCATGTCAATATGTCATACCTCAATAATTGTTATTCATCATTTCTCATCATGCATTCAGAAAATAGTTAGCTTATTACAACATGGTAAGCAATGCACCATCATTCATCTAACAACAAACACTACTCGAATTTACCGCTTTACCATGCACTTGCCTGCTTAGTCTCGGGGACGATGCGTGGACGACTTCGACCCGGGACCTCCACCTGTACAAACGTCAACCGACTCAACAGTCACCTCCTCCCAAGGGTAGTAGCTTGAGTTTCGAATCTAGAGCTCCGATACTACTTGTTATAAAACACACAACAAATATAGATAACCAAAAGAATAGGAGACATGAAGTTAATGCGAAAAATACTTACAGGAAAAACCACAGACGCACGAATATGGAATTCACTATATGAGGAGAATAACAAGCATATGGAACTTCGACATATCTAAACTGTGAAACTACAGGAATATATATATATATATATATATATATATATATATATATATATATATATATATATATATATATATATATATGTGTGTGTGTGTGTGTGTGTGTGTGTGTGTGTGTGTGTGTGTGTGTGTAGAGAGAGAGAGAGAGTTATATCCGTTATACAACTATAATAGCTCTAATATGTAACTGATTAATCTATGCGGTTATAATATAACCCACCAAAATAAGGATTCGTATCCTCTGACATTACACTGTAATGTCACAGGGTACCATTACCTTAATCTCATCCATCCCTCTGCAATCGAAGGCTAGCAAGTTGAGGCCCACCTCACAGCCACACCACCACGCCATCAGTCAAAAGAGATCCAAGCTCTATTGATCTTCTCCTAGCTCGCCAAGTTATGTGGTCGTCGAGGATCGAGCGTAGCTTGGATGGCAAAATAGTCATCATACTCCCTGCCCGCTTGGGTTCAATCGAACTCTCACGCCTCACCAAATAATTAGAAATAAGGTACATATGTGCACGTACAGCGAAAAAGCGCATGTCCACATTTTGTGAGACCTCGTGCCTCTGTAAATATTGAGTTACATACACTAACCAGTTTACCCCAAAACTTAAAACTGATGAGAAAATATGAGCAATTCATTTATATATTTTAACATTCCCCCTCACGTATAGGCTTCTATAGACCTAAGATGTGGAATAGAAGTAGCTTGTAATTATTTTTTTAATTGCGCTAACCGGGTCTTAAACTTAATACCTCTTAATGCACTAACCAGTTCACCCAAAAACTTAATCTGACGTTGAAAGATAATCAATTCACTTATCTACACTATTAATCCACCAGTTAAAATTATGCTACATCCACCCAACAATTACCTGCTCCACAGTCATGACCTTAACTACGTTCACACCACAATATGCACCCTTAATTACACCATCCTACAAACGTCCGCACCAGATTAATTCTCCTTTATTCTCTCTCCTTACTCAACCATATCCGACGGTCATCCTTCAATGGATGTGCACTACCCTCCCGCGTCCTTGCCGCTCGCGCATGCATGCAGGTCGATCGTCGTCTCCTGGTTCCAGACTCCCCCGCCAGCCCCGCCTCCCCGAATACGCCGCCTCCCCCGCCTGCCCCGAAGCCGCCGCCTCCGCCTCCTCCCCCGAAGCCGCCGCCTCCGCCTCCTCCCCCGAAGGCCGCCGCCTCCCCCGCCTCCCCCCAAGCCGCCGCCTCCGCCTCCTCCCCCGAAGGCCGCCGCCTCCCCCGCCTCCCCTGAATCGACTCCCGGCCGCCGCCTCCCCCGAAGGCCGCCGCCGCCTCCCCCGCCTCCCCCCAAGCCGCCGCCTCCGCCTCCTCCGCCGCCTCCCCCGAATCGACTCCCGGCCGCCGCCTCCGCCGCCTCCCCCGAAGGCCGCTGCCGCCTCCCCCGCATCCCCCCCCTCCCCCGAAGGCCGCCGCCTCCCCCGAAGCGACTCCCGGCCGCGGCCTCCCCCGAATCGACTCCTCGACCGTGCGGGAGTGGCTACCAGTACTACACCAGACAACGCGGATGCTACAATCAGTAAACTGCTACAATCAGTAAACTGCAACCGCAATCCAGGTGACAATCCAGCCGCAATGATATAGGAACTTTCATTCTTATGCCACTGCAAAATATTATTACCCCTCCGAGAGAGAGAATAGATTACAGATAACCCAGCTGGACTCGACCGTCCTTTGTCAGACATGACAAGGGTTGGTCTAACTTAATTAATCAACTCAAGGAGATTATTGCTAATAGGGTTTGGACTGATTGTCATGAATTTGGTGTAATCTTGATTCTTGGTTTGTGAACTTTATGTATTTATTTTATCAAGGAACATTGATCAAATCAAGTCTTTGATGTAATCTTGATCCTTGGTTTATGACTTTTCTGTGTCTATTGTTCCTGACATAACCCCATCACATATGACTAACAGTACCAATCCTCCTCCTAACTGGCAAATTTATTGACTGCAAATGCAAATGCAAATAGAATCTTACTAGATAAAAAAAAGATAATAGAAAGGTGAACAGGCATTTAGCAGGAGCAAGCAACTAGGTACTACATAATAGGGAGGCCACATATTCAATCATGCCCAAGCAACGCAATGGTATAATAAGATGCTTCAGGCTAACAAATGCCCCATGCCTCCACCTTCAATCTTCTACATGACTACATAGCAATCTTGCCACCATAAACGTAATATATAATATATTGTTTCTGTTTCAATATTGAACAGTGTTCATTTATGGACAATACAATTCAAAATACCTACGAAATTCATAAGCTGAAATAGCATCATATTTGTACCTGTACAATTTCCTTTTTCTTATGGACTTTCCCTTTGGGAATTGGGACATACTCCTCAGCTTCAAGATCGTATTCTGTAGCAAAAGCATCACATCTACCAACTCTTTTCACTGCACCACTGTTAGCTTCGATGTATATAACATCACCCACTGCCACCTGTATCCATATATAGATGATGGTTATCGTGAAAAAGCTATTGCAGAAGATGGAAGTAGCAGAACAGAGGCAAGTTATCCAGAAAAGTAAAATATAAAGCAGCATATCTCAATGTCAAGGGAACTAAAATGTATATTTCCCTGATTCTTTTTCGGAAGTGCTCATATGTGTGATTCTAGGCACTAAAATGTGAAGGGAATCCTTATCTAGAATTATGAAATACATCCCATCTTACATGTATTGGTCTGCTGATACATTGTCTGATGTGAAATGTTCAATTTGGGTAAGAGATTGGAGTATTGGAGTATTTCATTAAATATAGGTAAGCATGGTCCAGTCTTACTAATTATTTTGATCTTAGATCTACTTGGTTTATGATATTGTGAAAGGTTAGACCTTCGACATGTTCAGCCCAAAATGCTACTTGAATTTTCTTCCAGATCACAATATGTCAGGAAATTTGAATATAGCATTACAGCTGATACATATGTGACCTTTTATATTGTCCATAGCATAGCTCAGGCCATTCACATTACATGCTTAAGAGATATTTATGAAGTAAGAAGAAAGTATGCAACAACAAAAACTTGTTCATGTGTTACTGTGACATCTGATCTGAGCATTCGATTACTTTAAAGATATGCTTAACTAATCATTGAAAGTTGAAGGACATCTCATTGTCAAGGGTATTATAAGAAAATCCATCAGAAAATTTCAGTTTGCTGATACATTGACCCCAAAGTTTCCAGATAAATGATAAGTACCAAGTATTTTGCATCATATGAAAGGGTTAAGATTGTATGTGAGAAGGAAACTGTGTGTCGCTCGGTTGGCTGGATGTGTGGGTGTACACCATTAGCACCCAAATTTTGAGTCCTCGTCGGCTCGGATTTGGGTACCTATTATGCCTCAGCGGCAGGGGACCTGGACCGCGCGTTCCTCCTGGGCTTCGACGGCGCGGCCGAGATCGTGATGCCGTCGGGCGTCCTCCCAGCCGCCGCCTCCCGCGAAGCTGACTCTCAATATGATAATTTAAAACTGTTGCGATTTTAAACATTGGTGATTGCATCTTCCTCAGGTTGGTTTTGCATGTTGTTGGCTGGTTAAATAAAAAAAGGACATGTCAAACCAGAAATCAGAGCGCACTGCTTTAGGCGAGATAACAAACAACAACACAGGTATGTGAGCGCTTCCTCGGCTGTGACGGAATTGCTTTCGATATTTTTATAACCTTCTCAGTTTTAAAATCACTTGCAGCACCTGTGGATGAGGCCGAGCGAAAGAGGGAAGAGAGGAATAGAAAACAACGAGAATACCGAGCAAGGATAAAGGCTGAGGAATCCACCGAGCAAAGAGAAGAAAGGAATAAAAGGCGCCGGGAACAACGACTATTGAAGAGGACAGAATCATCAACGCATACTATAGGACCTGATCATGGTATTGCTTATTTATTATTTAATAATGGTTCCTTTGTTATTTGAAATGTTACTCTTTATTAAGCAATAATAATTATGTTCGGACAATGAAAAATTAATGTTTCATCCTGCTCCATGATAGGTCAACAAGCACCGTATGGAGCGTGTTCAAGTATTCTCCGAGCATCAAACGATGAGGACAAGGAAAATGTCTGTTCGGATAACAACATGGATTGGCTACATAGAAATTATAATTATGTCCGGAGAAGACAACCGACCTATGATACTTGTGTGCCCAACAACCTGTCAAGCCACACTCTGTTGAATGCAAGTGCGGCAACTCCAGGTGCCATCCTTGTATTTTTTTTTCATTTGTGCAAGCAATAGTAGCATGTTGTACTATATGTATAATAGAATAGATCATCTGACCATGCCAATGTTTTCCACCCAATGGTGACCAGTTAGCAGCTCAAAGAGGCAAAGGGCCCTTGCAAAAAGAGAGAGGTACAACAATATGGATGAGCACAGCAAGGAAAAAATGTTGCAGACAAATAGGGACTACAAAAAAAAGATGAGAATACAGTCAGTCGGTGTCTTGGTGAAGGAAGCATTGCATATAGGACAGAATGATATAGAATATGATAGTGCCTTATTCGAACCTATGAACAATCAATCTGATGAAGGCGTGTTCTTTTTCTTTGTTTATTTTTTTTATTTTAATAACACAGTCAGTCGGTGTGTTCTATTCCTAATGTTCAAGCAAACATCATGCAGAGGAACATCTGGAGGCACCTCATGCCTTGGATATTGATGATCTTCTTGATTACGATGAGACTAGGCAGTACGTTGGTGAAGGTAACTTTTTTTTGTGTGTCATCACAGGTGTTTCGCTTATTAATGTTGTGTAATGACGGCCAGTGCTTGCTTTCATAACAGATGGTGCCTACGAGTCCTATCGTGTCAGTGTCAATGGTGTTGATTTGATTACCAATGAAGATCCTTATGATTATGTCTACCAAAATGTGCCTGATAGGCACCATGTTTTGAGAAAGGTGCCTAACTGCTTGTACTGTGCAGCAATGAGATTTCAATATGAACCACCTGGATTATGTTGCAGAAAAGGAAAGATAAAAGTACATGTTCCACAGGTGCCTACTGAATTAAAAAGGTTATTAACAAGTCAGGTAGATAATGATGCAAAATATTTCAGGCAAAATATTCGGTACTTCAACGCTCATTTCTCTTTCACGAGCCTTGGAGTAACCTTGGATCGACGAGTTGCCACCGCGGCAGGGACTGGTATATATACATTTCGTGTGCATGGGGCCTTGTACCATCGCCTGGACCAATTGGTTCCAGGTTCTAAATGGCCTCGCCACTTGCAACTCTACTTTTATGATACGGAGGATGACAGTTTGGCGCACAGAGTACAGAGATCGCCTGACCTAGATATCAATCTTATCAGAACTGTGCTGCGAATAATGGAAGGCAACCCATATGTACAGACCTTTAACAGAGTTGGAGCTATTCCAAATCTTGATGACTATGTAATTGAAATCAATACTAATGTCACGCCAGACCAACGAAGGTACGCAAAATAAATTTGATTTAGTTTTACTAATAAATCAATGATTGATTTTATACATATATTTCTTTGCTGAAAACAAGGTACAATGCACCCACGGCGTCACAAGTGGCGGCTATCTGGTTAGATGGCAATGATCCCCAAAGATGTTTTGATAGGAGTGTGCTTGTGTATGCCAGAGGGGATCGCCCGCGCTATATCAAAGCATATCATGGATGTTATGATCCATTGGCATATCCGATATTTTACCCTAAGGGAGAAACTGGCTGGAATAAATTTATGCCGTACAATGATATACTGACTGATATGGAAAGACACACCTCTGTTGATCCAACAGATGCAACAGATCCGACATATCCAACAGGTACCGAACATGATTTAATTTCCAATGCCTTAATAAAACGCATGTGTACATACTAATATATAATTTCCATTTGAGACAGAGCATGGTGAGGATGACGCGGACGTACAACAAGGTGAATACATGAGTACCATGGTGGAAGAAAGACAATCTGGAAGATTTGTAACAGCAAGAGAGTACTATTGTTTTTTGATGCAAGTTAGAGAGGGGCTTTTTAACATATTGCTATTTGGGGGACGACTTTTCCAACAATGGGCCGTTGACATGTACATAAAGATCGAGTCTATGAGGCTTGATTGGTATTCTAACCCGGATAACCAGAAACTCATACGCGCGGAACTATATCAGGTGAGTTATGCAATGTTTTATTATTGCAAAATATATTATGTCACAACAATTCAAGCCTAATCAATATACACTAATTAATCATCCATGCTGTAAAATTTTAATTTTCACGTAGGGTTTGGTTGATGTAATTTCTGCTGGAGAGACAAGGGCTTCAGAGGTTGGCAAGAGAATAGTGCTACCTCGCAGTTTCCCTGGTGGCGATCGTGACATGATGCAGCGATTTCTTAATGCAATGGCTATAGTCCAGCGTTTTGGGAAACCAGATTACTTCATCACCATGACTTGCAATCCGTACTGAGAGGAGATTACTCAAAATCTTGAGCCTGGACAAAAACCACAAGATAGGCCGGACCTGGTTTCAAGAGTATACAGGGCCAAGCTGCGGTCCTTAAAAGATTTATTGATCAAGAAAAAGTATTTTGGAGAGGTGTCAGCATATGTCCATGTCACTGAATTCCAGAAGAGGGGACTTCCACATGAACACATCCTACTGATTATGAAGAAAGGCAGTAACTTAACAACCCCAGATGCTTATGACAAAGTCATCTCTGCAGAGCTACCAGACAAGGATAAATACCCTGTGTTGCATAGCTTGGTCATCAAGCATATGCTGCATGGCCCATGTGGGGTCTTGAATAGAAAGTGTGCTTGTATGGTTAATGGAGAATGTCGCTTTCGCTATCCTAGACAGTTTTGTGCAGCAACACAGCAAGGCAAAGATTCATATCCTTTGTATAGGAGGAGGGATGATGGACGGCGTGTGAAAGTAAGAGGTGCCGAGTTGGACAATAGGTGGGTGGTTCCATACAATCCTGGGCTGCTTATGACATATAATTGCCACATAAATGTTGAAGCTTGCTCAAGCATCAAAGCTTGTAAGTACTTGTTTAAGTATGTACACAAAGGCCATGACCGTGCAGAATTCTCTATTGATCCTGCTGGAGTAATCAATGAGATCCGTCAGTACAGGGATGCAAGATACATATCACCCCCGGAAGCTGTACATAGGATTTTCGGCTTCCACCTTTTTGGAGTTTGTCCATCTGTTTTACAGCTCCAGTGTCATCTACCTAATATGCAGTCTGTTATTATTCAGGAGACAGCAAATCTCAACGATGTTGTCAAAAAGCCATCTGCAACTATGACGACACTCACAGAATACTTCACATTGAACCGCGCTGATAGTTATGCAAGGAAATTTTTGTATAGAGAGATCCCAGAACACTACCGGTGGATTAGTGGTAAGAAGGCGTGGCATAGAAGAAAGCAGAGGGGACAGGTGGGGCGTATTGTGTATGCACACCCGGCTGAAGGAGAAAGATATTTCTTGAGAGTGCTTTTAAATCATGTACGAGGTGCAACCTCATTTGAGAATTTAAGGACAGTTGCTGGAATCACGTACCCTACTTTCAGAGAAGCATGCGAGAAGAGAGGACTCATAGAAAGGGATCAAACAATTGATGACTCATTGTGTGAGGCAACAACTTTTCAGATGCCTGCAGCTCTGCGAAGGTTATTTGCGACTATTTTTGTGTTTTGTGAGGCCACCAACATCCGTGGATTGTGGGACAAGCACAAGGAATCTTTCTCTGAAGATTATAGCCGAAACAATCCTAACACATCAGTAGTAGAACAAATGGTTCTCAGAGACATTCGGGTAGTAGTTCAGTCAATGGGGAAGGATATCAGGAATTATGATCTACCTGAGCTAAATGATACGGGTAATATTTTCAGCACTAATATTATTCTAAAAAAATATTTTGTTGTAATAGTATATTTGGATGTCAAATAGTGCCTTACTGATAAGATTGACTATAACTCAAAATAAAATCCTAATTTGCTCTTTTAACTATTTTATATTTATTTACTTATTTCATGTTCCTGTTCTTGTGTCAAGCAGATGAATTTAACAATGACATTATGAAAGAGGTTAGGGAGGAACTTGCTGTGCCTGTCGACCAAGAACATTTGGATATAGATACATCTCTTAACAAGGAACAACGTGAAGGATTTGATGAAATATTAAATTGTGTAATGAATAAGAAGAGCCAAGTGTTTTTCGTGGATGGTCCAGGAGGAACAGGAAAGACATTCCTATATAAGGCACTTCTTGGTAGAGTGCGCTCAGAGGGATTGATTGCCATTGCAACTGCATCTTCTGGTATTGCGGCGTCGATATTGCCTGGAGGACGCACAGCACACTCAAGGTTCAAAATCCCAATTAAGCTTGCTGACAATAGCACATGCAGCTTCACAAAGCAAAGTGGCACTGCAGAGTTACTGCGTATGGCATCCTTAATTATCTGGGATGAAGTAGCGATGACAAAGCGACTAGCAGTTGAGTGTTTTGATAGGTCCCTACAAGATATTATGCATTCTTGTTTGCCATTTGGGGGAAAGGTTATGGTATTTGGTGGAGATTTTAGACAGGTGCTACCTGTGGTACCACGTGGGACAAGAGCACAGGTAACAGATGCTACATTGCAGCGATCTTATTTGTGGGAAAGTATAAGGAAGATACGGTTGTCACGTAACATGAGGGCTCAATCTGACCCATGGTTTGCAGATTACCTCCTTAGAATTGGGAATGGAACTGAAGAGACAATTGGAGATGATTATGTACGCCTTCCAGATGATATTTTGATTGCCTATACAGACAACGAAGAATCAGTAAACAAACTCATTCAAGAAGTCTTCCCATCACTTGACAAAAACGCAAGATCATCAGCTTATATGAGCACACGTGCCATCCTGTCTACCACAAATGAACATGTGGATCAGCTAAATGCAAGTATGATTGACAAGTTTCCAGGTGAGGAAAAGGTTTATCATAGCTTCGACTCTGTCGATGACGATTCAAGAAATAACTACCCTATTGACTTCCTGAACTCCATCACTCCAAATGGTCTCCCCCCGCATGAGCTCAAAATAAAATCCAACTGCCCTGTAATCCTTCTCCGCAATCTTGATCCTAACAATGGTTTGTGCAATGGAACAAGACTAATGGTTAGAGCATTTCAAGACAATGCAATTGATGCAGAAATAGTTGGTGGGCACCATGCAGGCAAAAGGGTGTTCATACCTAGGATCCCTATGTCTCCATCAGATGATATTTCACTTCCTTTCAAGTTCAAGAGGAAACAATTCCCAATTCGTTTGAGTTTTGCGATGACCATAAATAAAGCTCAGGGGCAAACCATCCCAAATGTTGGGATATATCTTCCAGAGCCAGTGTTCTCACATGGGCAGCTCTATGTTGCCTTGTCAAGGGGTGTGTCCAGGCAAACAACAAGAATTTTGGCTAAACCAAACAAGGAATTAGATCCAACCGGGAAGAGCACCAAGAATATTGTGTATAAAGATGTCCTCGAATGGTGACAAGGTGGTAAGCTTAGCATATTCAAAGTGGCATGAACTTGCAGTGTCAGTTTTACAACCATTCATAGGTTTGCTTCTTTGTGCCAAACTGATACCGCCGCCGTGGGCAATGCCAGCGCCGGCGGCCGAGGCGGTGGTGATATGTATTGTGATGCTCTCACTTTTTCTCCCTTTAGCACTTTCATGTTCAGGTGCTTGAAACTCCAAGTTTGATTCATTCTTACGTGAGATGAATATTTGGTTGCCCTTCAGGTGGATCAGCTTGTCTTAGAGGAGTTAGTCTGAGAGAAATTCCCAAAACTAGGTTAGCAACTTATTACACATAGAATATAATATTGGTGCGATGTAACTCATGTAGCTGGTAACTGCAAAAATCCAAGAATTTAGGACTCGACATGCTTTTTGATGCAGCAAATCACATGGATTACCTTGGCCTTCAAGTTGCATGGGTTACTGGACCATGGTTCCTATCCATTTTCACCAATGTGCTTCCCTGGGAGAGTGGTTAGGCTTTACTTTATGTTATTTTTAACGGTTGCTGCTTCTAAAAGAACTTTCTCTAAGATTCTAACTTAGCTAAGTCTGTGGGGTTACCTCCACAAAGCACATCGATATCTCATTAATTCCATGCCGACATTGCTTTTACTGAATATGTGAACAACGCTAATCTCATGTAAGGCATACATCGATTATAACCTATTTGTGGGGGAAAAAAGTAGATAATGCAGATCCATGTGATCTTTATAACGAGGGAGAAGTTGTAAAGAGAGCCCTTGGCCCTCACTGGAAAGTGTGAAAACGACCATAACCATGTTTTTCTTACACCTCATGTGATGGTTATGGGGTACCTAGGAACAATGAAAAATATTCTTTACCATGATCAGTTATAGTTATTATTGGTTACCTCTATGTAAGCACCAGCCTTGTTTGGTGTAGCAGCCTCATACATTTTCTTCTGTTTGAAAAAAAATATGACATTTTATTTCTATATACTATTTGAACATTTCAGTTCTCCGTGTCTGGGATGTGCTTCTGTTCGATGGGAATCGTGTGATGCTGTTCCGGACAGCTCTTGCACTACTGGAGTTTTATGGGACTGAGATACTTTTGATTTGTCATAAACTCATAATTTCAAAAAGAAAAGGATAATATTTATAGTCAGCATACATGCAAAAGTCCATCTCATGGACTAAATGGACACTGATGCTTGTGTCAATTTCAGGCCCTGCACTTGTGACTACAAAAGATGCCGGTGATGCGGTTACCCTTTTGCAGTCTTTAGCTGGTTCCACTTTTGACAGCAGCCAGCTTGTCTTGACAGCTCGCATGGGATGTCAATCTGTAAATGAAACAAGATTGCAAGAGCTGAGAAATAAACACTGGCCATCTGTTATATCTTCAATGGAAGAAAGAGTGAAAGGTCTAGGCGTTTGCACGGATACCAACAGTCTTGCATCAAAGCTATATAATTTCAAACATGACCCTGAACCACTGGTGTCAATAAGTAATTCGGCAGACCAAATGAGTGATGTGGCAGATGGGGATGTCAACCAAGAAAGTGATTCTGGTAATATGGATGATACGTATGGTGGTCTGACAGTTAATTCTGAGATTGATTCTTTGCCAGATCCAATGGACCAGGTAAGCCATCTCAATGATAAAATCTAAGCTTTACTACCGTACACGAAGGGTTGTAATCTGTGGACCCTTATCATTTTTATCCTTCCTTGAGTAATAGCTCAAGATCTCAAGTGGTTGCTGTAATTTACTAATTTGATTAGTTGTATTACTGCAGGTCACCTGCCTGAAATTTGAGTTATGCCGACTGCTAGAGGAGAGAAGATCAGCTATTCTTTGGTATGTTTTCCACATATTCATGATTGTATATTGTCATGGGTTGCAGGAACCATATGTTCTTAGGTATGTTTGTTCCAATTTCCAAATAATTCATGATTGTATGTTGTTATAGGTTGCTGGAACAATCTTATAAGTTAAGAACTACACTTTTAATGTAGTTGAATGGTTTGGGTAATTGTTCCTTCTTTTTTTTTTTTTTTGCTCTCTTGGGGACCAGTTTTCTGCAGTAATACTAATATGGAGTATGGACTGAAGCTGGTAAATCCCAGACATCTCACAGCATAACCAGTTGAAACTTTACCAGGAATTAGCTGCAAACCTTTTCAGCTAAAAACTAGCTGCAATCTGACTATTTTTTAGTTATTTTTATTATTCTTGTTTGCTTATTGTTGAAAGACTTAGTTAGTTATAGCATTTGATACACACAAATCTGCCATAACCAGTTATCCACTGAAAGCAAAACAATAATGCTCTAACTTCCAAATATAGTCTTAAATTGGGTGGGTTAATCTGGCTGTTTTACCCATATCAGTCCTGACCATTAAAATACCTTGTTTGTCTCTATAAGTATGCATTTGACTCTTGAAGTACAAATAATTTGGTTAGTTTCATCATTATGCAATGCTTTGGGGAATAATCTGAATACGTATGAATCTCTCAGTCTGCTACAATAAAGATTTTTGGCACAAATTGGATTCGGAGAACTTCTAGGTTAAACAGGAATGTTCATAAACAGATTCTAAGATGTCAATGTTAAATTATCAGTTATCACTCAATTCCTTGGTGGTTCATGCACATGTAGTGATAAGGGTGGTTGTCTTGGGTCGAACAAAGGGCCGTGGAATGATCCTTTTATTCTGAAGGTACCACTTTGCACTGTATTTATGTCAAAGTAATTAATCTAAATGATGTTCATGTTTTATATTATGATTTCAAATACATCCAGTAAGACTACTTATGCATATTACAAACGCCGTCGTGGCAGGGCTCGAGCTGCTGAATTCAATATGTACCCTGCACCCGCCGGCCAGGGGCATGGTCGTTGGCATTGGTGCCGTGCCGCAGCTGGTTGAATTGTTGCCCGAACTCGACACAGAGTGCATCGAGCCGGCATTGAGCATCCTAGACGTTCTGGTCATAGTTCCTGAGGGGCAGACTGCGTTGAAGGATTGCCCCTGGATGATACCCAATGCTGTGAGGCTGCTGATGCGGGTGTCTGAGGCATGCACGCGTCGCGCACTCGGGCTGCTGTGGATGGTGTGCCAATTGACACTGGAGGAGAGTGCCCCTGTGGCTGTGAAGGCCGGGCTGGCCGCCAAGCTGCTGCTCATCATTCAGAGCGCGTGTGCACCGGAGCTGAAGCAGCAGGCCTCAGAGCTGCTCAAGCTCCTCATCTGCAACTGTGAGCTCACCAGGACAGTTCAATGACAAAGCTATAAAAGGATCAACAGGCATCGGTCACACACGTTGCGTTGGTCGAACAGGCACGATGAAACGCCAGCTCTGTTGTATCTGAATGAATGTACTGATGGATGGATTGATCGCACGACTATCATATGCAGTATCAATCAATTCATTTGGCTGCGGGAAGAGGATATCAGCATTGGCAATTTGGCATTCGGGAATTGGAGGATTAACGCACATGTACATTACATGCCAATTGATGTGGAGTTGATCGGCTCCATAAGTGCTCAAGGCAGGGAGAGTGGTAAGTATAGCCAGTTTTGCCCAGTAGGAAGTAGAACCGTAGAATTGAGCAAATTAAGTCTTTTCCCTGTTATTTCAACATTTTGGATTGTGAGAGCTTGTATATGTTCTTTTTTTGGGGTGTAATTGGAGATGTGAATTGGTTAGAGTTCTGTACAGTACTATTTCAAATTTGGGTCCAAATTATACCACTATACAGTTCTGCGTATTACCTTTAGTTACATTTGAGATGTGTCATCTGTAGTTCTGTACTTCTATTCATGTAGTGTATAATTAAAAAAAATCCAGGCAACATTGCTCTTTACACTGCACTAATGTGCGTATTTGCAACATATAGGGAGTGTTTGGTTTCTTGCTTTAGGATGGATGGAATGGGGCGGCCCCGTTAGAATCACTGTTTGGATGGGAGTCACAGGGAGGCAGGGGCAGCCACCACCGAATATTCGCTCAGATTCGGGGGCGCCCCCGTCCCCCGAAATCCAGCGGATGGCGCTGCCCAGCGCTCGCCCGCAGCAGCGCGCTGCTTTTCCCGCGCGAGCGCTCCCGCCTCGCACCGCTTTTCCCGCGCGCGCTCCCGCCTGCGCCCCCACGCGCGCGCTCCCGCCTGCCAGATTCTCCACGCGCCGCTCCCGCCTGCGCCTGGCTTTCTCCACGCGCCGCTCCCGCCTCGCCTCCTTCTCCACGCGCCGCTCCCTCCTGCGCCTGGCTTTCTCCATGCGCCGCTCCCGCCTCGCCCGCCAAACTCACGCGCGCGCTCCCGCCGAACTCACGCGCGCGCTCCCGCCGAACTCCCGTACGCGCGCGCTTCCTGCTCGGCGTCTCGGCGACCGGTGGCGACCAGCTCCCCCACGTGCGCCCCCGCCGAGCTCCCCCACGCGCGCGCTCCCTGCTCGGCGACCGAAAGGTATGGTGCCCAATGTCAACCCTAAGCTCAATTGGAATGAGTGATTTCATTGGATCTGGATCTGTATTATCTTGGATGGATTAATTGGAATGAGTGATTATGTGTTGTAGATGGACAAGATGAAAAAGCTTTTGATTTATGCTACTGCTGCACACATGTTGCTGTCCATGATGGCTATGATTATCAAGTCTAGAAAAAGGAAAAGGGGCTATACTAGAGTTGGTATTACTTATGGTCCAATGGAAAAAAGGGATAGGATTAGACTTGAGTACCTTAACACAAAAATATGGAGGAACGATACAACTTGTGTTAACATGCTTAGACTTAGTAGAGAAAGGTTCTTCCGTTTTTGCAAGGTCTTTAGAGATCGTGCTTTGCTTCAGGATACAATACATATGTGTGTTGAGGAACAAGTGGCTATGTTTCTAAACACGGTGGGACACAATCTTAGGAATAGATTAGTTGGAACTAACTATGATAGGTCAGGTGAAACTGTTAGTCGCTATTTCAACAAAGTGCTTCGTACTGTTGGTGAGTTACGAGCTGAACTTATTAGACCACCTTCATTGGAGACTCCAACAAAAATAGCAGGAAACCCAAGATGGGACCCATACTTTAAGGTGCGAGGTTCAGTTTTACCTCATTCTCAATATAGATTTTAGGTATTCAAAGCAGTATGGAACTTATTTATTTTTGTTTGTGCTGAACTAAATAGGATTGTATTGGAGCTATTGATGGTACACATGTACGTGCATCAGTTTCTAAGGATATGGAGCCCTCCTTTCGTGGTAGAAAGTCATATGCCACTCAAAATGTAATGGCGGCCGTAGATTTTGATCTTCGGTTCACATACGTCTTGGCTGGTTGGGAGGGGTCAGCGCATGATGCTTTAGTATTGAGAGATGCTTTAGAGCGGGAAAATGGCCTTCGTGTACCAGAAGGTAAATAGATTAAGTTTGTAGCATCATTTGACAATACCGATCCTTGACTTATAGAAATGTGACATACTTTCACATCATGTATTAGGCAAGTTCTATCTAGTTGATGCGGGATACGGAGCTAAACCTGGATTTTTGCCTCCTTTTCGTGCTGTTCGGTACCACTTGAATGAATGGGGCAACAATCCGGTACAAAATGAGAAGGAATTGTTCAACCTTAGACACTCCTCCCTTCGTGTCACCGTAGAGCGTGCTTTTGGATCACTCAAGCGGAGGTTCAAAATTCTTGATGATGCAACACCATTCTTCCCATTTCATACTCAAGTAGACATTGTTGTAGCATGTTGCATTATTCATAATTGGGTTATACAAGATGGGGGTGATCATCTGATTATTGAAGAATCCAATTGGCCAATTCATAACCATGCTACAACATCTAGTGGGCAAGCTGCTGAACATGCGTTTATGGTTAATTTCAGACAACAAATAGCAGATCAGATGTGGCAAGACCGTCAAAATTACTATGCAAACTAATTTGTATGTGTTATGCAGGTGTAATTTGCATTTCTGTATTTTGCATTCCTGTAATTTGCATTTCTGTGGACAAATATTATTGTAATCCAGTTGTATGGACATGTTTGTTGTTGAAAAATGGTTTTGAGGCTCATATAGTTTCATGGACATATTTGTTGCTGGATTTTTTTCCATTTGTCTATATGGTAGGCAATGGAGTCTGAAGGACGAGGAGAGCACTTGGGGGACCAACCTGAAGGAAGTGGCCATGTTGTATGGACTTCTGCAATGTCCACTTATATGCTCACTCACCTATCAAGTTTGGTGTCTGATGGCATTAGGACATCGTCAGGCTTCAAGAAACTCCATCTCAACATGTGTGCTAGAGCATTAAATGAACATTTCAAAATGAGGCTCACTGCAGACCATATCAAGAACCATTTGAGAACATGGAAGAGAAAGTATGGAAGGATTAATAGTCTTAGGAGGTTGAGTGCTGCTGGCTGGGATGAAGACAATTTTATCATCACTCTTGACCATGAGCATTACACAAACTATGTGGCGGTATGTACTAAAACAACTTTCCATCCTTGTACTTGTCATCTTGCATTCTTTTGTCATAGATTTGTATGCTTTTATATGTAGGATCACAAATCTGATGCTGAATTTTTAAACAAGCCTCTTGAGCACTTTAAGGAAATGTTCACTATCTTCGGAAGCAGCATGGCTACAGGAAAATATGCAAAGGGATCAAGTGAGGCTCTTGGAACTGAAACTCCTGAGATTGGAAATGATGATGTGGTTGGAACTGATCGCAGCCCTCCAGAAGATAATGGAGCTTCATCTTCAGCCACTAGACCCAACAAGAGAGCCAAAATTATTGACAATGAAGAAGATGGGTTGATTGCTGCCTTCAAATCTGATTCTGAGAGACTTGCCAATGCAATTGAGAAGGCTTCTGATAATGAGGTGCCAGATGACTTGCTTGAAACAATCCAAAGTATTCCAGGTTTCGATGACACCCAGAAGGCGTATTACTATGCTCATTTGGTTGAAAATCTACGTATGGGCAGGAAGTTCCCTACTTTGCCTTTGACATATCAGATTAGCCTGCTAGCTAAGTTCGTTAATGAAACCTTTCCTTAGAGTAGGGACTGTGGGCTGTGATCTTTATTTTGTCTTGTAACCCATAAACAATGCACTGGTGGGTTCTATGGGGGGGGGGGGGGGGTTTGATGCCTGACTGTTCTTTTGGACCATTGTTTATTCGATGGTGTGGTCTGATACTTGACTGTTCTTTTGTATAGCCTTTAGGCTAGTGGAATTATGTATGCCTGTATGGCAGAAACGTCTGTAAGATCTAAACTTGCTAATTATATATGTTAAGGGCTTGCTAATTATCTATTATATTTATGTTGATTTTTGTGTATGTAAACTTGTATATATATATGGGGTAAAGATCAATGTGTCCATATTCATCCATCCAAACAAAAACTGGGGCGGCCTCGTCCTTCACTCATCCTTTGCACCAAACAAAAAAAGGGGCTCGCCCCATCCATTCAATCAAACAGCGACAGGGGCCACCTCGTCCCAGAAAACAGGGATGACCCCATCCCATCCCACTTTGCCTCAAAACCAAACGCATCCATAGTGAATTGTAGCATGATGCCCCCTACAAATTCCCCATAGAGTGATAGTCTGCTTAGAATTCGGTTGTCCTGTTCGAATAAGATTGGCAAAAGAAAACAGCTTAAGTCCTGTTAAGAAGGTAATTTTCTTTACCTTTTCTGACCAATTAATTCGTAGCAGTAAATAATGTCAAATGCATTGGAGGATTCCCTAGTGAACAATTTAGGGTCAGGTGGTCCTGTTTTACGATTGGTCTTATTTTATAGGCATACCCTTCTTTGTGTACTTATGTAACACCTTCTTTGTGTACTTACGTAACACAATTTGTATTGCCCACCATTCTGTTGTGTTATTATCTTCAGTATGTTTGTTTCTCTACTCCTGTTAGCTAACAGACACAAGAAGCAATAAAAAAAGGGAACACAGCTGCATATCTACATGATTAGTCAGAGAGGGGGGGGGGGTTTAGTTTGCAGGCTTTTGCTTTATGCAGAAAAAGTTTCTGATCATGAGACCATTTCACCAGGAAGCAGCCATCACTGTCCCATTTGTGCTTTCTAAGATCCACAGACATGACATCTCCATGTAAAAACACACTCATGCAGGCACAAGTTGTCTCATTACATCCTTGGAACAAAGAAAAGGTGGTCATCCATGATGCATAGGGAGTTTCAATTAATGAGGTTTAAGCTAATGCTAAAGAAGTTTCTTGTATCACTACCATTATAAATGCCAAATTTCGATCTCCCTGTTACATATCAAATATTACCCCTACCACCTAATGGTACACTGTATCAAATATTACCCCTACCACCTAATGGTACACTGTGTTAGTCAATTTCAATCCTTAATCTTTGTATCATGACAACCTGTCTCGCTAATCAATTTCCATTCACCCTCTTTACATATTTCAATTTCACAATTTTGCATCACATATAGGGATAATAGTATCCCTCCCACAAAGTACAAGTGGTCAGTACAGTTTTATTGTTGGAAAAAATAACACCGCATCACCAATATATAGTCGAGGAGCATGCCTGACTATTCTTGTATAACCAAGTGTGTAAGTCTTGAAAACTGATGCCCTAATTACATTCCCAATATAATTACATGATTATTACCTATCGTTGTATCTCTTGTATTACCTTCGGTTTCTGTCATTACCCGATCGTGTATATCTGTATGACATAATTCCTTTGTCTTGCCGTAGTCCAGTGGATGACCGATGAAGGTGCATGGGTATAGCTGTACACCAAAATGTTTGCCAAAATACTTAGTATATACACTTCTATTACACAAATACATTAACCTGTTATCAAGAAGCTCTGACATCTTTATCAAATTGTCTTCACTGAAACTATTGGTATCTCTACCCCTCTATAATACACCAAAATTTTCTTTACTAAATCCACCCCCTCAACCACCCCCACAGTCATGTCTAATCTAAGTCCACCCAGATTTGTGTGCCAAAGTAATCCAACTTCATACAAATGAATGGCCTGGATCTCTCCTCAAGCCTTCTTCTCTTACTCATTGAAGATCCTAAGGCCAAAATCATCCGGATCATGCACATCATTGAACCCAGAACCCCACCCCGCGCCCACGCACACGCCCCCGACGCTGCCTTCATATTTCTTTATGTGACAAAAATGTTTGCTTTCTTTGTAGCCTCAAGTTTAAGATTACCAGTTATCAACACTGTGAGCATATAATATTCTCTATGTATATTTTGTAGACTACATAGCAAATTAATAAATTAACTTGTTATCTGCCATGCACAGCGATCACATTCACTGAGGACGAATTTCTTGGTGGACATTTTGAAGAGCAGTGAAAATGAATGTAAAGACATTATCCCTGGAGAACTCCAAGACCTACTTAAGCAAATCAGAAATTAGATGGTTCAGGCGAGACATGCCTTATTATTGTCTTGTTATGCATTATAATTGGCCTAGGCTTGTAATTTCATGAGCTGAACTTGCTGGTGATATACATGAGTGTTTTCCAGATTATATACATGGTGATATACAATTGCGTGAAACTTAAACTATGAAAAAAAATATCGTCATTTGGTTGTTTTCATGTGCATCCCTGAAATGCCGCTGTGGCGTTAGCACGGGCCCTATACTAGTACTTCAATAGTAAAAGTTCTCAGCGTGTGATGGGATGTAAGGGACGCGTACGCCTGTGTGCGCATGTGGATGATATGCCTCGCCAATTTGTGCCAAATCTTTGGCACTAGCGAAATTTGATCAGGATGTCCTCCATCCGTGGTTTGTCAAGTTTTGGCAATAAAATAAACTACGATTACTACGAGATTTTGAAGTTTTATGGAAAACGTTGGCAGCAAACCAATTATTATATGTTTAATCCGATCAACGCGACCAACTTATCCTTACCTTCAAACCAAACATGACAGCCAACTTTCACTGACCAATATAGCAAGCGAAGAAAGATGTGAGCTTGCGTGAAAGACCTGTATGTATGGACATAAAAAAGCTTCACTATTCTTTTCTTTAAAAAAATCTGAAAAGAAGAAAGGAATAATAATAAAGCAGGCCTGGGCCGTACCAGTATTCCTTTCCAAAAAAAGTCCTTTTTTTAATTCTTGTTTCCCAAAAGGAAAATAAAAGAGAGAAAAAAGCCCACCGCCCCATACATATAGAAAGCTCTAGATTTTTTCTCTCTGGCGTCTCATTCATCCCTTCGCCTCCTCTCTCTCTCTAAACCCTAGCGCCCCGGCCCGAGACCGAGAGATCCCTAGGTTTCCGCGCGAGGTGAGCAGCCTCCAACCGTCTCGCCTCGTCTCCTGGGGCTCGCCGGGCTTGCGATTCGCGCTGCTCCGCGGTGCAGATTGGTGTGGATTTTGATTTGCTCGATGGTGGTTTGTGCAGGTGGTGGGGGGGATTGGATTGGATTGCGTGGAGATGGCGGAGAAGGAGGTGGGGCGGATCTTCGTGGGTGGGCTGTCGTGGGACACCACGGAGCGCACGCTGGAGCGCACCTTCGGCCAGTTCGGCAAGGTCATCGAGGCGCAGGTATAATCGTCGCTCTGTGGTTGATATGTATGTGTTGTGCGCGTGGGAGAATTGCTGTTAGATCGTGATTTGGTTGGGATTATTGGTCTGTATTCAATTTGGTTAGAATGATGGCACGCTTGGTCTAAGGGTCAATTCACTTTTAGGCTAGCTTGCGCTATTTTGTTGCCTAGGTCTATGCAGCATATGATTTCTCGTTTTCAGATTCTAACTGAAAAGGTGACGTCCTAGAATAAGGTTGTTTTGGGAGATGATGTGTCTGATAATTGATTAAAAATCCGCTTTGTCGTGATGATAATTAATACATGGCAGCCGAATGCATTAGTTGGAAACAGAACCTTGATAAAACTATTTTTAGCAACCAAAAGATTCAAAACAGTCTCCATAGGAAACTGAAAAGGAAGGAGGAAACTGTTTGGATGGCGTTGTGGATCAAAAGGCAGTGGGAAGAAGAATGGTGAAACTGCCGTTTGGATGTTGGTAACCTAGTATGTTTAGTTGATGGGGCCCTGTAGAATTTTAATGACATACTGGTTATCACGATGGTTAATACATACAAGATTCAGTTATGTTACATACTATTGCTTAGGGGAGGTGAGATCTTACCAAATTCTTTCAGGCCAGATAAGTCTTATATTTTCTTTACAGTTCATTTGGTGTTAGGTGGAAGCAGATATTTGCAAAGATTGCCATTCTGATTATGCTTATTCTGTTTCACAACAACTTCAAAGAACCATCCTTGACATGTATTCCATGACCTTGATGAAGTCATCATCACATACAGTATTATCATCCATATAATAAAGCATAACCTAGTAAAAATAGATTTTGCCAATTGAATAATTTTGGTAACCAAGGCTATGAAAAATCTTACTAGGAAGTCACCAACTGGAGCATAGGGGTGTTTCTTGTTTGTTTACTAGTAAGTCACCAACGCTGTTTTGGTTTTCTTCTGTCTTTTGTTTTCAATCTAATAGCAGTTACTGATTCACAGAGCCTGCGGTCACTTCCAGTTCTATATACTGATTCACAGAGCGCCTGCGGTCACTTCCAGTTCTGTACTTTAGGCAGTTAACAAAGTTGAAAGAAAATAAACACATTAATCAATTGAGCTCATGGTTATGCATTTTTGGGGTGATGGGTCCAGTAGAAATCAGTTTGAAGTATCCGCACTGTTAGTCAATTTGATAAATGTGCTCTGTTTTGTGGGCAGAAGCAGAGATCCTTCTTTGCCTTGTTAGTACTTAAGATAACTGATATCAGCTTAAGGTTACAGCAAATCAACTGCCATTACCATTGTTAATGAATTCCACAGAACTAAACATGATTGCAAGTGTTGGATACGAACTTACCACAGTTTTGCTGCATAATGCTTCCGGATCAGTTTCGATAAGGAAGGCAGAGACAGATTTGTTTGTTGTCCTTGATTAGTCAGCTCTTACAGGTGATACTCAAGAGTGAGTTTGCATCCTGTGATTAATTTATTTGAAAGAGTATTATTCTCAGCCTCCATAGTGCGCCTTTTCTTTGAAACGGATATGCTTAGCCGTGAACAAACAACAGTGAAAGATGGCAGACCAACTAACATCTGACCCTGTTCTTATTAGAACTTCTGCTATAACTTGTCGTTTGTGTCTGTAGTGCTGGTGAAAGTAATTGGTCTTTGTATCAGTTTGTTGGATGTGGATTTTACTGGTCCCTGCAGCACATGAGCCACATACAGTAGTGTTCGTTTTAATTTGGCAGTGCCACTGATATCATCTAAGACTCACTGGTGGCATTATTGCGGTCATGTACTTGGGTTCTGACCTTTGCATATAATATGCCCCCTTTCTACTGGAGATCACTAGCATGCTGCACTGTTGGGCAGTTAAAGCAGATTCTGATTTACATGCAACGTGTGAGCAGTCGTATAAGGATTGAGTGTTATTGTTCCACAGTTGTCTGAGATGGTTTCAGTGGTTTGTATGCTTGAAATATGCATCAGCTGTTGTCACTTTCATATGATCCAATTTCCATGTGCCTGTTATTGTTAGTATTAACTGTTTTGGCTGTTAACTATTATATGTAGTTTCTATTTTCCCATCCGTTCACTTTCATTGTATGTATAGGTTGTAGTGGAAAGAGAGACAGGCCGTTCCCGTGGGTTTGGATTTGTTACATTTTCGGAACCTCGTGCTGTGGATGCTGCCATTCGGGACATGCATAATGGAGAATTAGATGGTCGAACTATTTCTGTGAACAAAGCTCAACCGAGGATGAACACTGATGATGGCTATGGATATGGTGGTGGTGCTTACTCATCTGGTGCTAGAGGTGGATATCGTGGTGCAGCTGATGTTGTTCCCTCCGCGAGTGATGAGTGCTTCAAGTGTGGCCGTGCTGGACATTGGGCTCGTGAATGTCCTTATTCTGGGGGAGGTAGAACTGGAAGATACTCTCCCCCTTCCAGGTATAGTGGTGGCACTGGGGGACGTGGTGACCGCTTTGGAGGATCAGACCGTTTTGCTAACCGCTATGTTGATGATCGATATGATGGTGGGAGTAATGTTGATGATCGATATGGTGGTGGACGTGATCGTTATACCGCAGATCGCTATCAACCAACTGCAGATCGTTTTTCGGGTGACAGATATGGTGGTGCAGATCGCTATGCATCAAGTGGCTTTGCCAGGGAAAGAAGCTATGAGAGAGATGGAGGACGGTCCAGTGGAAGTTATTACCGTGATGATCCTAGAGGCTCCGGTGGTTATGGCAGAGGTGGTCCGCGCATAGGGAGTGGTGACAGATATGGGAGTGGTGGACCTGCTCACTTTGGTGGGAGTTACCGAGATAGACCTGGCCCCTATGATCGTCCCAGCCGGGGAGCTCGCTCTTATGATGATCGCTACTGATGGAGGTTACCTTGGAGAAGGCCAGAGATTTAATATATGTTTCAGTTCTCAGTTGCTACTTTATTTGCCTTTGCTATGCTGATGCTTCGACTCTCAAAGTATTGTTCCTTCGTGCAGTTTGTTTAATTACCCTTGAGACAATATGGCAGTACTTGAAATATTATTATGTTGGCACCGTACACACTTAGGCAGTGGGTGATACTGGTTCCTTGTCATGATATTGTGTAATTACTTTGCAGTCTAAAAGTTTGAGTTGTTGTGTGTT
This sequence comes from Dendrocalamus latiflorus, assembly GCA_017311315.1. NCBI lineage: Eukaryota > Viridiplantae > Streptophyta > Magnoliopsida > Poales > Poaceae > Dendrocalamus > Dendrocalamus latiflorus. The sequence continues at coordinate 30,085,358 of CM029629.1, forward strand.
ATCTTTCAACTTATCTTCTGTCATCGACGAGGTCAATCTTTGCGACAACTGTGCCACGTTTTGCCATTTTGGATAAATGTTGCACCTGCTTATCTGATGTTAGATCTGTGGTGATAATACTGGTGCTGCGCCAGGATTGACATACATTTCGAAGGTTGTATGACATGAGAATATGTGCCATCTTTGGGAAGGAATGTTTCACCATGTTTATATTTCTCTGCCAATGATCCTTTTATTTACCTGTTCTTTTACTGGGTTGTCACAGAAATCAGAACAGCAAAATTAAACAGATGCAGTCTGTGGATTCCGATTAAACTGAATGCGCTGCTGAGAAATGTGGCTTGGTACATCAAACTGAATACACAGTTGAACAATGTTGCTTGCCTGCTTGGTACGTCTTCATACTTCCTCATGGGAGGGCGGTGATTTGCGGTGATTTTTCGTTTGGTGTGTGTATGGTTCAGTTTGTAAGAGCATGCATTAAGCGATTTTACTAGCAAAATGTCTTGGGGTGGTTCCATTTGGTTTGGATACAAACAAGCTTCGAACAGCAAGAACATGTTTTGCCCTGGAAAATGCGAACTGTGGCATTATTTGTATCCTCTGCTTATATGATGAAACTGTTTAAGCTTGCGAGAAATCTGTGGTCGCTGCTGAGGTGCACTCCCACTTCCAGGATAAATCTGCAGCATGTTGGTGGGGAAAAAAACTAAGGCACCTGGCGCTGCTAGCTTCATCAAAATTTTGGAGTTAAGACTTATTTTTACATTTTTCCCCGTTAAATGATTGTTATGCCCATTGTCTGCCATGCTTGGGAAATTTGTAACCGCATGTTCGCGGCTATTCTAAATTGAGTAACATAGAAACCTGATTTGAATCATTGCCCCCACCTGCCAGTTGGGATTATGCTTGTGCTCAGCATGTGAAACGATGTTAGCTTTGTACCCCAAACACTAAAAAAAAACGTTTACCCAAAATTGGAGCCCTTTGCCGATGAGTGCCATTGTCCTCGCGGAACATTAGTTGAGACCAGAAAGTGCAAGCATCTTCGTCCTAGGACAAGGTTCCACGACAACATCAACAAAGTCCGTCCTTTTTTTTTTTCCATCTTAATTGTTGTTGAACAACGTTTGCAACATTCCAGATGCTCACAGCTGAATTACTTACAACAGCAGAAATGTAAACTTCTTCAATTGGCTACCGTCCAATCTTTCATGATGTAATGGTGGCCATCATCATAATTTCACCTCTATTATTCGCCTTGTTCTTCTCCATTACAGTTTTTATTCTCTAAAGTTGGTTTGGGTGGCAGCAGCCGGCAGGAAAGCATGACAAAATGCTCAACATAAGGATAAAGGAAGGCTACCTTCTCCAGCTACAGTGCGGACCGAGGTAGAACCTTGTAGGGGTTTAGGATTAAATTAGCGTCTAGTAACTTCTTGATTGAGGCCATTAATTGCACCTGATCACAATAGAACATTACCTGGGCAACTTAAATCAAGAGTTACTGGAGAATTAGCATTGTTCTGAAGAAACAATTAGCAGTGGTTAGACCACATCAAGCAGGAAGAACGCTCCCCAACTAACAAATGAAATTCTAGGTGTATAAAAGGAAACATAACCTATCCTATCAAGGAATGTCTCTCCAACTTGTACCTACCAGCTAAACTAAGCATCTCTCCTGAAAATGTGGCACACATATCTTATGTGCAATAGTCAAGTGCAAGAACACGACGAATACAGACCTTTCGATGTGTAACCGTTTCATCCTTTTCTAACATTCAAGTGCGCTAGAGGTACCAAGCAGGAAGCCAATTCGTAAATGCAAAAGTAATAATTGACTTGAGATTTTAACTGCCGTGTAACCTCATTGATCAATGTCCTCGTCGTCATGCTCTTGTCACTAATGAACGCAAGTGGTGGTAGGATAGCATGTTCTTTTCGGCTGCAGCTTATAGCTTTTGGCTGAAATTTTTGAATTTTAGCTGTTTACGGTACAGATTATGGAGAGATAGATACTCATTTGTGATTTTGGCTGGTACAAATGTTGGACTTTTAACGTGTAGATCGTTTAACTTGTAGACCCCGTCTTGAGAAAATGCTCAATTTAAAAGTTAGGTACTGTAGCAGAAACCAAAAGCCGATTTCAGAAGCCCAAAAAAACAGGCCCAAAGGCTTGCTGCTTCGGGTGACTTGCTCTAGTGAATCTTCTCAGCTTTCATTAGCCCCAACCCATGCTCTGCACTAATGCTTCCTCTTTGGTCGGAAGTCCACTCATATACATATGGTTCAATTTGTGCCAGAATCTAAAATTTTCAATAAATAAAACAAAATAAGCATGTTATCCGCATACCTATCTTGAGATACTGAAGCCAGATCTAAGTAAACAATCTATTTCCAAGTTATATCCAAATTAAGCTATGTGGCATACATTGTCACTAACTCACTATACTTGCTTGATACAATGTTTAAATGCAGATTCCCGTCACCAAGGTGACCACAGCCTAATACTTCTCCCATATCACCTAGAATAGAAAGGAACTAGGTTAACAACACCACATAGATTATTGAAGGATCAAAATTGACAAATTACCAACACGGCAGCGCATTTCTTCAACAATATCATACAGCTTCTCTACAGGTATGGATAAGTCATACTTGTAGACAGCCCCAACTTTGACGGATGCCTCTGATATAACCTGCAACCACAATACATAATCATTTCAGTGACGTTTGCTATCATTATACAAGTGATGCCAATAGGTGTGGGCATTTGATTTAATTGGACTATTTGGTTTGGTTAAAATAGTTTTTTTAGTTGAAATCTCACTTCCAACAAGGATCCAAATCCAAATAAACCAAACCTAACATGCCAAAATAATTTTGGACAACTCCATAGGTTTTATTTTATTAAATTTATACCATTGAATACTTATATTGAAGATTCAGCATGCATTAACCATCAAACATCCACCTTACATGTTAATAGCTTATAGTATTACATGGTAGTACAGAATCATCACTAACCATGTGATAAGTTCGGTGTCAATTGTTACCAGGCTTAAGGCTGCACATATTAGTCACTAGCAAGATAAAAGACATACAGACTTCAATTATAGGATGACAACCTCTCGAATTCTCCAAAAATTAGACGCTTGGCCAATATCCTGTGCTATAACTCCATCAGCTACTAGGCTATCTTCCATTGAACGCAACAAAAAAGCTTCAAGTTTTGCTCTACAAAACAAAAGCAACATAAAGACAGCATACGTAACTTACATAATTTCCATCACAATAAGCCCAAGATCAGTAAATACAAGCTGTGCAGGATAGAACCTTCACAAAGTGGTTATCAATATAAGTCTGCATAAATTGATTTTCCACTTAGGGTGTATGTTATTTAATGTAGATGTTCATTTGATAGACGTCAATTCATAATAGTCTTGACATGTTCAGACCAGAACATACTCTGGGGGGCCAGTGGCTGGCGCATACAGGACCACAATTTCTTCCAAGTTACTTCTTTTTTGCAGCCCAAGAAACACTAAATTAAGAGGGAAAAATGTAATACCACTGAACTGCAAATGGGAGAATTAGAGAAGGAAAGGGCGGTTTTTGCTGTCAGACCCATCGGCTTTTAGAACGCCGAATAAGTAACGCTCGCAGAGGTTCCCATACCACCCAGGAACGGTCGGCACTGTCTAGAAAGCCGTATAAAAGTAGCGCTCTCAGAAGTTCCCAGACCGTCCAGGGCCGGTCGGCACCGTCTCGCATTGTGGGTTTTCGTCATTCGGCAGGAAACTCTATTCTTACCTGTTACCGATTTATCTGCCGTAGTAGAAGAGCATCAAATAGTATAGGGCTGCCATTGGACCAAAAAGCCCATAGTGCCATAACCAGCCAAGGCTAAAGGGGAGGGGCAGAAGCGGCATTTCATAGTGAGAGTGATAGCCATGCCTCTTAATTAGACAAGCCATCTCACCTACTCTACTATTCTAGCCACCCCCCATTTCATTACTTCTGCCACAGCCAGAACCAAGTCTAGCCCCATCTCACTTTTCCTCCCTCAGCTGAGAGGAAGAGAGCAAGCAGAGAGCAAGGAGGAGGAGGGCAAGAAGAGAGGAGACCCGAAGAAACCCAGAAGGGCAAGCGCGAGAGGACGGCATCGACGACAGCAGAGGACGCTGGCGACCGCCGAACTCACGCCAAGCCGACCCTTGAGTACGTCCACCACCCCCTCCACAACCCCATATAGCAGCACCGAGCACCCTCGCACACGCAAGTAGAAGCTAGAACAAAGTGAGAGTAGAAGGGAGAGGGGGAGGACTGCCCTGATAGGAGTGGCCGGCTGGCGAAGAGCCGTGGCCGGCGAGCTCGAATCCACGGGAAGGGGGGGGGGGAATCGATGCCGAAGTAGTGGTTGGCAGCAGTAGGGGGCGGTCGACCGGCTGTATGCCGTAGCCGGCGAGCTCAACTTGTAGGGAGCGGTTGGTGGTCGGAGATTAGCCAGATCCGACTGTGGGAGGCTGGATCTGAGGGAGGCGCCGCTAGATCCATGAGTAGGGAGGCGTGAGGAGAAGGTGGAGGCGAGCGGAGGTCGGCTGGCGTGAGCCTGGGGCTGGTGAGCCCGAGCTCGCTCGCGCGCCACCGCGCCGCCGCATCGCCCGACCGAGCGGTCGGGGCAAAAGAGGAGAGAGAGGAGTGTGGGAGAGTTGTGGAGGAGGAGGTGGCCGGCGGCGAGCACAAGGCTAGCGAGCCCCGAGCCCCGAGCTCAGTCGTGCGCTGCCGTGCCGCTTGGAGGAGCACCCGTGTGATAGAGAGAGAGAGAGGGAGGCGGGGGCGGCGGAGGGGCCGGCAGCGGCAAGCTTCGGGCCGGCGACGCCGAGCTGGGCCACGCGCCGCCGGAGGGGCGCCTGGGCATAGTCATGCGTGAGAAAGAGGGAGAGAGAGCAAGAAATGGGAGGAGGAAGAGGTGGCCGTTCGGCCGAACCAACTAAAGGGGAGGAAAAAAAGAGAAGGGAAGAAAGAAAGAAAAGGAAGAAAAAACGAAAAAAGAAAGAAAATGGGGGATTTTGGTACCTGCGCGACAGGTCCCTGAAGTCCGTGCGTTTTTACGCCAGAATCGGGATATGCGTGTAGTATCATCGTCGCCCATTTAATCTCTGGTTCCGTTATGATATGTTAAGTCGGGTTTATTACTTGTTCAGGTGGAGGTCTTGAGTCGGCGTCGTCCCCACGTCGCTTCGCCCCGCTTGGTTAACAGGCATGTGCATGGTAGAGCGGTAGGCCATAGAGTTTATGAATATGCGATGTTTACATGATGTGATAATGTTTATATGGAAGTGCAATGATTACATGACATGATGCTTATTTATGGATGACGATGATAATGATAATGACAATGGGCATATGCATTTGCATTATGTGCACTCAAGAGTGAGGGCGGTGAGATAGTCCCTAGCTACGAGTAAAGCTAGCGGACTAATCCGGAGTGCTCTTGAGTAAGTCCTACCTCGGTAGGCCTCCACGGGAGTGGAGAGACCCCCGTGCCGAAATGGGCGGGCCGAAGATTATGGGTGAACATCGACAGGTGTTCACTCGGCAATACTGGTATTTGCAATGTGATGAGCAAATATGCATGTAGAGTAGGGTTGCATTGCATTGATGATTTGGTAATGTTGAAACACGAAAATGCATGTGGAGTATGTACGTTCAATGTGGAACCATGAGAATGATGATATGAGCATGACAGTGCATGCGGAGTATGTTATGGTTCGTTAAGTTGCTTACATATTTTGATAGTGTTTATCGCCCTATTATGTACTTGCTGAGTCTTTGGACTCACCCTTGCTTTGTTGTTTTGTTAGGTGACCGCTGAGGATGTCATGCTCGGGCGGGAGTAGCACATGAGGTTCAGCAGGAGGCATCTGGTGCAGAAGTTGCTTCTGCTGAACAGTCTGTAGCTAGAGATCTGGCAAGGACTTCAGCCTTGCTGTAGGAGTTCTTAGAGGAGGTCCACGCGCTTTGTCGTCAAGCGCTGGCAGCCGCTGCTGCGGCCGTTCCCACTGCTGCCCCTGTTGCTGTTCCGGCCATACCAGAGGCAAGGGTGGGCCTTCGTGAGTGGTTGGCCTTGTGGTTAGATACCTTTGATGGTTCGGGCACACTAGTCCAGGCTGCAGATTGGTTGCGCTACATGGAGAGGCAATTCAAAGCCCTTGAGATGAGCTCTTAGCTGAAAGCTCGCTATGTGGCTTTTCAATTGAAGGGTCAGGCGGACATCTGGTGGGAAGGAGTTCTTTCAGCCAGGACCCCTGCCCAAGGTCCCGCTACCTGGGAAGTCTTCACCGAGCAGTTCAAGGCGAAGTATTATCCATATTCTTTTGTGGAGAGTATGGAGGTCGCCTTGTCGACCTTCGTACAGGGAAAGATGACCGTGGCTGAGTATGAGGCGGCATTCAATAATCTGATCTGCTTCGTGCCATCGGTCACAAGCAATGACTTTTAGAAGGCCAAAAGGTTCCGCTGAGGGCTCAGCTCTGAGTTCCAGCATGTCATGGGAGCTACGGCGCCGCGTGACTTTCGATCCGTGGTAGAGCAGGACAGGGGGATGGAGATGGAGATGCAGCTCACTAAAGGGCTGCAACCCTCTGGTGGTCCGAGCGCTTCTGGTGGTGACTAGAAGAGAAGCTTCACTGAAGGGGGTGGGTCATCTCAGCGACCCACTCCTAAGAAGTCCAAGTGGGGCCAACGTCCCCAACAATCATCCAAGTCCAAGTCTTCGAGGTCGTCTTCTTTAGTGCCTCATTCTTCATCGGTGACCCCAACCTATCGTCATGTCCTAGAACAGGGCATGATCTGTTTCAAGTGTGGAAGTGGGCACCGCGCTGCTGAGTGCACCTAGACAGGGGAGTGCGAGCATTGCGGCCGATCAGGCCACATGGAGCGGGTTTGTCGTCATAACCCCTCTAGCATTCTCAAGTGGGAGCCCGTATCTTCATCCTCATCGTCGTCAAATGCTACACCTCGAGGGTCAGTCCAAATGATGGCAGCTGCCCCTGTGCTACAGTCTCCTCTTTCCTGGGCTCCACCTGCCGGGTATTACTGGCATCTTACACCAACTCCTCCATTTCAGCACGCTACACTGCCTCCAGTTCCTTTGCCGCCACAGCAGAGCGTCGGGGCTCTCACCGCCCTGACACCATCTGGAGTCTACTCACTACCTGCTGCTGAGTCCACGAGTCAACCTGACGTGGTGACAGGTACCTTGTTAGTGGACTCTTATGAAGCCCTTGTTTTTTCGACTCTAGTGCTACCTATTCATTTGTGTCCCGGGGGTTTGTTAGAAGGGTCAAGTTGGGTGTTCAGCAAATTTTCCAATCGGTTGTGGTTAGTACCCCAAGGGTTATCATTGCTAGCTCCACAGTATGCCCTGGCTGTGTGGTTGCAATAGATGGCGAGGAATTTGTTGCCAACCTCATGGTTATTTAGTTAGAGCCTTTCGATGTTATCCTTGGCATGGATTGGTTGCATCGCTACCAAGCCGTAATTTCCTGCTTCTGGAGGACAGTTACCTTGTAAGCACCTTCAGGGAAGGAGATAATGTTTCAAGGGAATGCACCCACGTGTTCCCTCCTTGTGTTGGCCAGCTTATTCCCTGGCCGACGAATAGTGAAGTCTAGGTTACTCCTAGCAATTGTGGAGAAGCCAAGTGCACCTTTGCACATTGAGGATATTCCTGTGGTGCGTGAGTATCCTGATGTGTTTCCTAAAGGGTTTCTGAGAATGCCACCCAAGTGAGATGTGGAGTTCAGAATTGATCTTGTTCCTGGCACAAGACCTATCTCCATGTCCCCCTACCGTTTGGCACGACCCACTCAAGAGGAGTTGAAGAAACAATTGGACGAGTTGTTATCCAAAGACTTGATTTGTCGTAGTGTGTCACCTTGGGGAGCCCCTGTCCTTTTCACCGAGAAAAAAGATGGGAGTTGGCGCATGTGTATAGATTACTGTGCTCTCAATCAGGTGACCATCAAGAATAAATACCCATTGCCTCGTATCGAGGACTTGTTTGATCAATTGAAAGGAGCCAATGTGTTCTCAAAAATTGATCTACAATCTGGGTATAATCAAATCCGAGTGCGGGAGCAAGACATTGAAAAGATAGCTTTCTCCACAAGATATGGGCACTATGAGTTTACAGTTATGCCCTTTGGACTGACAAATGCCCCTGCTGTTTTCATGTAAACGATGAACAGTATGCTACACAAGTACCTGGATGACTTTGCAGTGGTGTTCATCGATGATATCCTGATTTATTCCAAGACGGAGGAAGAACATGAGCAGCATCTGAGGCTCGTGCTTGAAACTCTGAGGAAGAATCAATTCTTTGCCAAATTGAAGAAGTGCGAGTTCTGGATTTCTGAAGTGAGCTTCCTGGGTCATGTAATTAACCAGGAAGGCATTTTGGTAGATCCAAGCAAGATTTCCACCATCATGGATTGGAAGAGGCCGTCTAATGTTAAAGAAGTGAGAAGTTTTCTTGGCCTAGCTGGTTATTACCAGCGCTTCGTGAAAGGCTTCTCCATCATTGCCAAGCCAATGTCTCAGCTCACATGGAAGAATGTGAAATTCCAGTGGACCGATGAATGTGAGCGCAGTTTTAATACACTAAAAGAGAAGTTAGTAATTGCTCCTGTTCTCACACTTCCTGAGCCAAGGAAGCGTTTCACGGTCTACTCAGATGCGTCTCGAGTGGGTCTAGGTTGTGTGCTCATGCAAGATAACAAAGTGATCGCGTATACCTCGCGACAGTTGAAGAAACATGAGCAGAACTACCCTACTCACGATTTAGAGCTTGCCGCAGGGTTTTTTGCTTTAAAGATTTGGAGGCATTACTTGTACGGAGAGTCTTGTGATATCTTCACCGACCACAAAAGCCTCAAATACATTTTCACTCAGAAGGAGCTGAATTTGAGGCAACAGAGGTGGTTGGAGCTTATCAAAGACTATGATCTCACTCTTCAGTACCATCCGGGCAAGGCAAGTGTGGTTGCTGATGCTCTTAGTTGCAAGATGACACCCTCCACTCTACATTGTCTCATTGCTGACTTTGAACGGATGGGAATTTTCTATTGTTTCGCTGGTACAGCACAGGCTGAGATGCAACTGTTGCTGGAATCAGCAATTCCAGAGGGAGTAAAGGAGGCGCAACAGCATGATCGGTTGCTTCAGCAAGTGAGGAAGCGGCTTCATGAAGGTAAAACAGGGGATTTCAGCCTTGACGAATCAGGCGCATTGCGATTTAAAAGCCATCTTTGTGTACCGCAAAAGGCTCAAGTCAAGGATGACATTTTGAGGGAAGCTCGCCGTACCCCATACATGGTGCATCCTGGTGAGACCAAGATGTATCGTGATCTCAAGAAGAGCTTCTGGTGTGATAGACCATGTGGAGGTGACCCCGGTTGTGTGATAAGTAATTGACATCTGTTTTAGGAAAGTCGATGTAACATCCTAAATTTTGGATGTTTGAAATTTTGGGTAAATCCAAATTTTAATTTGCATCTTACCGACATTTGGAATTTTGTTCAAAATCTTATTTAGGTTTTCCTAAGTTTTGTGCTGAGCAAAATAATAATTGGAAATAATTTTCGAACACAAAATAACAATCATAGCTAAAATAATAATAATGATAATGATGCAAAATTAAGTAAGCCAGCAAGATAATATTATGTGAAATTATGTACATATACATAAAACAAAATATACAACATAAACATATATTATGATGAGTGCAACAATAAAGGAAATAAAGGTATGAAAATAAGAACATCAAATAAATTAGATGGACTATTATATTTTGTATTTAAGTAATTAAACGAAGACTTGAAATAAAATTTCAGAAATTAGGAACCATAATCTTAAAGGGAAAATAGAAGTTCAACATACAAATTTAAAAATCCAAATTCAAGCCTTTCTCTCTTCTTTATTCTCTCTATTACATGTGGGCCCCACTCATTTTCTCTCTCTCTTCTTTTTCTCTCCCCCTTCCATTTCTTTCTCTGCCCAGCGGGCCCTCTCCCTGCACAGCTCGCCTCCCTCCTCCTTTTCTCCCGTGCGCCGGACCCCCACCTCTCCTCCTCCTCTCTGCTTTGACCACGCCGCGCGACACGGCCACCCGAATCCCCGCGTTGCCTCGCTGCGCCCCACGCCACTGTGCTCGCGTCACCCACGTCGTGCCCTCGGCATCTCGGCGCTCGCACCCACGTCACCGCGCAACCCCCCGCTGCCTGCCACTGCCGCCGCCCGACACGACCGCATGGGCAGCCGTCCATTGCCAGCGCTGCCCTGCCGCCCGTCCCTTTTCTCCGGCTATAAAACCTTCGGCCGAAGCCCCCAACCGAACCGCCCTGCTCCGCTTCACTCCCCACTCAAAGCAATTCAGTTTCCTGGGCACCTAGCTTCGTCGGCGGTAGTTCTTCCCCAATTCCGGCCGACAATCCCACCGGCCAATTGAAGCAACCCCCGTCCAATTCCACCGCCATGAAGCATCCTTGTGGGGTCGCAAACCCATCCCCACCCCCAATTGGAGCCACGGTCCGCCTCAGCTCGCCGGCACCGTGCGCCATCGCCGCCTGACAACCGCCTCCGCCGCCGGCTTCCCTTGGCGCATCTACCGCTCGGCTAGACCATTGGTGAGCCTTCCCGAAACCCTATTATACTTGCACACACCTCGGTTTTCCTCCTTCCCCGCCGGCGCCGTCGCCCCGCGCTCATCTCACTGCCGGCCGCCCCGAACAGCCGCCCGCCTGCCTCACCGTCGCTCCGACCTGTGCGCCGCTTCCCAGAGCCCCCTTGCCTCCCTAACCATACATTTTGGCGATCCCCAACCTCCCTCCGGCCGCCGCTCGCCGCCAGCGAGGCTCCCCTCCATCAGCTCCGCCTTGCTCTGTTTTGGAGCATCTTCACCATTCTACCTCTTCCTGACTGTTTTCTCTTTTTATGTCAGCCAAAGGCTCCCGTCCACTTAGTTAGCCCAGCCAACGCATTAGCCCCATTGCCCAGGTCCCAGGTTCGAGTCCGGCCGGCTGCACTGTCGGGGCCTCTTTTTATTCTAGTTTTTGTGGTCCATATCAAGTAAAGAAAAATCATGGAAAATCTGAGAATAAATTAGAAAAGCTAATAAATTTAATTAAGATATAAAATAAGGGTTCTTAAGATTTGATATTTGATTCTTTATTATATGAGCAACTAATATAGCTTAAATATTTTTTTAGGTCTAATTATCAATTGGAGGCCTTGATAAAATGTGATTTTATTTAAAGTCCAAATTTAATAAGGAACTTAATTAAAAAGGCATCCAAGGTTAAGATTAAGGAAATAAATTGAATGGGGTAATACCTACAAAAAGCAAGACTTTAAATTAAAACAATACCCTTAATTATAATTAAAAATATGCCATAATATTTGACATGCAGCCATAAATCTTAAGGGTAGATTCGATTAAATGATGATTCAAGCAGCTTCATAAAATTAAGTGATATGCCAAAGCCATTTAAAAAGAAATATATGTTTAAATTAAAAAGTCATGATTTATAAAGCCCACCATTAGTACATCACCGATAAATAAATCTCAAACGCAAGACTTAGTTAATAATAATAGTGGTGTTTAGATTAACATTTCCCATAAAATGCTACATATCAAATTACTAGTGAAGTGAATTAATCCAGTAAGCTAAAAGTCATAGACATCATCTCTGGAACCCCTACCCACATGTTCATCTCGACTCATGAAACTTCCTTGATAAATACAAAAATAATAAAAGATATTATTAATAAAAATCAAGTCATCGTACCCCACCACAGACCTTGCCACAAATCACCCGAATCACCCATTAACTCATAATAAAATTAAATTAAGTTTATTTGGATTTATTTGGAACTTTTGAGTTACTTGCTTTTATGGGGATTCAGTTGTTTGTCGCGTAATTAGAAACTGGAGTCCCGAAGATTCCACGGATCGAGCGTGGTCAGAGCGAAGTGAAGATAAGGAGTAGAAGCTCAAGAGAAAGCATCGTGTGAGCTCAAGTCCGCGGAAAACCGCGCCAGGCGAGTCAATACTTTGATCATGTTGAACCTACATTTTCTGCAAATTACTTTGTTTTAAATTATCAAATTGCATGCTGTTATCTTATATGCAAATACATGTTTAATTTAATATTCTAGTTATATGCCCAAAGTTTCCTTGAATAATATTATACCTCCTTTGGAATATTTGAATGTGTAATCCTTGTCGCCCTAGCAAAAGTATAATAGTAACATTTCAAAAATAAGTCCCTAATTATATGCTATGCTTAGAACTGCATAGATACTCAGGGGACGCTGAAATGCCTCAAGCATCATTGTCATTTTTAATCAAGAGAAACTGGTTTGGGAAGTCATGGTGGTAATGACTGGTACATTTGATATGATTATTTTATACTCCCAAAATCCCCAACTTGCTTAAATATCTGGGCGGACTGGTTCGAGGGTGTGTATGTGTGGTGCAGTGGAAGCACAAAGTGGGTTAGTGGTAGACCGCCCAGATACCAATAAGGACTGAATCTTGCCATGACCTCCTGTGTAAAACAGTACAACCGCAAGTCTGTAAAATACAACTTGGCTAAGTAAATTTATCGAAATCCTTGGACTCATCTCACTGGTAGTGCATAGAAGTGGTTATGCACGGGCACGGGGGCCCTAAGGGACATCAGGTAGGGTGAAGTTTCCCCAGCTGTTCTATTCGTTGCGGGGAGTTGAGAAGCCCGTCTGCGGTAGTAATTGTGGGGAAACATCCCGCGCATAGATGGGACCCACCGCAAGTGGGAGAAGCCCATAAGGTGAGATGAGAAAAGGGACTAGATACTTTGAAAAGTCACTGTGATGGTCTGCTCAACCACATGACTAAGGAATCGTGTGGGGGCAACGAGTTGATTGTCTCTTGTGGTGAAAGTGTACAAACTCTGCAGAGTCAAAACTATTCGAATAGCCGTGCCCACGGTCAAGGGCGGACATGGGAACTTAACCAGATATAGTTCTATTTCAAAAACTTTGTGGGTGGGAGTGAAAAAGTGGAAGGGCAGTGGAAAGCCCTGATTTGAATTGTCCTGGGTGTCGTCCCAGTGGTAAGTTAAGCGGCTATAACGCTGAAAGATGTTATATGGTGCAGATGCCATGTAACGGTGGATGGAATCTGGATCGCTATTATTATTGCATTTTCTTGAACATTATGTTTTTGTTCAAAACTGCTAGGTTTCAGGAAATTTTTATGTATCATATTTCAAAAGTAAAATGTTTTCTCTTCTCACAAAATAAACTATATGGGGAAATAAATAGAGTCGTAAGGAAGGAAGATGGTTGTTTATGATAATCACATAAAGAAGTTGGTGGGTTCATGATTGATCATAAGAGGGATAATGATAGTGTGGAGTCTAGGAGAAATAAATTGGTGGAGCGTAAATGAATATATAGGCTAGATAGATGAATTAAATGATTTTTAGAGGATTAGGGAGTGCAAAGGTATTTGCTGGATTATGACACTGATAATTCTTGGGAGATATTGGCGATAATGGAAATAATAGGATTGGATTATACACTAGATGGATGAATTGAATTTATGAGAATATTGGAGGAATCATAACAAGTAGTGGATTATAAACTTGATAAGTATATTCTCGGTGGATGTATACTAGTGAGTCGTGGATTTGATCATTAATGTATTTGGTGGAGGTACACTAGTGAATTAGTTAGTGATAGAAAATGGAAAGTGAGATTGATTATTAGAAGAATGAATTTATGGTTTTGGATCAGTAACAAAAAGGATTGAATATGAATGATTTCAGTGGATTTAAAATTAATGGTGTTGATTAATCATGGGAATTTAGAAATGAAGAGTTGATGAATAGAAATTTCAAGATTGGATTATTAGGAATTTAGAACACAGAAGATATTGGTGGATTCAAAATGATTAATGATATTCGCTGTTTGGAGTTTTAGACAGCACTCAATATGGAAAGTATGTGTTCGGGGGATTAATTAATTAATATTAGATAAATGATGTCACTAGTTGTTCGGAGATTTAGGCAGCAATTGATTGGTGGATCGTATAATTGATGTTACTCACTGTTTGGAGTCTTAGACATCAATCAACAAAGAAAGTCTATTTTGGTGGATTAAGTCGATTATGTTAGTCACTAGGTAGTGTATGGGTAGTAACAATAACACTATGATTAAATAATAGCAAAGCTGCTAAAAGCGATTTTTGGCAAATAAAAATAACCCGAGCCTCTCCTTTGTTAAGCCATGCATACTATTTATTTGCATTTTGTGTATTGGCTCGCGGAGCACGGGGTTGGAGTGCTCACACTCGCTTTTGCGACAAAATTCAGAATCAGGAATCAAATCACCTCGCCTCAGCAACAAGATTGGACAAGCTGGCTGAGAAGATGAAGATGTCAAGGGCTAGGTCGCGAACCTCCCAGTTGGCTGCTTGTGGGCATGTCCTGAAGGTCCTACCTGTGTGCTGCGTTCTTCCGTTGCTGCAATTTAATGATTTCGGCCTAATCGGCCCATGAGTAAGTCTAACATTATGTTTACGCTTTCGCATGATATGTATTTTGGTATTCATTACTGTAACTGTGAGCACTATCTACTGATCCAGGGAATAGTGCAGCAAAATCACAGTGGATTCCGGATGGTAAAATCTGGGGTCTGACGGGGATGGTATCAGAGCATATCGACTGCAGGTCGTGACCTAGATAGCCTGGCCGTTAGTTTCATGACTAGAATTATTTCTCCAAAATCTATTTCCAAAAATATAAGTAGTATTGCTCATGCTTATCTCTCTTAGATGACTCCCTCTCATCTGTATGCTGCCCCAGCCATTTGTACTTTTAAAGCTCTCTTACCTGAATTCAAAATGATAACACAAGAATGAGTGCTAATATCAATCAAATTGCCCCAAATACTCTCCTCTTCTATCTATTGATTTAAAAAGAAAGATTTTGCTCTTCTTATCATACCCATACTTCAACAATTTAAGGTTAAGAACGTTGAAGATATTCATGAAGATAAGGTGGTTTCGTTTTAAACGAACTATGAAGATAAACCTTGTACTCCTTATATGTGCTTTCCCGAGTAGACGTTGTATTGTCGCAAGGTTTTCGTTGAACCCTGTGCACTGTCTTCTTGCCCTCGGGCATCCTATTTCGCAGTCACGGGAAAAGCTTGCTTTTAAAAAAACATTTGTGTGGTTCTGCGCCCCAGCTTCCGGGGTATACTCTCTTAAAAATTTGAATGGGTTTAGATTACCTTATCCCCGCGATTCTATCCTTACCTCATGCTATTCCCTCTTACCGTTTTGCTGAAGACACCATCGGAGACACGTGAACGGAATAACGGATAACCCAAAACCAGGGCAATTAAGAAGAAGTGAAGACTCTATAACCTTTCAATATTTAAGGAAAACAACATCACTGTGAAGAAGACCACCTGCCAATCTCTTGATGACCAAGACAACTAGAGTACAATGGATGAATAATAACAATCGTCATTTATTTAAGGGGGGTAGCACTATGAGACAATGTCGAAAAACTATGGCAAAATCAAGGAGCAAGCACCCTGAAGTCGACGACCTATATAGAAGAATAAAGATCTCTTTCCCTTCTGCCTCCTCTAAGTACATATTCTGTCCCTTCTGTCTATACCAAGTAAAAGATCGATATGTTAAGCAAGACTCTGAAACCTATTGCTAGCCAATATAATCCACCACCATTTTTCTGTTCTACCGGAATCTCGGGGTCAAGATTCATTTAAGGGGGTAGATTTGTAACATCCTAAATTTTGGATGTTTAAAATTTTGGGTAAATCAAAATTTTTATTTGCATCTTACCGGCATTTGGAATTTTGTTCAAAATCTTATTTAGGTTTTCCTAAGTTTTGTGCTGAGCAAAATAATAATTGGAAATAATTTTCGAACACAAAATAACAATCATAGCTAAAATAATAATAATGATAATGATGCAAAATTAAGTAAGCCAGCAAGATAATATTATGTGAAATTATGTACATATACATAAAACAAAATATACAACATAAACATATATTATGATGAGTGCAGCAATAAAGGAAATAAAGGTATGAAAATAAGAACATCAAATAAAATAGAAGGACTATTATATTTTGTATTTAAGTAATTAAACGAAGACTTGAAATAAAATTTCAGAAATTAGGAACCATAATCTTAAAGGGAAAAATAGAAGCTCAACATACAAATTTAAAAATCCAAATTCAAGCCTTTCTCTCTTCTTTCTTCTCTCTATTACATGTGGGCCCCACTCATTTTCTCTCTCTCTTCTTTTTCTCTCCCCCTTCCATTTCTTTCTCTGCCCAGCGGGCCCTCTCCCTGCGCAGCTCGCCTCCCTCCTCCTTTTCTCCCGTGCGCCGGACCCCCACCTCTCCTCCTCCTCTCTGCTTTGACCACGCCGCGCGACACGGCCACCCGAATCCCGGCGTCGCCTCGCTGCGCCCCATGCCACTGTGCTCGCGTCACCCACGTTGTGCCCTCGGCATCTCGGCGCTCGCGCCCACATCACCGCGCAACCCCCCGCCGCCTGCCACTGCCGCCGCCCGACACGACCGCATGGGCAGCCGCCCATTGCCAGCGCTGCCCTGCCGCCCGTCCCTTTTCTCCAGCTATAAAACCTTCGGCCGAAGCCCCCAACCGAACCGCCCTGCTTCACTTCACTCCCCACTCAAAGCAATTCAGTTTCCTGGGCACCTAGCTTCGTCGGCGGTCGTCTGTTGGGTGACATGGAGAAATTAAGGACCTCGCATGATAGTCTGTCCTCCGAGCTTGATATTGTTAAGGTGGAGAATCTTAGTCTCTTAGCTGAACTAGAAATGAGTAGGGTTGGTTCTATTTTATCTACTACTATTGAGACTATTGCTTGCACCTCATGTGAGGATAAGGATAATGCTTTTAGAGGCCTTTATACCATGTTGCTCGATCTGCCCGAGACTTGTGAAAATTGCAATAATTTGAAGTTAAACTTAAAACGGGCAGATCACAAGATTGCTGAATTGCGTGCTTCACTTCTTGAGCCTATTGTGTCTTGCACCAACTGTCCCAAATTAACTCTTGAGCTAGAGTCTGTTTCTAAGCAATTCCAAGAGATGGTTTAATGTGACGATGGCCCGATCTTCCGAGAGGTACTGATAAGTCGATTGTGGAGATCTTGCCGTTGATGATCCAAAGGCTCCGACCAAAACAGCTCGAACCCCTTGCAATCACTACACCACTGCACCGTTGGTTATCAACCGTGCCGAACACAGTTGACCTCGCCAAGAAGGCTATCTCCTGCAAGCGAATCAAGAACACAAGCAAGAGAGTAAAAGATGCAATCTGAATTGTATTGCGAATAATGATTAAGTTCACAAATTGGGGTTCCTCAACCGAACATGCGGCAAAACCGCTAAGCAGAATAATCTCTTAAGAAAAACCCAAGAAAAACGAAAGGGGTGCGACCTCCTTAAATAGGGGAAGGGGAAGCCGCACTTATCTAATGAAACAGGATGTGGTACTATTCTAAGTTACTGTTCATGCAGACGTGGTACTGTTCACATGAACAGTACCAGCCCAAATAGTCTAAGTTACAAGGCCTTCGGCCCACTTTGACTCGGACTAAAAAAGTGATATGTCTTCTTTCGCCGTTTCTGATCTGCTCGGGTGGAGTTTGGAGGTGAGACTAGATCCATATGAAAGTAGACTTCAAGATCTTTCCAACGAGTACTCATGGGCCCCGAGAAGCCTTCTGGATCAAAAGTTATGGCCGTTTGAAGTAGACACTGTTGCAAAGGCCGAATCTGAAACGAACTCGCGAACAGGACTTGGATTGCGCTTGACGGTTCCACTTCTACACTTGAGATCAAGTGGTTCTTCACCATGGTTCCTAAGGACAATTAAATCATCACAAGAATTAAGTAGTATGCTATTCTTTGAAACATTTGTATGCAAACTTAGGAACGCATTCACCTGATGGTTAAGCTGACGTGCTCGTGCTCGAGTTATTGGTCCTTGTATCATAGTTTCAGTTTGTGGAGTTTGTTGTGGAGTTGGCACAGTTGTATCTATGGAACGGATGTCCTCATCATCCTCCTCTTCTTGAATTGGAGTCGTCCTCGACTCAAGTTCATCTTCCACGCCCAAGTAAGGTCGCAAATCTGCAATGTTAAAGGTGGGGCTAACCCCAAAATCTGCAGGCAAGTCTAACTTATATGCATTATCATTAATACGTTCAAGCACTCTAAAAGGACCATCTGCATGAATCATGAGTTTAGACTTTCTCAATTCAGGAAATCGTTCTTTACGCAAGTGTAACCACGCAAGATCACCAGGTTCAAAAGTAATATGCTTGCGTCCTTGACTACCAGCAACTTTATATTTAGCATTCATAATCTCAATGTTCTCTTTAGTTGTCTCATGCATCTTACGTATCAAATCAGAATGTTGTTGCGCATCAAAATTTACCTTTTCTGAAGCAGGAAGAGGCAACAAGTCGATAGGTGCACGAGGTATGAAACCATAAACAATTTCAAAAGGGCATTTCTTTGTGGTAGAATGCAGCGAACGATTATAAGCAAATTCCACATGAGGCAAACATTCCTCCCACATTTTTAAGTTCTTTTTAAGCACAGCCCTAAGCATAGTAGACAATGTTCTATTGACTACCTCAGTTTGTCCATCAGTTTGGGGATGACAAGTAGTGGAAAATAACAGTTTAGTTCCCAACTTTTCCCACAAGGTTCTCCAAAAATGACTAAGAAATTTAGCATCACGATCTGAAACTATTGTATTCGGAATACCATGTAAGCGAACAATTTCCTTAAAGAACAAATCTGCAACATGTGTAGCATCATCACTTTTATGACATGGTATAAAATGAGCCATCTTAGAGAATCTATCCACGACAACAAAAATACTATCCCTCCCCTTCTTTGTCCTAGGAAGCCCTAAAACAAAGTCCATAGAAATATGTTCCCAAGGTACGCTTGGAACAGGAAGAGGCATGTATAAACCATGAGGATTAAGTCGTGACTTAGCTTTTTGGCACGTGGTGCAGCGATAAATGAAGCGTTCGACGTCACACCTTATCTTTGGCCAATAAAAATGGTGGAACAGAATGTCCTCAGTCTTCTTCACGCCGAAGTGGCCCATCAATCCTCCTCCATGCGCCTCCTGTAACAACAAAAGACGAACAGAGCCAACAGGAATGCATAGCTTGCTAGCACGGTATATGAAACCATCATGCACAACAAATTTATTCCAACCCTTTCCCTCTTGACAATTTAGCAACACGTCTTTAAAATCAGCATCATGCACATATTGCTCTTTTATTGTCTCTAACCCAAAGATTTTGAAATCAAGTTGTGAAAGCATGGTATATCTCCTAGACAACGCGTCAGCTATCACATTTTCTTTGCCCTTTTTATATTTAATGACATAGGAAAAAGATTCAATAAACTCAATCCACTTAGCATGTCTACGGTTCAGGTTGGTTTGACTTCGAATATGTGTCAGTACCTTATGAACACTCTCGAGAGGTTCGTAGGAGGCAAGAAGAAGCTTAATCTTATTCTAGACCAGTCTAAAATTTGCAGATTTAATCAGGGTCTAGGATATGATTTTTATGAGGACATGAGAAGCATCCACCTGTCGTGCTCAGACCCATAGCACCAGGTGTGATCGAGACTGAGCCCGGATCTGATGAAGTTAAATTCAAATCAGCGGGTTTTGTCTAAGAGATTTCTGACAGGAAGGTGATTCCACCCGCAGCTTCGTTCTCTCAGAAGGCGAAGCCTCATCGTACTACTTCTGCCTCTCAGAAGGCGAAGTATCATTGCACCTTCTGTCAGAAAGATGGACACTTGATCGAGCGATGCTTCAGGCGCCAGGATCGCGCAGAGAGACCGTGTTGCAGCTCTTAGGCGTATTCAGGGTCAGCCCCAGACCTTGAGTGTACCTAAGACCAACACGAGGTCTAGGTTTGCTTCTGGTGATGGTTTTGGGCAGCATCGAGGACTTGGTTTTTCTGAGTTTTCTGTTTTTCGTCCTCATGCTTCCTTCGGTCGTGACTTTCGCCGTCCTGAGGGTAGATCTCATTTCCCCTGTCGAGATAGCTACCCGCGGCGTGATCAGCATGTTGCCGGTGCTCCGACTCGCTCCACCGTAGCAGTCGGATCCAGCAACAGCTTCGGGTCTGCACACAGACCTTCTGGCTTGTTGAGTGACAGAGAGCGTAGGGTAGTTAGAGGTCAGTCGTGTGTGGCTACTTCTACTCGACGTGTTACTCAGTATTGGGTGCCAAAATCACTCTCGATTTACCCCAGTACTGAGACTTTACTCTCTTGTTGACTCAGGTTCGTCGGGCTGGGAAGGGAGAGGTTTGACTCGTAGACTCCGGGTGTTCACGATACATGACCGGAGACTCACGTTGGTTCTCTTCCCTAGCCCGCGTTCCAGGTGATGAGACGATCACCTTCGGAGATGCTTCGTCTGGGCGCGTCATCGCCAAAGGTACTGTGCGCGTTAATGATTCATTTCTTTTGAGAGATGTTGCCTTGGTTAGTAAGCTGCGATATAATTTGCTTTCAGTCTCTCAGCTTACCGATGACGGTTATGAGGTGAGCTTTAAGAAAAATACTTGCAAAATTCTTGATTCTTCGGGTAGTCTGGTTTGAGAGATTTTTCGTTACGGGAGGATCTTTCGTACTGATTTTTCAGAGTCTTCTGGTGATCCTCTCCGCTGTTTGGTTGCTTCTGAGTCCTGTGACTTGACCTTCTGGCATATGAGACTTGGTCATATTGGATTTGACCATCTGACTCGAGTTAGCGGCCACAATCTCATTCGTGGTCTGCCGAAACTCAAGATGGTCAAAGATCTAGTTTGTGCTCCTTGCCGGCACGGCAAGATGGTTGCCGCTTCTCACCCTTCGGTCATAGTTACTATGACCGATGCACCGGGACAGCTGCTCCATATGGACACTGTTGGACCAGCTCGAGTGCAGTCAGTAGGAGGGAAGTGGTATGTTCTTGTCGTGGTCGATGACTTCTCGAGGTATTCTTTGGTATTTTTCTTAGCCTCGAAGGATGAGACGTTTACACACTTCCGAGGTCTTTTCAGTAGGCTTTCTGTTGAGCTTCCGGGTGCCTTACGAGCGATCCGCAGTGACAATGGCACGGAGTTCAAGAATTCCTACTTTGAGAGGTTTTGCGATGAGACAGGTGTAGAGCACCAGTTCTCTTCTCCGCACGTCCTACAGCAGAATGGCGTCGTGGAGAGAAAGAACCGTACCTTGGTCGAGATGGCCAGGATGATGCTCGATGAGTACTCTACACCGAGGAAGTTTTGGGCTGAGGCTATTGCGACCGCGTGCCATGTTTCAAACAGAGTTTTTCTTCGGGCACACTTGCATCGCACTTCCTATGAGTTGAGATACGGGCGAAAGCCTAGTGTCTCTCATTTTCATGTGTTTGGGTGCATGTGTTTCATTTTGAAGTCCGGGAACCTAGACACGTTCGAGTCACGATCTTGTGATGGTATCTTTCTAGGTTACTCGACTTCTTCGCGGGCGTATAGGGTTTGGAACTGCGAGTCTAGAAAAATGGTAGAGACCTGTGAGGTGACTTTTGACGAGGCCAGTCCGGGGACTAGGCCTGATATCCCAGGTTCTTTAGAGCAGTCCGAGCCCATCTTTGTGGATGATGAGGAGGATGGAGATGAGGGTTATCTACCTGATCCAGTTCCTTCTCCTCCCCTTGAGGTGTCTCCTTCTTCCACCGCACCTCAAGGTGACCAGCCCTTGCCTTCTGCTTCTTCCGGAGCTAGTGGCTCTGTTCCTACCTCGTCAGCTCACGAGGTAGAGGCCACTTCTTCATCTCATCCTGGACCTCCTCGACATATCCAGAAAGATCATCCTTCCGAGCAGATTATTGGAGACCTCTTTGAGCGCGTCACTCGCTCAAAGTCTGGCATGTCACATTTCTGTCTCCATTCTGCCTTTGTGGCCACCTTTGAGCCCAAAGATGTTAGCCATGCCTTATCTGATGAGTCTTGGGTCAATGCCATGCATGAGGAGTTAGAGAATTTCGAGAGAAACAAGGTCTGGTCGCTTATTGAGCCCCCTCGAGGTCACAATATCATTGGGACTAAGTGGGTGTTCAAGAACAAGCAGAGTGAGGATGGGGTTGTCATTCAGAACAAGGCTAGACTGGTAGCTCAGGGGTTCTCCCAGGTTGAGGGTCTAGATTTCGAAGAGACCTTTGCCCCTGTAGCTAGACTTGAAGCCATTAGAATCATACTTGCTTTTGCAGCTTCTAAAGGTTTCAAGCTTTACCAGATGGATGTCAAGAGTGCATTTCTTAATGGTTTCATTGAGGAAGAGGTCTATGTAAGACAGCCTCCAGGTTTCAAGAACCCCAAATACCCTAACCATGTCTTCAAGCTTTCCAAAGCCTTGTATGGACTTAAGCTGGCCCCTAGAGCTTGGTATGAGAGGCTTAAGTCCTATTTGTTGAGTCATGGTTTTGACATGGGTAAGGTAGATAAGACCTAGTTCATTCGCCAGCATGGCACCGACCTCTTGCTCGTCCAGATTTATGTGGATGACATCATCTTTGACGGCTCCTCCCATGCTCTCGTTTCATAGTTCTCGGATGTCATGAGCACCGAGTTTGAGATGATCATGATGGGTGAGTTGACCTTCTTCCTTGGCTTCCAAATCAAGCAGACTCGGGAGGGTACTTTCTTGCATCAAGGCAAGTACACTTGTGACCTCTTGAAGCACTTCGACATGAGTGATGGTAAGCCGGTGTCAACTCCCATGGCATCATCCGCCACACTTGACCTAGACGAGGACGGCAAGCCAGTTGATCAGAAGGAGTATCGTAGCATGATTGGCTCCCTCTTGTACCTCACTGCCTTGAGACCGGACATATACTTCGCTGTGTGTCTTTGTGCTCGGTTTCAGGCTTCTCCTCGCGTATCTCACCACCAGGCGGTGAAGCGCATTCTTCGGTACCTTCGAGCTACCATTGACTATGGTATCTGGTACTCTTCCTCGTCATGTCTTTCCTTGAGAGCCTACTCGGACGCAGACTTTGCTGGCTGTAGGATAGATAGGAAGAGCACTTCTGGCACCTGCCAATTTATTGGCACTTCTCTCGTTTCCTGGTCTTCGAAGAAGTAGTCCGGTGTTGCACAGTCCACTGCAGAGGCCGAGTACGTTGCTGTAGCCAGTTGCTGTAGCCAGGTGCTTTGGATGGTCTCGACCCTGCGGAATTTTGGGTTAGTTATCGACAGTGTTCCACTCTTTTGTGATAACACTTCTGTGATTAACATTGCTAAGAACCCAGTGCAGCATTCTCGGACCAAGCACATTGATATCCGATATCACTTCCTTCGAGACCATGTGGAGAAGGGTGACATAGTGCTCCAGTTTGTGGAGAGTGACCACCAGTTAGCCGACATCTTCACCAAGCCTTTGGATAGCTCTAGGTTTTCAGCTCTGCGGGGAGAGCTTGGGGTGGTTTGTCCTTATGGACTGTTGTGAGGGGGAGCTTGTGCTTTACTGCTTTATCTTGTTTATTATGCTCTTACTCCTTTCTGATTGCATTTGGGTGCGTTTGGGTTAGTCCGCCTAGCATAGATTAGAGTGTTTCTCACGTCTAGTTGCTTAGATTTCTTACTCTTATCTTGTGATTCTAGAATGCTGCTTATTAGCTATTTCTCTTCTCACTAGGTTGAGCTCACTCACTGCTTGTAGGTTCTAGCAAGGGTTGGGCCACCCTTGGGTAGACAGGGTACGTGTTTGCTCCTTAGTGTGTTAGACGATCAGTTGATAGTCCTAGTGTCACATGGGGTAGATGAGAGTTAGTCTGAGCCATAGTGGCCTCTATATCTTATCTATGCTTTAAGGACTGCCTAGTTCTGATTTTCTTGCCAGCTTCTCGTTTTTATTGCTTTGGTTCAAGAGGAGTTCATTTGGGAGCTTCTAGATCTTAATATTGGCATAACTCAACTTGAACTAAAAGTTGCATCACATGTTGAGGGGGAGCTGGACTTTCTTGCATTTCATTCTGCATTGTAATATAATTGCATGGAGCCTTGATTATTATCCGTTTATGACATGTTTCTAATGCTTCACATCTTGCCATGATTTATGCTTACTTGCTAGATTGCTCATGACTTTATATGTGTAGTCAAGTCTTTGCCATGATAGGTTGATTAAAATGCTCAACTTGAATTAATTCATGCCATGTTAGTCCTTGACATTAGTCTATTTATCAGTTATCTTCTTATGATTCATGCCATGTCAAATAGGCTGAGTTGAGTCTTGAATCATTGTTGAGCGTTAGATTGAGCTACATTAGTTTCTTGATGACGCATGAGTTAGGACAAGTCTTATGTTCATGAAAATGCAATAAGATCTCTTTTGTGCGAAAAAACTGATCTCACCAATTCTTTCTCATGAGACGGCTTGCTATTGCACTAGGCATGAACTCAGGGGGAGTTTTGGATGACCTAGACCATCTTCTTAAGCTTCTTGCTTAGAGTGGTCGCATAAGGCTTAAGATCTAGCACATGACTAAACAAAAAACTTGGTTGGAAACAATCATGAGCTTCTCAAAGTAAAAATATGTCATTTGTGCTCAATTTGCTAAAAATTGCAAGACTTACAAGTACATGACCAAATGTACCATTCTTGAACCTGTAGCACTCTAATTGTCTCAATACTAGCTTCTAGGTTCCACTTAGACTATTGACATGGCCTGCATCATCTTTGGATACCTCTAGCTAGACTATGATCATGGTTGACTTGATATGCTAAGAAATTCGACTAATTCTAAGATTATGACTTATTTGTCTTAGCTTGTCTATATATACATTGTCATGATCGTGATAGCATACTTCTGTATTATGGCTTGATGTGACTCTCATATGGTCATTATGGATAATCTTCATGACTCTACATGCTTACAATAAATCAACTTCAGCCATTTCATCCATTTTGTGACCTTATTCTCTCTTTTGCATCTTGATGTGTTTATTGCCAAAAGGGGGAGAATAGCGGAGAAAAAGCCTTTTGGGAATCTAGAGCTTGGAGAACAATTTGCTCTTTCTGGTGTTGCTCTAGTTGTTCCTTCTGTCGACATGGTCATTAGCTTTATTTTCTTTCTTTGGACCATGTTTGACTTTCTTTTATTTTCAAACTCGTCTTTACGCTTTTTCTGGGTTTGTCAATATACTCATCAAGGGGGAGATTGATAGACCATGTGGAGGTGGCCCCGGTTGTGTGATGAGTAATTCACATTTGTTTTAGGAAAGTCGAGTTTGGTTTGTGTGGTTCGGACCATGTCGCTGCGCGGTGCAATCGGTTTCGGTCGGACCTTGTCGAGCTAGGTCGAACGTGCTTAAGTCGTTTTATTTTTCGCTTCGATCGGTTTGGGCTTTGAATTTTTCTTCTGTTGGTAATGTTTGATTACATGTGTCGAGCGGTGCTATGTGATGTATTTCTTGTCTATGATGGCTGCAGGACGTCGAGGTAGAGTCGTGGTGAGGCACGGGATGACCGGACTAGGCGCGGGCGGTGCCGAGGTCAGAACGGTCGAAGTGTGCCGAAGACGGCGAGGACTCGAGGTGGCTGCGTGGCTTGGAGGGCAAGGAATGAGGAAGCTTTCTGGAAGATGCGCGAGGGGCGTTTTGGTGAATACGCAAAGCTGCACTAAAGGAAGTGGATTGTGGATAAAGCGCCATGAGTTGTTGAGAGCTAATGGGTAAAGTGTGTTGTAAACCCATTAGTGGAGGCTATAAATAGAGGATGCTCTCTAGTGGAGAAAAATGAGAGAAAGGGTGTGAGAGTTAGGGTTTTATTTGGTTCTCTCCATACATGAGTTGTAAGGGTCTTTAGGGCAGCACTAGTGTTTTAGTTTGAGTGATCTTCTTGAGTTGTGAGATGGGGTGAATTGATGTAATCATTCCTCTCATGTAATCGCGTATGTCTCTGTATCAATTTCAATATGAGAGACTTAGTTTTGAGATGATCTGGGTATTTTGTTCCTCTCTGTGCTTTGGTTTTCTTGCTTTGGTTCTGTCTAATGTTTTCTCTGCCTAGTGTTCATCTCTGGTTCATGCTTCTTGAGCTAAATCTTCTTTCTTTGGTCTCTCTCGGCAAAGAGGTTGAAATAGTTTTTGGGTTGTTCTCTCTTTCAGTGCCTCTCTTATTCTTTGATAACTTTTACCTTTCTGTTGGAATTCTTCAGAAATCTTTGGAGAGTTCTTTTCTGTGCCTTATTTTATGCCTCAACTAGCATCATGTCTCGGCAATAGTAATTAGCTTGGTTACTGCAGACCGAATACAAGTCAACATTTATTGCTTTCGGCCATTAATTGCTTTGCATATATATTTCGGCTGATTCATTTTGTGACTTGGCTAGTTGCCGCTTTGTGCCTGCTATTTTTTTTCTCTCTAGTGTGTTGCGATTTCAGTGAGCTGCAGCACCTTTTTTCTTTTTCGGTTTGATCCTCTGTTTCTAGTAGAAAATGTTCCCATGCCTTGCTATCTCAATGTTTCTTCCTGCCGACAGTACTTGCTGAGCAGTCCTTTTATTTTGTCTCTTTTTGGCCGAGCAGGTGTATGGTTTGAGCTATCTCTCTCTAAAGGGAAATGGTTTTATTTCTCTGTTAGTTTCCCCTTGGATGCTATGTTGTGCAGGATGCTTAGTTAGCTTCGGCTAGTAGTTTATCTCTCATTTATTCTCTGGTAGTCTTTGGCCAGTAAATGATTTATTTTGGCTTTGGCTCTTGAGTTAACTTTTCTCCTTTTTAGCTCCCTGTTTTTGTTTTTGTTAGTTGGTAAAAAAGGGGCTCCATTCACCCCCCTTTGTCGCCATTTCGGTCCTTCAATTGGTATCAGAGCAGGTTAGCTCTTTTCCATAGATCTTAACCGGTCTCTAGAGCCATGGCGACAAACAAATACTCGATCAAGCTCCCGATCTTCGATGGGATCGACTACCCCTTTTGGAAGAGTCGGATGGAGACCTACATCCAGGCTCAGGGCTACGCCATCTGGCGTAAGGTCAAAGTATGATATGTTGTTCCTGCCGATATGTTTAATACTGCTTTCCACCCGCAGACGGATGGATAGTCCGAACGCACCATTTAGACACTGGAGGACATGTTATGGTCCTGTGTTCTGTCTTGGAAGGGTAGCTGGGAGGATCATTTGGCACTTGCAGAGTTTGCCTATAATAATAGCTACCACTCTAGTGTTCGAGCAGCTCCATTCGAGGTTCTGTATGGGCAGAAGTGTAGATCGCCACTATGTTGGGATGCCATGGGTGAGAAGGCTGTCCTAGGCCTGGATTGGGTCCAGCAAATAGTGGAACGAGTGGCAGAAATTAGGCAAAATCTGCTGGCTGCCCAGAGTAGGCAGAAGAGCTACACCGATGTCAGGAGGCGAGAACTAGAGTTCGGAGTCGGGGATCATGTGCTCCTGAGAGTATCTCCCACTAAAGGCATAATGCGATTTGGTACAAAAGGGAAGCTTAGCCCGAGGTACATTGGGCCATTTCCAAATCTGGCACGGATTGGAAAGTTGGCATACCATTTGGATCTCCCTGACTCCATGCGAGGAGTGCATAATGTGTTCCATGTTTCGATGTTGAGAAAGTTCTTGCTAGATCCAGAGCATGAGATTGTGTTAGAACCAGTCATTAAAGCAAGACCTCACCTTTGAGTCCCGTCCAGTTCGGATTTTGGAGGAATCAGAGAAGGTGTTGAGGAATAAAGCTCTTCCGTGTGTGGTTCCTTTGTATGTTTTTAGTTCTTGCGTGTGTGTGTTTGCTCAGGAGGTGAACCATGAGATGAGATGGTTGTAACTCAATCATGTAATCATTCCTCTCAATGCAATCATTCATGTCTTCTCATCAAGCTTTGAGCAGCTCTTTTGTGATATGATGTGTGATGTGCTCTTGTTCTTGCTTCGTATTCTCTGTTCTTCTATTTCTCTTTCCAGTAGAATGAAGTTTTTGTTTTGAGTTGATTCTTTGCTCAAGAAGTTGCAAAATGGATTGCTCTGAACTGGGAAATACCCAAGGCTATTTGGCCAATCCATTACCGAGAGCAAAAGGCAAATTAAATGGGTTTTCCTCTCCCTCAGTTCTTCGCCATTTTTCCTTTGTTCTCAGGGTTCTAGGGTTTGAAGTCACGGGAATCTTGGTTTTCTTTTGATGACATGAGAAAAGTGGTTCTAGCTTCATATTTGCCTGTCTGAGGATGCTTCTCCGGTGTATTTCAGAGATTCATGAGCAAAGGATCAAAGAATCATGAGAAATATGGATTTTATCCTTTCCTGCTGATTCTTTTTGGCAATAACAGCAATCTTTGTTTACAATTGATCTGAGTCTGCATTTCCCTCTCCCTGAGGTCTCAATGCTATTTAGTTTGCAGTCCTAAAGATTTGTCCCAAGAAGAGCAGCAAACTCTTGGCAATTTCCTTGTCTTTGACTGCTTTCAGTATTCTCTATTCAGTTTTTCGGGCAGCTCTATTTTCTGTTGTTTTTGTTCTATCATTGAAGGTATGTCCGGTCAGACAGCTCTTCCCATGGCGATCAGACGCTCTTCAGTAGGCGGTCAGACCGCTAACCCTAGCGGTCAGACCGCTAACCCTAGCGGTCAGACCGGCCGCCCCTTGGCGCTCAGACCGGCTGGAGCCGAGAGGTCAGACCGGCGAACACCAGCGGTCAAACCGGTGTTGGTTCGGTGGTTAGACCACCCAGACAATGGTGGTCAGACCGGCTGTGACATTCCGGTCAGATCGGTGACCAGCCGGCGGTCAAACCGGGAATGAACCAGTGGTCTGACCGTCCGATCTCATGCGGTCTGACTGGCCATGCTTGAGCAGTCTGACCGGCCTCATTTCGTGCTCTCTGGTCTGTAGTGCTTTTCTCTGTATCATTTTTCTCTCTCTGTTTTCTGGTGTTGTCTTCGGTTTCCAGTGAGCGAGTTTCTTGCTTCATAGCTTCTATAGCTTTCGGAGAAGAAATATGTGGATACTTTGGGGCGATTTTTGAAGGCACCATTCACCCCCTCTGTTGCCATTTTCGATCCTACAATTGGTATCAGAGCCAGTTAGCTCTTCCATATAGATCTTAACCGGTCTGTGAGCCATGGCGACAAACAAGTATTCCACGAAGCCCCCTATCTTCGATGGGATCGACTATCCCTTCTGGAAGAGTAGGATGAAGTCTTACATACAGGCTCAGGGCTATGCTATCTGGAAGAAAATCAAAACACGTTTTCTTGTTCCTGCCGATGAGAACATCAATGCCAGAAACACGGCTGATGTTGAGGCGAATGCTAAGGCAAGGAACATCATAATCCAAGGTTTGAGCCAAAGTGAATTCGATTGCATCTCTCATCTCACGTCGGCCTTCGACATTTGGGTGACTCTCGATGCTTACCATGAGGGCACCACCCAAATCAAGATGGTACGACAAGACCAGTACAAGCGAGATTACAACAAGTTTGAAATGCTCGCTGGAGAGTCCCTTGATGAGTGCTTTGCGAGGTTCCACAAGACTCTGAGCAATCTTCGAGCGGTTGGTCTCACATACCTCGACTCGGATAACGCTCGTCAAATGCTCTCGGCATTGGTAATATATATATATAAAGTAAATCTTCAGAAAAGCTTTCGTTAGGCGCTGCAATCATTCACCCCCCTCTGATTGCCATCGACGATCCTACATATTTTGTGCGAAAGAACTGATCTCACCAATTCTTTCTAATGAGATTGCTTGTCATTACACTAAGCATGATATAACATCCTGATTTTCAGAGCCTTTTTGAAGCTTTTAAAATAAAACTCACCATTTGGATTTTTCTAGAATTAATAAAAGCTTAAATGGAATATTTATTAATTAGAAGGATTTAATATGACTAAACTAAACATTAACATTTGTCAAAAATAATTTATTTGTGCTCCTTGAGTCTCAAGGAATTTTCTTGGAATTTTCTGGAGTTATTTGCTATTTTCTAGAGCTCAAAAGTAATTATTCGAATTCTGGAAAAAGAAAATGTATTTTCTAAATCCCAAAAGGCCAGTGGGCCGAAGCCCACTAGACCCAACCGCCTGCCAGCCCACTCCGCTCGGCCCAGCTTCCCGCTTCGGCCGGCCTGCCCTGC
This sequence comes from Dendrocalamus latiflorus, assembly GCA_017311315.1. Classification (NCBI taxonomy): domain Eukaryota; kingdom Viridiplantae; phylum Streptophyta; class Magnoliopsida; order Poales; family Poaceae; genus Dendrocalamus; species Dendrocalamus latiflorus. Next base: position 30,115,633 of record CM029629.1, read on the forward strand.
CCCCGCCACGTGTCCGCCATCCGGAGCGTGCCGCCTGCATCTCAACCGTCCGAGCCGCTCTTCCGTTAACCGTCCGATTTTCCCCGTGCCACGCGTCATCTATCGAAGGGCTCGTGCACTGTTTGTCTTCCTCCTGCCGTCGTCTCTGTCTCCGATCGGGTTGCGTGCCCAACTCGAACTCCGTGTCGTACCCGTTCGGGAGTCCTCGAGGTCCGGGTATAAAAGGGGGCCGACCCCGTGATGTCTCGCTGTCCCGTAGCCGCCGTTGCGCCGTCTTCGCCGAGAGCCACCGACGAAGGTCGTCGGCCGTCTTGTCGTGGTTCGCCGCCGTTGCCATCTTCTTTGTCGCCGTCTGGTCCTCGCCCCGCCGCCGTCTGGGTCGCCGCCAACCAAACCCCGCTGCCGCTCGGTCGCCTCGCCTGCACCGTGTCGCCTCGCCTCGGTCGCCGTGTGCCACCTTGCGCCGCGTGCCGTCAGCTGCACCCACGCCCGTGTTGCTTCGCCTTCCTGAGCACCCATTCCACCGTGCGTCGTGTTTTTGCCATGCGGGGCCCGTAAGTCAGCCCTGAACCCGTACACCGAGCCTTGTCAGCCGAGCCAAGTCAGCAAGCCACACAAGCCCTAGAAGCCCACTCAGCAAGCCTAGTCAGCCATGCACTATTTCATGAGCCGAGTCCACCGTAGACCAGCTTTTTCGTGAGCCGAGTCTATAGCACAGTGCCTTTTCTGATTTTTAGCCTTTTCCTTTAGATTAGATATTTCGAGAGCCCGTTCTCCTTCGTCCTAGCTCCGATTGACCCGATTCTTTTTCCTAAATTCATCTAAAATTAAGATCTATCTTTTGGTTCAGGTTTTGAAGTTTTTGGATTTTATTTGAATTTGTTTTGTGTTTTGTTTCGCTTTCCCTCTCGTTAGATCACGCACTCGAAGGAGCTGAAGCCGGATTCGAAGATCAAGAGCCATCAACTGAGTAAGGCCAAAGCAAGTCGTATCCTTTGATCCTGTTAAACCCAGTTTTCAAATCTATTATGTATTATTTTATTTTAAATTATCATGCATTGCTATTTTTATTACAAACCCTTGTATTGGTAGCTATTGTCCAAATTGATTAATTCATCCTTGATAATTTGGTTACCATGATTCCATTGTCACCATAGGATGGGAAATTATTTAGTGATGCAATATTAGTTGTCACATGGGTTGTACGTTCAATTTGCTTAGCCATGCTTATTACTAGTACGTTGGGTCTATCATCATGTGGATAATTAATCTTAACTTAATGATATACTTGAACGTGGTGGTTAAACCACAGTTATAAAATTTGATTGTCATGACATGGGTAGTGTCATTGGTATTGGTTATACAAAATTTGATTTTCATTCGGGTGAATGATCGTGCAGTAAAGGGGGTGCAGGTTGCACATGGGATGAGGAAGTTTCTCCTGGGTAATACTTAAGGACTTAACTTTGTGCGCCATTGATTTGAGCTTTGCCGTGCAAACCACATGTCTAGTATGGGATAGACCTGGCATAATAATTTGTGAAGTCTCAACTTTGGTTTCACTACTGATGTTGTTGTGGTGCAAGGGGGCAATTATCGACTAGGGGGATTTACCCTACTCGACGGCGAAACCTAAGCGAGTGGGATCAGGTTGAGATGGATCATTGTAAAAGCCTTGTTGTGATTTTTTTAACGTGAAGATGATCACATCGTGTGGGTACAGTTGTGCAACCTCTGCAGAGTGTAAAACTATTCGAATAGCCGTATCCTCGGTCATGGACAATGCTCGGTGATTTCACACGTTTTCATAAAAACCTGGTGGGGTTAAGTTGGGAAGTGAATGGGTAGTTCACTGGTGGTTCATTACGTGAATCTTGGTTAGTGGGTGATTCATTGGAGTGAATGGCCAGTTTATTTGGGGTTTGTCTCAATTCCTTTGATTACTTATTTAATATCATTTTGAAGGTTCGCTTTTCAATCTATTTATTGTATTTACTTTAAATCATTTCTTTCTGCAAAATTAACCTTTCGACCATCCTTTGGTAAGCCTTGCATACTATATTGCATTCTTTGTTACAAACGACTTGCTGAGTACTCTATATACTCACGGCTTCATCCATTCTTGCTTAGTTGAGGAGGAAGGACCAGATCAGCAGGAGCTGTTAGAGGGAGGATACTTCAATGACTTCACGGATTAGGACTTCGCTTCCCAGTCGATTGCCTGTGGGCATGTCGAATGGCTACTTATTTGTTTTGTTTTCCGCTGCTAGTTTCTTTAAGCCTTTCAGGCTATTAATTGTAAGCTTGGTCATAAGGTCGTACTTTGATAATTATTAATAAAATTTGGATCTTTTCTTAGTATATCGTGATGTGGATGATATTTATCTTTGTTTACACTGTGTGCACTAGCGTGATCCTAGACTAGTGCAGAATACACAGGAGAGTTCGGATTTGCATATTCGGGTCTCGACACATGAACTCAGGGGGAGTTTTGGTTGACCAAGATTATCTTCTTAGGTTTCTAGCTTGGAGTAGTCGCATAAGGCTTGAGATCTAGCACATGACTAAATAAAAATCTGGTTGGAAACAACCATGAGATTTTATAAAGAAAAACATGTCAAATTGTGCTGAATTTGCTTAATTACACAAAAAGACCAAGTATTTGAACAAATGATTCATTCTTGAACTTGTAGCACTCTAAAATGATTCAATAACTAGCTTCTTGGTTCCACTTAAATTATTGACATGGCTTGCATCATCTTTAGATGCCTTTAGCTATACTATAATCATAGATGACTTGACATGCTAAAAAAATTCACCTAAATTCTCAGATTATGACTTATTTGGTTTAGCTTGTCTATACATGCATAGTCATGATCTTGATAGCATTCTTATATGTTATGGCTTGGTGTAATACTTCGAGGTCATTTTGGATAATCTTCATGGCTCATCATGCTTAAAATGAATAATATTCAGCCATTCCATCCAAAATCATGATCTATTTTCCTCCTTGTCTCTTGATGATTTTATTGCCAAAAGGGGGAGAATAGCGGAGAAAAAGCCATTTGGGAACTTTCTGGAGCTTTGGAGAACAATTTTCTCTTTCTGTTTTTGCTCCACTGTTCTCTTTTGTCAACATGGTCTTGGTTCCTCTTTGCTCTTCTTTTAGACCATGTTTGACTCTCTTTCTTTTCAAACAAACTCAACTTTATGCTTTTTCTGTGTTTGTCAATATACTCATCAAGGGGGAGATTGAGAGACCATGTGGAGGTATCCCCATGTTTGTGATGAGTAATTGATGCTTGAGTTAGAGAGTTTGAGTTTGTTTTGGGTATCTCATGTTGAGTACCTTTCATTAATGTTAATGATGGTTATACTGTTTCGAGCGGTACTATGTGATGTTTTCTTGTCTGTGATGGCTGCAGGACTTTGAGGTGGAGTCGTGGTGAGGCATGGATGACCGGACTAGGCACGGGAGGTGCTGAGATCAAAGCGGTCGGGAGATGCCGAAGACGGCGAGGACTCGAAGTGGTTGCGAGACGTCGACAGCAAGAAAAGAGGAAGCTTCCAGAAAGGTGCAGCAAGGGCATTTCGGTAAAATGTGCAAGGCTGCAAAAGGGAAGCGGATTCAGCTGAAGCAAATGGGTTGGAGACCCGTTAGTAGTAAGCTATAAAAGGAGGAGGTTAGGGTTTGAAGGGTGTGCTTGTTTCCCTCCTCTTTTGCATGTAAGGCTTTGGTTTTTGTTTTGGCTCCTGCGTGGGCAGCACTGTGTGTGTATTTTGCTTTTGGCTCTTTGCCTCTTTTGTGTGCAAGAAGCATGGAGTGGTTGTAGGCTGCCATTTCTTGATTTGCCTCTTGAGTTGCGATCTCATTCTCGGGAACAAAGCTCCATGGGACGAACTACAAGTTGTGGTCTTAATTCATGGAGATCACGCTCGGTGGTCTCTGTCTCTGGGGACATATCATTGGTGCACGACCTTGTCTGCCATCTCTGGTTTTGCTTTCTCCTAGGCAGTCTACTTCTGCACCTCTTACAGAATATGAGGCCACCAAAAAGAAGGCAGAGGTTGCCGCTGTTGTTGATGACGCTGCTGATGAGTCCTTTCAGTACGCCATTGACATTTTTAAGCGCTGGTATGTTGATGAGGCTTGTGTTCAAGCCATCCTGGTGGTCAGCGTCGATGACTCCATCTAGCCAGACATTATTGCTCATATCTTAAGTCATTTCATGGCTCATCATACCCACCTTCATTATAGTCACCTTCTTTGGGTTCTTCACTACTTGCATGAGATTATCTTCCGTCATTTGTTTTTTCCTAACTCCAACTCGCTACAACTTTAGGTGTACTCTGATACGACTTGGGCTAATGATCATTCTAATTGTCGTTCTCTTTCTACTTACTGTGTTTTTCTTGGCTCCTCCCTGATTGCCTAGAAGACAAAGAAGCAGACTGCAGTTTTCCGTTCGAGTGCAAAGGTTGAGTTGAGAGCTATTGCAGTAGTGATAGCAGAAGTTACTTGGTTGAGGTGGCTACTTGCATATTTTGGAGTGCCTGTGATGGGTCCTATGACTCTGTTGTCTGATAATATAGGTGCTATCTATATTGCCTGTGACCCAATGAAGCATGAGCTCACCAAGCACATTGGTGTGGATGCTTCATCCACTCGCTCACAAGTGTAGGAGGGAGTGCTTGCTCTACAGTTTATGTCGTCAGAGTTACAGATTGCTGACTTTTTCATCAAGTCACAGACTAGTGTGTAATACTTGTATTTTTTTTCTTCAAACTCAATATGTGTGATCCACCATTAGTTTGAGGGGGCGTTAGAATAGGAATGCGGTGAGGACGCGATGGAAGAGCTTCTTTGCTTTGACGAAGTCGCGATACTTCTTCCCTTTGCCTTGGCCACGAGCTGGGGACTTCTTGTGGTGATTCTTGTTGATGTAGTCGTTCTTGCTTACGCCGCCGTAGTCGCTCTTGCCCTTCTCCAGCTTGGGGCAATTTGCTCGCATGTGGTTGGGGCCACCACACTCAAAGAAAATCACCGGCCCTCCTCTCTTTCTCTCCCTAACCCTCTTGTAAGCATGTGAAAACTTCCTGGCTAAGAGTGCTAGCTCATTCTCTGAAAGCTGCTCAAGTTGATCATCGTTTATTTCAGAGAGAGCCGCTAGAGAGAAGCCGGAGACATTATTAGAAGAAGTTCCAAAGGCTGGACTAGGATCAGTGACCAAAGCCATCGACTGTTATTTCGACTTGCAAGAGACAATGTCAATCTCGTGAGTCGTGAGGCGTGAGTACAACGCATCAAGAGTCAATATTGAGAGATCTGTTGTGTTCTTGATGGTGGTCACCTTCATCTCCCAAACTCACAGGTCTAAGGCAGAAAGCATTTGGCGAGCGTTATCAGAGTCAGGGTATGTGAGACCAAATGCTCAAAGGTTGCTCAAAATCTTGTGAAACCTAGCAAAGCACTCATTTAAGGACTCTCCAGCGAGCATCTGAAACTTGTTGTACTCTCGCTTATACTGGTCCTATCGCACGGTCTTGATTTGGGTGGTGCCCTCATGGTATGCATCGAGAGTCACCCAAATATCGTAGGCCAACGAAAGATGAGAAATGCGATCAAATTCATTTCTGCTAAGACCTTGGATAATGATGTTCCTTGCCCTAGTATTTGCCTCAACATCAGGCATATTTGCCACTGTGATGTTCTCATCGGCAGGAACAACATAGCAAGTCTTCACCTTCCTCCAGATAGCATAGCCCTGAGCCTGTATGTAAGACTCTATCCTACTCTTCTAGAAGGGATAGTCGATCCCATCGAAGATAGGGGGCTTGGTGCAATACTTGTCTATTGCCATGGCTCAACAGACCGGTTAAGATCTACAGAGAAGAGCTAACCGGCTCTGATACCACTTGTAGGACCGAACAGGCAACAAAGGGGGGGTGAATGGTGCCTTCAAACCTTCCCAAGTATTCACACAAATCTTCTTCTCCAATAGCTATAGAGCTATGAAGACGAAAATTGAATGCTCACTGGAAAACAGGAAATCGGACCGACAACAGAAAGCCAATAGAGAGTAAAACAGACTCGGCCGACAACAGATGAAGAAGAAGACACACGACTGCGACACCCGATTTCCAGATAACTGATGATTCACGGTTCTTCCGGTCACGAGACTCTAAACACAGTAAGAACACGTCCTCTGGCCACGAAAATACAAAGAAAACAAGACTACTCTGCCATGACCAAATCAGACGACATGGTCGAACTCAAAACAGAGGAGGCCAAAGGCGCCTGACCGCAAGATCCAATTTCCGAATAACTTGTGATTCTTGGATCGGTTGGTCATGAGATTTCAAATACTGCAAAACAACATCCTCTGGATGAGAAATTACCAAGAAAGCGAAAAACTCTTCACTGCGGTCGAACAGAAAGGCACGGTCGAAGATGAAATAGAGGAGGACAGTAGGCGCACGACCGCAAATCCAAAACTATGCAACCAAACCTTGCTCTCGGGAATAGACTAGCCAAGAGGCTTTGATGAGATTCCCAGTTTAGAGCAAGTCGATTCTAAGACAAACCGAAAACCAAACCTTAGGCTAGGAAGCCAAACAAGCGAAATGATGAATAGAGAAAGAACGCTCAAAACAAGCAAGCATCAAACAAATACACAGATCAAATAGAGATGCAAAGAGATGAATGATTTCATATATGGAGGTTTCTATAGCCACTCCATCCGGAGATACAAGAGCACTGATGCGGACCAACTAAGGATTAGTTGATGCGTAGGGATGGCCCGATCTTTCCTGGTACGATCAGCGAGGTTCCTTCTCCTTGGATAGAGTCTTCTCCTTGTCTTGATGCAACAAACAATATTGATAAGGGCAATTTGCACTAGTATGCAAGACGCATACTAGAAGCAATCCGCCGAACTCCCCAAACCATGAATTCAGCTAGAAGACACGAATTAAAAGAGATGAATCTTGTAGATTCGATGGGCAATCTCAAGAATCTCCTATTCTTGCCTTGCACCAACTCAGCAAACTCCAAACGAGAAAACCTTGCAATCACGCAATCTGGCCGCCACCAACCATCATGACGATTTTCTTCTTCATTTCACGAGTCCAAAAACTCATCATATCATAGCCTAAGTTACAATGGGGCTAAGGCCCTGGCCTTATATTGGTGCACAATGCATGCCTTAATTACAACTCACGCACTACTTGGCCTAAGGCCGAAACAAACTCCAATACGAACTAAAAAGGAAATACCTAAACTGCTACATCTGGTTTCTCTCTCAATTTGTGACCTGACCGTGAGTATTCCATGGTGGGCACCTCATCCAATGTGTGGGGCTTCAAAATAGCTTTCCAACGAGTCCAAGAACGCCCAAATCGGACTCCGTTTGTGAAAGTTATGGACGTTTTAGTATCGGTCTTGCCAGCTGTCCCAATCCGAGTCCGAATCGGATTCAAATGTTTATATGTTTTGTTTTCATGTTCAAGAGGCTTCCAAATCTTTTTGGAACCTGAAAAAGAATCCTTCTCAACATTTAGAAAGCCATGGTGTGGTCAGATTTTACCCTTACTTGCATTCCCATACTCGGATTCCTTATGTTTGGCAAGTCTCGCACGTCTCTCCGGACAGCTCGTGCAGCTTCTAATCAAATTGCCATAACTTTGTGTAGGAAGCTCCAATCAAGTGCCGTTTGATTTGTTGGAAAGTAGACTTCATTAGCTTTCTATATGTATTTTGTGTGCCTTATAAGCCTCATAATTAACATTGAGAACTTAATGAACTTTATGGACAGAATTGAAATCACGAGAACTTGATTGATCTTGTGTCTTCCTCTTTAGCCAAACTAACTTTCTTTCTTCTCCATCCACACCTCTAATTCCATGCATTGTTGTCTTGTTTGCACTGCGTAAAGGATGAATTACATAAGCATCCGCACAAACTAAGGTATTCTTCTCTCTCCCATAACCGATGGCTTCTTTCTCCTTGCACAATTCAGCACTACTAAGCCTTGTAACTTCAGATTGCATAGATGAAGTACAAATCAATGTAGTGCTCACACTCTTGGCCAAATCAAGCACACTTGCTCTACCCAGAGAAAAAATCACGCAAAATACAGAATGAAAACCCAGAGCATCTCGTGAACAACCTCACCGAGCACTGGAGTTCTATTCTCTATTTATAGCCTTCTCTAGCAGGGGGTAACCCGTTAACCCAAACCTAACATCGAGTTTTACTCATGCTTTACTCATTAACACCAACAACCTCCAGTGCTTTACCAGCGACTTTACCAGAGAGCAGTTTCCTTTGCAGCTTTCCGCATTTCTCCAAAATGCCACTCTGCCGCCTTCCCAAAAACTTCCCACTCTTCGCTCGACCGCACCTGCCCGGGCGACTGGACCTCGACTCCTCCCTGAGTCTAGTCTCAGTCCACTTCGTCGCACCCGACAGCACCCGACACCCGACTGTCTGGACCTCGACTCCTCCCTGAGTCTAGTCCCAGTCCTCCTCGTCGTTGCCCATCGTGTTCACCTCCGGCAGCTCCAGCTCCAGTTTCTCGTCTCCAGGTTTGCAACCACCACACCAGCCTCGATCATTTTTAGTGTCTCCTGACCATCTGGACCTCAATACCTCTTGTGCCTTGTCCCGGTCCTCCTACGCCTCACCATGACCTAGCTCTGAAGTCCTGCAACCACACAGACAAGCAAACCATCACATAGCATCGCACAAAACATTGTGAACACCAATCTACATCAGAAGAATGTACTCATAAATATAATCCTCAAAGTCGAAAACACCCTACGACTGGTCGAAATAGCAGAATAGGACATGCACAAGGCCTCCGACCGCTACATGAGTCGATACGACCACATCAATGCCCCATACGACCGCTTGATCAGAACATATGACCATCCTAGTGAGTTACAACATGATCGGAGCCCTTCTGACCACATTCAATGTGGTCGAAGAGGCTTCCGACAACGTCCAACCGCATCCGATGGCGATCTGACTAGGTACGACCGCTACCGACCACGATCGATCGCGTCTGACTTCGTCCCAAGCACGTCCGGCCGAGTTCGACCACAACTGACCGCGTCCGACTTCGACCCGAGCACGTACGGCCGCGTTCGACCACAACCGACCACGTCCGACTTCGACCTGAGCACGTCCGGCCGCGTTCAACCACAACTGACCGCATCCGACTTCGACCCGACCTCGTCCGACCGCTTCACAACGTGGTCGGAGACCGCCGACTTCCCAACGTGGTTGTGATCAAAGTCTGTCGACTTTCGACTGCAGCGGTCGAAGCTTCGACTTCCGACCGCTTCTTGCGATAACGAGGTCATAGGCCACCGACTTCTCAACATGGTCGTGGCCCGTCTGCCGAAGTTAGTAAACAATTTTAGATGATAGATTATAGTTAAGTGAGAAAGTGAAAAAGACTAGATTCAGGAATTTTTTCAAAAATAGTTATCTTTAAAAATATGTCCTTAAGGTTTGCCCATTCTATTCTATCTACGATCACGTCTTAGGGTCATCATGCTCTGATACCATCTCTGTCGGATCCCGGAGCAACAACTCCGAAACTCTCTGTGTTATTTGCACTATCCCAGAAAAAATTAGTGCACACAGGATTAACAGGGATATATATCATGCATAATAACCAAACTTTATTATAAAGCAAAGTGTACGGTCCTTGTGGCCAAGTTTACAATAAGATGGCTCATGGCCCAACATAAAAATAAACAACAGAAGATAAATAAAAGGAGCAGCTCATCCAGCCTGCCCATAGGCAAATGTCTGTAAGACGTGGCCTATTCGTCGCAATCCTCACCAAAGTCGATGCAGTCATCCTCTGGCAATAGAATTAAGCAAGGTGAGCGTGTAAAGTACTCCACAAGTTATACCAAGAGGTTTAACAGAGTTAATGCATACATATGGATTGACAAAGGAATGCATAATATGGTTATTTGCACAAAAAGCAACATTGGAGTAAATACCATAAAGTAAGTGCAAAAGCTAAATTTGATACAGTATGTAAAAACAATCCTTTTTAACTAAAATAATATCGTTAGTGCAGGCACCAACCTATACATGAGTATCCCGCCCGGATCATTTTTCCAAAAGGTTTCACAAGCTTCTATAAAACAGATTTTATGAAAAACCAAAGTCTAATCCGTGAAAAACCATACTCAGCATGTCCTTGACCGTGGACACGGCTATCCAGGATAGTTTGTTACTCTGCAGAGGTATACAACTTTACCCACAAGACATGTCCTCTCGTTTTTCCACGTGATTAACACACTGCCTTAGGTGTGCGGTTGAGAATTTATGACAAGGCTGTTACAATGTTCCATTACCAAATTAGTTACACCGCCACTAAGGTTTCACAACAACATAAATCCACATATTGGAGCCCCTCTTGTGCCATGTGAGACTTCTCATGGCCTACGCCATGCTCACATTTAGCCTATAGCGAAACCAAGATGGAACTTCATAAATTACTTAGCCAGGTCTATCCCATATCAGACTTGTGGTAGTACGGTGTGACTTTGTAATAGTAGTTCACAGACCGGTCCTTAACTGACTTAGGCACCAACCACATACCCCTTGTGCCTGGCAATCAACATTGTGTCACCAAACAACAATGCATGCCAGCAAGCACCCACCGTCTAACCATTTGCCTAAGTCGAAACCAAGTTTTTATATTTTGTTTTGAAACAACTCATAGTCTTTCTTGACTCACCGAAGTCAAGAATACATTTCAAAAGCTTATCATATTATGTGAAAAAGGTTATCCCAAAACAAAAATTATGTCTAAGCAATTCTAAGCATTTTATATGAAATTTTTCTAGTCCATACTAGTGCATTAACTAGAGTTTTATCTAAGGTGACAAGGCATGTTGATGTTCAATGTCAAATTTGGCCATATACAAAGGAATTTGGTGTAACTAAAGTTTAAATCAGATTTGAACTAATTTGAATAAAAATACACATGCATAATAATTTTAAAAATAACATAATTAATTTAAATTACTGGGAGCAACATCATCAAAGGTCTAACTTTCCTTGCTCGAAGTCTTCGTGCGACTCGTCGAAATCGTACTCTCCTACATGCGAACAACCAAAACAAATAAAAATTCAAAACGAGGCTAGAAATAGATAGTCCAAGATTTTACAAGAATTTAGAAATTTGAACAGGTCAAATCGGATGGGCTTCTAGAAATTTAAAACTAAAGAAAAAGAAAAAGACTGATTTTTGGAATTATTTTTATACTGAAAAATCAATTTATGACGTCAGCATCAAATTTCATTTTTTTGGTTGAATTATTTTACATTGAAAATGATTTTATTTGATGGACAGGTGGGGCCGGGTTTATGGTAGACTGGGTTCATGGATTGGCTTGGTTCACCGTGGACTTGGTCCACCGCTGACGTGGCAAACAAAGCCGACGTGGCAACAGAAACTGACGTGGCCTCCACTGGGCTGCCACGCGACTGCCACGTGGTCACCACACCATCATGGGTTGATGCGGTACGGCCAGCCGGAGGCGGCGCTCGGGCCCGCGGGCTCACCGGCACTCCGGCACCTGATGGTAGCAGCTGAAGTGCGCAGCGGCAAGAGGAGAAGGTGGGGAGGCGAGCTCATCTTAGCGCGGGGTCCGAGGGGCTCGGAGATGGGCCGACGATGAGTTTTTGCGGTGACGGAGCAAGGACGTCAGCGGCGGGGCTCTTCGGCGACGGATTTGACTGGCGGAGGGGCGAGGGATGTTCGCACGGACCTGGTGAAGGTGAAGGCGGCGGCGACGAGGCGCGAGAGCAACCGGGGCGACAGCGATTTCTTGTCGGAGTTCGCTCAAGCGGCCAATGGGGAACACAACACGGGGAGGACTCAGGTGCACGGAAGAAGAGATTGGAGGCAGGGTGAGGTGCGGTGCGCCGAGAGGAGCTCGGGGAAGGGTTTATATAGGCGGGAGGTGATGAACGACCGTCGGTTACTCGCCAGAGTTAAGGTCAGTGCAATGGATCTTAAAGAGGGTTTTAACGGGAGTAAAAGAGGGGAAATGCGGGGGAATAAACTCGGGCGGCTTAGTGGCCAGTAATGGAGTTGAATGCTCGAGCTAACGGGAAGAAACGGTCAAAAATTATGAGCTCGAGGGGGCATCAATGGCGGTGGACGAAGGAAGAAGAAGGGGAGGTGGGAGGAAGGGTTGACATGCGGGCCCCACATGTCGACGAGTGAGGAGAGAAGGGGAGGGGCGGACGATCGGATGGATGCCACGCATCACTAAGTGAATCAGGGTTCTCGGTTTTAAAAAGAAGGGGTAAGTGGAAGGGAACGGCTCAGATTAAATCGGGCGGGGATGGATTGCGCCAGGGAGTGACACGTGTCAGATGGAGGAGGTTTTGGATTTAAAATTCGTTTTAAATTTTTAGAAATACAAGGAAGCTTCAAAAATACTTAGAAAATAGCAAATAAAGTCTACAAAGTATACAATTTTCTATACAACTTGTTGTAATTGATTATTCTAGCTTCGGCTTCTAGAAACCTGAAGCCACTTGGAACGCGTCGACTTTTAATTTCAACTTTCTTTGGCTTTTTTGCATTGCATTGTTTTTCTTCATTTTCCTTTAATTGAATGATTCAAAAAAGCTAACAGCCTGTATAGTGCAATTTTAGCCAACAGTCAGAAGCCACAGCCATAAACTGCTTATAGCGGCCCCTTTTTGCAAGTATATTGTTTCTCACAATTGTTCATCAAGTCACGATAGTCATTTTCAGAAGCAGAGCTACTACAAAATGTACAACTTTCTATATAATTTCTTGTGATGGATTATCTCCATTAACACAAATGTTGGGAACCTGGAATATTTAGATTTTATTTATTTTTCTGCACTGTTGCAAACTTGGATAGAAGCAGTGTGGTCATTGAGAAGACTTTCTCCCCATATATATCCTTTCTCCAAATTGTTCATCAAATAGCGATAGTTATTTCCGGCAAGGGTGCAACTATAAAGAATATAATTTTTATGTAACTTCTTGCAAAGGATTATTAATATGTATTTTATGCACAGAGATTTTCGAACTGAGCACACAAATGTCACTCTAGCCACTTTTTTTCTCAAATGTAGCCCTTGAATGCCCGTTTTTGCAAATCTAGCCCCTCCGTAGACCTATCACGGCGGTAGGTCGCCTGCCGAGCTCTCCCATATCAGCAGGTGCCTACTACGCATGGTAGGTCTACGAAGAGAGTTAGATTTACAAAAACAGGCGCTCGAGAACCAAATTTGAGAAAAAAGGTAGTTACAGTGACATTTCCGTACTCAACTCGAGATTTCAACCCTCTTTTAGCTTAATCTTTTGTATTATTAATATAATAGAAAAAAGAAGCCACTGCATTTGTTCTTAAGGGATAGAAATTAACATGGTAATAGGTGAAAAAAGAAAAAGATCTACACTATCAATTATGGCGGGTCCAGACGATGGAGATTCAATCAACAAATTTAACTTTTAGATATGCGCTTTATTCAAAAAGGTATCCATATTTGAGTTCAAAAGGCAACCTCATGATGTATTCGGTTTAATTTACAAATCTATCATACATTAAATAGTATCTGCACGCAACAATCCTCAAATATCTGAACCCTAAGCACGAAGGAGCCGTGCGAAGGCATGTGAATAGCCATGGCCATCCCCGTGGGGCGCTAAATTCACCGTTGGAAACCTCTTCTTTGAACACATGTTTGTTGTAGGCTGGATGCCATAATTGTTGCTAGGGATGGAAACGGATTGGATACGATCGAATAGTCTCGAATATGAATATTCTCGAATACGAATACAATCATTTTTTAATACGAATTTTTCTTACCATATTCGTATTTTCTCGTATACGAATATCGGATAAAATGAATTATCTGTTACCATTTTCTACCCCTAATTGTTGCTGAGTAGCATGTAGCATATAGACTACAGAGAAGTTAGCCTGGCCAGATCCTTCAAAACCACGTTGCACAATTCCTCTTTCGCGTTGTACAGACGCGGGGCATGAAGCCAATCGCCAATTTTTTGTTGTTTCTTCCAATTGTTCATCAAGTGGCAATAGTTATTTTTGCAGCTGAAGTGGTACAACAAAGTGTACAATTTTGTATGTAACTTCTTGCAATGGATTATTGATATGAGCACAAATGTTGGGAACCTAGAATATTTAAATTTTACTTATTTTTTCTGCAATGTTGCAAACTAGAATAGAAGCAGTCAAGTCGTTGAGAAGACTTTATCCCTATGTATATCCTTTCTCCCAATTGTTCATCAAGTGGCGATAGTTGTTTTCGGCAGTGGTGCAAATACAAAGTATATAACTTTTTGTGTTATTTCTTGCAAAGGATTATTAATATGTATTTGATGCATACAGATTTCGTCTGTCTTTTGAGCTTAATCTATTGTATTATTAAAATAATAAAAAAGCTACCACATTTACTCTCAATAAGTAGAAATTAACCCATTAATCGATGGAAAAATGTATACAAACAATTATGGTCGATAAAGATTATAACAGTAAGAGCAAGTTCAATAATAGAGCCAAGTGTTTAGCTATAAGTCAAGTTATAAGAGCCAAGTTATACAATAATTTGTCTTCTATTTGTCTACAAAAGGTTTTTTTATTATTATGTGGTACCATGTCTCACATTCTCTTTCCTATTCCTCCTCACATACATTTATTATCTGAGCCCACCACTGCATAAGCTCCCGTGCCCAGCTTGTTACTTGCATGAGAGCCAAGCTCTCATCCCTCTCCTCTCTTCTCTCCTCCACATCAGCAAAAATGCTGACTAGCTTGGCTATAAAATCATTATTGGACTTGCTCTAAAGATTCAATCAACAAAGTTAACTTTTCGATATGTGCACCATTCAAAGTGCGATCAACATTTGGGTACAAAAGGCAACCACATCATGCGTTCAGTTGATTACAAATCAACAGTGCCACGTATTGTGAAATGGAGGTAGTGCATACTTTTCACCCCGCTCATTTCAGTTTGAGATTTTGATTTCCAGCTTATTTTTACTATTCATAAATTTCATCCTTTTTTGAACTTTTGGCTTTTTTAAGATATTTTGCCGGTTCATTTTTCCGTATTTGTTCATTGTCCGTGATGAGCTAACATATTTCTTTCTATTTTTAAATTTTTTAATTAATTACGTCAAATAAGCCATCTAAAACTACAGTGTAATTTCAGCTAGTTAAAGTGTAATTTCAATCATAAGTCACTATTTTTTAGCCCAACCGAACGGGACATTTGCCTCCAGTAAACCAAAAAATTAAAATAAACTCAGTGGTGCCTAAAATGAGTTTTGTAAAAAAAGAAAGCCCGGCTGCATCACGATGGCTTAGTAGTTGGCACGAATACCTATCCAGGAAGGGCATATCCCGGTATGCGCCTATGCGACCCAGCCTTCCGTTGGAGCACCATGAGCTCAGTTCCCCGCCCTTTTTAAACACATCCATACTCAACTCGAGATTTCATCCCTCTTTTAGCTTAATCTATTATATTATTAATATAATAGAAAAGAGAAGACACTATGTCAACTCTTAAGGGATAGAAATGCACATTATGGCGTAAAAAAAGAAAAAGAACTATACTATCAATTATGGTGTGTCCAGATTATAACGATGGAGATTCAATCAACAAACTTAACTTTTAGATATGCACATTATTCAAAATGGTATCCATATTTGAGTTCAAAAGGCAACCTCATGATGTATTCGGTTTGATTTACAAATCTATCGTACATTAAATAGTATCCGCATGCAAGAATCCTCGAATATCTGAAGCATAAGCACGAAGGAGACGTGCGAAGGCATGTGAATTGCCATGGTCGTGGGTTTAGCCATCCCCGTGGGGCGCTAAATTCACAGTTGGAAACCTCTTCTTTGAACACATGTTTGTTGTAGGCTAGATGCCATGATTGTTGCTAGGGATGGAAACAGATTGGATACGATCGAATAGTCTCAAATACGAATATGAACCCATATTTTTAAAATGAATACGGATACGAATTCGAATATTCTCGAATACGAGTACGAATCGAATGTCATAATGGATACGAATTCAAATCGAATGTACTTAATTCGTTCGAATATAAATATCCTCCTGCAACTTCTGTAACAAATCTCGGTAGAACAAATTTCTAGCGGTTTTGCCGGATTTTCGCCAATTTTTAACTGGTTACCGAAACGGTTACCGGTTTCGAATAGCCCAAATTTAAATTTCGAATCACAAAATTCGTCCGAGCTGGACCGACCAGCCGATAGGCATAGGAAACAGGTCGTATACGAATCGAATAGTCTCGAATACGAATACGAATATTTTTTAATATGAATACGAATATTCTCGAAAACAAATGCAAATATTTTTTAATACGAATTTTACTTACCATATTCGTATTTTCTCGGATACGAATATCGAATAAAACAGATTATCTATTACCGTTTTCTACCTCTAATTGTTGCTGAGTAGCATGTAGCATATAGACTATGGAGAAGTTAGCCTGCCCAGATCCTTCAAACGCGTTGTTCAGACGCGGGGCATGAAGCGAATCGCCAATTTTATATTGTTTCTTCCAATTGTTCATCAAGTGGCAATAGTTATTTTTGCAGCGTACTTGGTACTGTTGATTTAGACCAGTCAAACCTTGTAATCTTCAACTAATCTTATCAAACGCAGGCTGCCAGGCTGCATCACGATGGCCTAGCAGTTGGCACGAATACCTACCAGGGAGGGCATATCCCGGTATGCGCCTCTGCGACCCAACCTCCCGTTGGAGCACCATGAGCTCGGTTCCCCGCCCTTTTTAAACACATCAGCAGTCTTCTCTGCTCTAACCATTACCGCTCCCAACGCAGCCAGAAATACACACAAACAGCAGTACATGGACATGGACATGCATATACAAGTGGACTTGAATTTCTCTATAGTTTTGCCGCGTTGGTGAAATAAAAACTACTTCCTACATTTCAGAATACTTGGTACTGTTGATTTAGACCAGTCAAACTTTGTAATCTTCAACTAATCTTATCAAACGCAGGCTGCCAGGCTACATCACAACGGCTTAGCAATTGACATAAGTACCTTATCCAGGGAGGGCATATCCCGGTACGCGCCTATCCGATCCAACCTCCCGTTGGTGCACCAAGAGCTCGGTTCGCCGCCACAATTTTCTATACAACTTGTTGTAATTGATTATCGAGGCTTAGGTTTCTGGGCCAGAAGTTATTTGAGACGTATCGATTTTCTAATTTTGAATTTTTTTTTCAGATTTTTTGCTTTTGCTTTTTTTCCCTTTTTTCTTTGCATTATTTTTCTTCATTTTCTTTTAATTAAATGACTCAAAAAAAACTAACAGCCGCTACAGCATAATTTTAGCCAACAAGAAGAGAGAGAATGGATCCGACTAAGATTTGCTGACTTCAAAACGATTAGGGCGTACAACTCTGCTCTGCACAGAATTTGTATCAATCTTGAACTCTGTGGCAGGCATGTCACAGATGAGCAGAAGATTAAGAAGTCCCTCTTCACCTTTCACCCCCAGTGCAGTGCAGTCTACGTGCAACTATCGTCAAGATCGCTACAAAGAGTATGCTGAGTTGATTGATATCATGCAGGTTGCATAGGCTCAAGATGATGTTCTCCGCAAGAATTTTATCGCACAGCCACCTGGTAGCTCCGCTGGCTGTGAGGCCAACACTGGGAGCTACAAGGTACAGAAGCCTATAATGAAGAAAAGGGTGAGGAAGGGTAAAGCCGCAGTCCAAAAAGGCAAGCTAAATGCTCTACAGGAAAATAAGGCCAGCAAACCAAAGCTGGACGACAAGCACTATGATAAAAAAGACTAAACCTACTATAAGTGTGGCAAGTGGAGACACTGGTCGCAGATCTGTAAAGAACCACAGCACGTCGTCGATGCCTTCCAAGCAAAGAAGAAGAAGGGCAGCAAAGGGCAGTATGAAACCCACTTTGCCTTCGTTGAGGGAGAGAATTCTGCGCAGCTACCTGCACCAATGGAGGTTGACTCCACTCCTGCAGCTGCACCCCCTCTTCATAATGCAGCCGCCGCCATGATTTCCCAAGAAGAGAATCTCACCCCTGTGAAGATAGCAGCCGAAGTCTCTGGTTTCTTAGCAGATTCAATCTAATGTATAGAATACATTTAGACTTTAATTGGCATTCATTTCATGTATAGAAGGAATAAATTAGATTTTTCATTGATGGTACTCAATCAATTTATTTTCTCATGATAGTTGGACGATATTAATTCATTCATTTATTCAGTCAATAATAGCATGATATGTTTTGATGTTTAAAGTATTTTATTTGTGTGTTGATTGTTTTCTACTACATATTAATAAAGTACTTTATATTAAAACGCGTGTGGCACCCTATAGAGGTTGTATGCTTAGCTAAGAGTGTCACAACAAATACCATCTTGAGATAGACAAAATCCTTTTAGTCGATTAGTAAGAATGCTGGCAGTCTTACGACCATCGCCGGTAGTAATGCTTATATAATAGGTTCACGAAGAGCCACAATTGTACTCTCAATGGACACAACTTTGGTCATTAAAGAAGCATTATTGTACCCAGAATCGACTAGAACTCGCCTAAGCTTCAAAGATATTCGCGCTAGTAGTTTCCATGTTGAAACTGAAAAAGAGTATGGTAAGGAGTACCTACTCATTATAAAGCATGAAGCAAGTGAAAAAGGGTATTGAAAAGACTTCCTTCATTTGAGACTAGGCTATACTACTCCAATATTAAGGCACCCGTAGCCTATACTACTCTAAAAACCACATTTAGAAGCTCTGAACTCTTCTGTTTCTGATATGATAGACTAGACCACCCAGGTCGCGAAATATAATTAACAATTCATAGGAACATAATATCGATGTCAAGAATTTTCCGAATCAAGAAGATTTTGTGTTCCCCGTGTGTGTCACCAAAAAATTAATTAATAGACCTTCTGCTCTGAAAGTGAAGGATGGAGTCCCTGCATTCTTGTACCGCATCCAAAGAGACATTTGCGGTCCTATACAGCCACTGTCGGGGCCATTTAAATATTTTATAGTGCTCATCAATGCTTCCTCGAAATGGTTGCACGTATGTTTATTATCTACGAGAAACCATACTTTTGCAAAGCTGATCTCGTAGATAATTCGAATTGAAAATAATTTTCCTGATCATCATATAAAGTCCATCAGAATGGACAATGCCAAAGGATTTACTTTAAAAGCATTTGATGATTATTGTATGGCAATGGAAATTAAAGTTAAGCATTATGTACCGTATGTCCACACCCAAAAGACGGCGCAGAGGCATTAATTAAAATAATTAAATTTATTACCCAACCGCTTTTGTAGAATTGTAATTTACCAACTACATGTTAGGGACACGCAGTCCTACAACTATGCAACAAGCGTAACCTCCATTCACCTATGCAACTAGTGCAATGGTCTGCACCAAAAATTTCTCATCTTCATAGGTTTGGTTGCAAAGTTTATGTACCTATACCTCCACCACAACGTATTACAATAATCTCCCTTCAAAAATCTAGGATATACGTTGGATATGAGACAACATTTACAATCAGGTATTTGGACCCTATGATAGGAGATTTGCATACAGCTCGTTTCGCTGATAGTATATTTGATGAGGAAATCAACCCCTTGATAAAAAATCTTGGGAAATTATATTGCAAGCCACATGAATTCATGCACATGACCCGCAAACTAGTGAAACAAGTAGAGAAGTCTAGAAGATTATTGATTTGCAGGCATTAACAAATCAACTGCCTGACCACTTTAGTTATTTAAAAAGTGTGACCAAGTCGCATGTGCCTGCATGCAACGCACCGGAGAGAGTTGAAATACCAAAGAAAATTGAAGATATCCCTAATCCCGTCCAGAGTTCTCAGAAAACAAGGACGAGAACTTTGGCCCCTCGAATCCCAAGTAACTAGGAACACCTGGTGAAAAAGGATAAGAAAAACTTGACACAACTAATCACTAAAGTTCCCTAGAATTAGAAGCGGAGCCAGTTAAGACCTGGCACTGGCATCGTACCTTCAAGGAAAGGCATACAGGATTTAAACATTCTCGTGGAAGGAGAAACCAGTATGGATATGTGCGCACACATCGGAGCTGAAAAACTAAAGGGACTTGCCCCTACAACTGAAAATAGCGGTGAGCAAGTAGAAACACTAGACGAATAAACCCATGATGAAATAGCTGTAAACTATCTGCACACGGGAAAATCCATAAATAGGGCAACAACCAATTTTGACATTTATTTTACAAATAAAATTACCATAGTCGTCGATCTTGATCTAGAGCTTACATCACTCGTTGAATACAAGAAAAGATTAGATTGGGAGGATTGGAAAAAAGGCAATAGAAACTGAACTATTATCTCTGAATAAAAAAGAGGTGTTTGGGCCTGTAAGCCGCACGCCTCCCCCATGTGCACCCTATAGGGCATAAGTGGGTATTTGTTCGAAAGAGAAATGACAAAAATGAAGTTATAAGGTATAAAGTAAGGCTTGTTGCACAAGGTTTGACTCAACGTCTAGGAGTTAATTATGAAGAAACATATTCTCCGGTCATAGGTTGTATTACCTTTGGATATTTAATCCCGACGACAGTGAACTTGAATTTAGAAATGAAGTTAATGGATTAGGTAACTGCATACTTTTATGGAAACTTAGATTCGGACAAATATTGTTGGACCGAAATGGCGACAGAGTGGAGGGGGGGTGAATGTCGATCTCTAAAACTTGCCCCCAAAAATTACTCTATCAAAACTCTCCTCCAATAGCTAAAAAGCTATGAAAGAGATGCATCTAAACTTACTGACCCTTTAAAACCAGAGAGGAAGGCCTAACCCTAAATCCCCAAGAAAAGCACCAAATTCAGCAAGAAAACAAGAGAGGCCGGGCTGAAATCAACAGAGCAGGCGGTCTGACCGCTCGGGCTGGGCCGGTCTGACCGCCCAGCTCAAGCCGGTCTGACCGCTTGCATCATACCGGTCTGACCGGTTCCTTGTGGCCGGTCTGACCGCCAACTTGGGGCCGGTCAGACCGCCCCCTGTTACCTGAAGCCCGAGAGTGCTCTGAAAATTCAGAAAATTTGGAGATACTTTCAGACTTTCAAGAGCTGAAGATTTAAAGGATTGCTTCCAAAATTTTCACCCTAGAGCAACATAACAACAACTAAAATAGGATGAAGACCTTGGGAATCAAAGAAATTACAACAAGAACCAATAATTTCAGATTTGGTGTAAAAATCTAAAACTTTGCAAGGCTGAACGAAAAAATCAAATTACTTCCCGACCATTGATCCTTTAGCCATGAAACTTTGAGGATGGCTACTTAATAGCCTCTGGATTCTTCATGCCAAATTTCAAGCCATCTCAACAAGGGAATCACGAGCAGCACCAAACCCTAGAAATGCAAGAACATGAACAGAGGAGGCTCAAAAACGAAAACTGAAATTAAACGAAGTTAGCTCTTTGGGAATTCAATCAAATGATCTTGAGGCATCCTCCCATCATAGAGCAACCCATTTTGGCACTCCCCAGCAGGTAAGAACACAAAAACGAAAAACTCAAGAATCCCTCATGAGCAAGAACGAAGAACAGAGAAGAGCACGAGAGATAAAAACTCAGAACTTCATTCCAATCAACAAGGATTACAAGGAGTCCTGATACGCATGGACATTAGCATAAGAGGAATGATTACAAGACTCTCAATCAATCCTCTCCCTCTCCAATCCCTCAAGAACACACCTACTACATGCTTCTTGCAAGAACACACACAGAGGAGGGAGAAGCTACGAAGGAGACATCCTCTGTCTCTCACACCAACCCTCAACCACTAAAGCTCAAAGCAAAACAACCTCTCCAAAGGTTCTTTTGACTCCAACAAACCCTAATTCTCTCTAGAATCCAAGAGGAGGCATGCAGCCCTCTCCACCTATTTATAGCGCTTGGCTAACGGGTCTCCACCCCGTTACGCCCGCTAAATGCAACGGAGCCCGCTCCCACTTGTGCAGCCTTGCGAATTTACCGATTCGCCCCTCGTGCACCTTCCGGGAAGCTTCCGCGCTCCTTGTCGTCCAAGCCTCGCAACCACCTCGAGTATTCGCTGTCTTCGACACATCCCGACCGTTCTGACCTCGACATCGCCCGTGTCTAGTCCGGTCCCTGGTGTCTCACCACGACTCCGCCTCGACATCCTGCAGCCAACACAGACAAGAAACACATCAAATAGCACCGCTCGATACATGAAAGCGTAAATAACATCATACTCACCAAAGATGAAGTCCAAACCTGTCGAATCATAGAATAGGCATCCTAATCCATACGATCAAGTTCGACCGAGTCCGATTGCACCACGCAACGACTCGACTCCGAACCACTCAAACCAAACTTGACTTACCTAAACCAATGTCAATTACTCATCACTCACATGTGGTCACCTCCACATGGTCCATCAAATATATAAATGGCTATGCATTCCTGTGCGGTGGAACTGCAATTTCATAGAAATCATCTAAGCAAATACTTGTATCAATTTCGACAAATCACTCGGAAATCATAGCACTATAAGAAGCTGCACAAAAATGTGATTGGCTTTAACGAATGATTCACCACATCCAATAGTCATATGGATTGAATATCGTGCAAGCTCCCTTGATTATCTATGAAGATAATGTAGCTTGTGTTGCACAAGTGCAAACGGGTTACGTGAAGAGTCATCTTACAAACTATATCAATCCCAAGTTCTTCTTTGCTCATGAATTACAAAAGATGGACAAAATTAAGATGTTGCATACTAAGTCGTGTGAAAATCTTGCAAATTTATCCACTAAGTCACTTCCAGCATCTAATTTTGAAAGGTGTATACGTGGAATTGGCATGATGAAACTTAGATGTCAGACACCGGAGCAATAACTCCTAGATTCTCTGTGTAAATCGCAACAGTCCAGGATCAGCTAGTGCACACAGTGGTAACAAGAATACATATCAAGCACAATGACAAACTTTATTAAACTGAATATGGGCCTGATGGCCAAAGTTTACATCCACGACCTATAGGCCAAAATTAAATATAAGCAATGAAAAAAATCGAAGCAAAAGAAGACCAATAAGCCTGCCTACAGGCAAACGACAGTAAGACGCGGCCTAAATATCCTGATCCTCACCATAGTCGAAGTAGTCTTCCTCTGAGCAACAGAATCAAGTAAGGGTGAGCACATAAAATGTACTCTGCAAGTTACACAAAAAAACTCAATATTAACGCAAGGCTGACAAGTGAAGGCATATAGGGTTATTTGATCATAAAACAAAATTTAAAGAAATATAGTAAATAAATTAAAAATTGCTAAACTTAATACAATATGTAAAAATAGTAATTTAAACAAAATAATACCATTGGCGTAGGTACCGACCTAGCACCAACCTAACTACGGGTTTTCCACTCGGACCATCTTTTCCAAAAAAAAAGATCTCATATAAATTCCATCCATCCATAAGCAATTTGTAAAACTATTTTAAAAAATAAAGTCTAGTCCGTGAAAAACTTTATTCGGCTTGCCCATGACTATGGGCACGGTTATTCAGCAGGTGCCTACTATGCATGGTAGGTCCACGGAGGGAGTTGGATTTGCAAAAAACGGATGCTCGAGAATCAAATTTGAGAAAAAATAGCTAGAGTGACATTTCCGTACTCAACTCGAGATTTCATCCCCTTTTAGCTTAATCTATTATATTATTAATATAATAGAAAAGAGAAGCCACTATGTTCGCTCTTAAGGGATAGAAATTAACACGTTAATAGGTGAAAAAAGAAAAAGATCTATACTATCAATAATGGCGGGTCCAGATTACAACGATGGAGATTCAGTCAACAAACTTAACTTTTAGATATGCACATTATTCAAAATGGTATCCATATTTGAGTTCAAAAGGCAACCTGATTTACAAATCTATCGTACATTAAATAGTAGCCGCACGCAAGAATCCTCGAATATCTGAACCCTAAGCACAGAGGAGGCATGCGAAGGCATGTGAACAGCCATGGTCGTGGGTTTAGCCATCCCCATCGGGTGGTGCTAAATTCACCGTTGGAAACCTCTTCTTTGAACATATGTTTGTTGTAGGCCGGATGCCATGATTGTTGCTAGGGATGGAAACGGATTGGATACGATCGAATAGTCTCAAATACGAATATGAATCCATATTTTTAAAATGAATCTGAATACGAATTCGAATATTCTCGAATACAAATACGAATCGAATATCATAATGGATACGAATTCAAATTGAATATGTACTTAATTCGTTCAAATATGAATATCCTCCTGCAACTTCTGTAACAATTCTTGATAGAACAAATTTCTAGCGGTTTTGCCAGATTTTCACCAGTATTTAACTAGTTACCGAAACGGTTACCCGTTTCAAACAACCCAAATTTAAATTTCGAATCACAAAATTCGTCCGGGCTGGGCCGACTAGCCGATAGGCATAGGAAACGGGTCGCATTTGAATCGAATAGTCTCGAATACGAATACGAATACGAATATTCTCAAATACAAATGCAAATATTTTTTTAATACGGATTGTACTTACCATATTCGTATTTTCTCGAATACGAATATCGAATAAATTGGGTTATTCGTATTTTCCCGTATTTGTTTGCATTTTCCGTGATGAGCTAACATATTTCTTTCTATTTTTAATTTTTTAAAAAATTAATTACGCCAAATAAACCACCTAAAGTTACAGTGTAATTTCAGTCATAAGCCACTATTGTTTAGCCCAACCGAGCGGGGCCTTTGTGTCCAGCAAACCAAAAAATTAAAATAAACTCAGTGGTGCCTAAAATGAGTTTTGTAAAAAAAAAAAGAAGAAGAAAGCCCGGCTGCATCACGATGGCTTAGCAGTTGGCACGAATACCTATCCAGGAAGGGCGTATCCAGCCTCCCGTTGGAGCACCATGAGCTCGGTTCCCCGCCCTTTTTAAACACATCAGCAGTCTTCTCTGCTCTAACCATTACCGCTCCCAACGCAGCCAGAAATACACACAAACACACGAGAGGCATGGAGGCCGTAACGGGGATGACCAGCTCGGTGGTGGATGGCGCGCTTAGCGTGGCCAAATCCGCCGTCGCGGAGGAGGTGGCACTGCAGCTCGGCGTGAAGGATCACCTGGAGTTCATCAAGGATGACTTTGAGGTGATGCAAACTTTCCTGACGGCTTCCGATGAGAGGCGCAGCCAGGACCCGAATGTGAGGGTCTGGGTACGGCAGGTCCGTGATGTCGCCTACGACGTGGAGGACTACATCGAAGATTTTGCCATCCATTTCGGCAAACCGTCGTGGTGGTGGTGCTCCCCTTCCAAGATTAAGAATCGGCATCGCATCGCCACCGAGATGAAGAAGCTGAGAGCCAGGGTGGAGGGCGTGAGGCAAAGAAACCGGTGGTACCTCTCCATGAACGAATCCTACGTCAAACAACCTTCGCCTCCCTGTGAACCTGGGCTTACGTTGTCAGACCAGGAAGCCATTGATAAGGCGCGGCGTATCAGAGATCTGCAGAGATCGAGAGTTGACCTGTGGAAACTACTGGCCAAGCGAGAAAACTCGCTTATGGTAGTCTCTATCTGTGTGACAACGACAGTATTAGTCGGGGAGGCCTACGACAATTTGGGGATGACCGACTCGTTCGGATGCCGTGCCTGGGTGAAGGTAATGCATCCATTCAATCTAACCGATTTGATCCGCAGCTTGCTCAGGCAATTCTACGCAAATACCCCAGCATTGGCACTCACTGGTCAGGGTGCCACCACAGTTGATGTTCTTCGAGGTATAGAGACGATGGAAACTGAGGCTTTGATCACGGTGCTGGCAGAAAACCTCTCTAACAGGAGATACCTGGTTGTCCTTGAGGACATATCCACAAGAGAAGAATGGGATTCGATCAAAATGTATTTTCGGGATGCCAACAACGGAAGTCGAATCATAGTGACATCCCAGAGACGAGATGTGGCTAAATATTGCACCGGGCAGATGAGGAGCAGACCCCTGAATCTCAAACAACTGTCAGATGACAGTGCAATTCTTTGTGCCTTTTGCAACATGGTATATATCGTTTCATCCTTACTTATATTTACATGTTTCGTCCTATTTCCTATTTTCATTCTTTTTTTAAACTAAAAGTCAGGCCATGCATAGTCTCTCATTGTCTAATTTGCACGAGAGTAGTACATATGCGACTATTTCTCCTAAAGAGGTAACAATTTACTAGTATCCTAAAGAGGTAAGAGATTTGATTTCATCCGGGTGATTTGACCTAAAAAAGGGTCACTTTTCACCATTAGATAATGAATCGTACCTTTCACGAGCTGTTTGGTTACAGGGAGTTGTGCGAGGGAATGGGAATTTAGGGATGGGGGTTATAAAGTCTTTTGTTTGGTTGGTACGCATTGGAGTTTATGGGCTGGGGACGGGTAATTTGAGGGTCTAATTCCCACCATTTCAACCTAGGGAAAGGAAATCAATCTTTAAAGAAATATTAATACATCTCAGTTCTTCATCATGATTTATGTTAAAATCTCAAGCAGATTAAAAACTAATTCCCCATGATTTCTCGTCTCTTCAACCAAACAAGGGATCGGGACTAGAAAGCAAATTCCCATGCCTAATCCCACTACAAACACGCTTTAGGGGGTAAGCCCAAACTAATTGAGTAGTATAAGAAATTGAATGTAAAAGAGAGTGTGTTAGGGGGTAAGCCCAAACTAAGGTTAAAAAAAAAAAGCAAACCTGGCATCTTTTTAATGAAAACAGTAGGAGAAAATCCTCGTGTATATATATTAAAAGGTAAAATAATTAAGAAAACTCCTTTCGATCGCGCGGCTTAATACTAACATTTTTTATTCACCAGGACCCTGTGGCAGACGAACCAGCCGAAGCTAGCTCCAGCGCCAGCAACCCTGAAAATATAGGTTCTATTAGCAGTGACATTGAGGAACCCGGGAACAATCCCAGTTCCATTATTTTAGCTGAAAGGATCCTGGACCGATCCAGTACATCGATGCATAGAGGAGAGGTCCAGCTCGTTGGTCGGGAGAAGGAAATGGATTGGCTAATCAGGAAAATTAAGATCGCTAACATCGAGAATAACAATGTTATATCAGTTTGTGGAATGAGGGGCATCGGGAAGTCCGCCCTTGTAAAAAATGCCTACCATCGCCAAGACGTCAAGGATCATTTCACACAGCGTGCCTGGGTGGCTGTGGTGAAACCTTTCAACGCAGAGGAGTTGCTCCGTAATGTACTTGAGCAATTCAATTTATATCCTACCTTCAATTCGAGAAGTTCATTACCAGAAATGAGGACGGAGTTGATTGAATATTATGAGAGGAATAAGCGTGATTGGCATTTCAGATGTCTTATTGTTGTCGATGGTCTCTCAACCACCGAACAATGTGATTTGGTTAGGTCAACCTTAAATTTGGAACACTGCAGAGCACTTCGAATAATAGTGACCACGAGGGAACTTCAAGTTGCTAATTATTGTTCGAAGGAAGAATTCTCCGTGTACAACCTCGGCCGCCTCCACGAAAATGATGCCTTCAAGTTATTCCATTTAAAGGTATCCTTTTATAAACTTTACGTAATTTTATTAAATGTTTATATATCTATATAAATACAAACAAATAATGAGATTCAAAAACACCATGGTGCTTCGAGGGAAGAAAATCTCAAAATAATCAAAAAAGAAAAAGTCCTAGAAATTACGCTTCGAGGGAAGAAAATCTCATAATAATAAAAAAAAGAAAAAAGTCCTAGAAATCATCTCATTGATCGAGAGAAAACTACACCGTTTATTTTGGTCAGGCTGATATAACGGTGTATATTAGTCATGTACAAATAGTAGAGTTGTGTAATAGATACTCAATCTAATCTCAAATATAAGTCATTTTGAACATTGACACAATTTATGTGGTGACATTTTAACCATCAATTTCTGTCAAAATATTTTGTTTCAAATAAAATAATTATACATTAGGAAAATATATTTATAATGGATCTAGTAATACCAATTATATGTTGTCAATTTTGGTAATTCTTTATATATTGATGATCAAATGTAAAACTATTTGACTGACACAGATTTTAGAACGATTTATATTTGGAACTAGAGCTTGTACAGTTGTACTTTCAATTGTAGGAATTAGAGTTGTAGAGCAAAGACGACTACATCATAATATCTAGTCACGTAATTGTACGAGTAATTCTGTTGATTCTAGACAAAATAAAGTGATACAACCACATCACATGGTGCTTACAGGGGCGGAGAGAAGGGGAGCTGACAAGGGCATTGTTGTGGTTACAGACCAAACAGAGAGAGAGAGAAATGTGTGGTAGTGGAGAGTTAGGTGAATGATGGCTTAGGGTTTCCCCATGGCCTGTATCAGATATATATACACACATGGGGAGTACTTTTACAGTTATACCCTTACACATATACATCCCCTCCAGGGGTATTTAAGTCATTACACATGCCCCATTTTGGGCCTTACAACCCTCTTGACAGGCCTGCTGGGCTTAGGTGGGGGCCACCCCTACAACAGGCATGGCCCTAAAGAATTTTTTTTGTTTACTATCCACTAAGTATCCCACTGATCTACATGTATTATGATGTATGCCCCCCCCCCCCCCCAATGAAATTGATAGTAAAAACTGCTAAGAAGGTGTAGACCAACCAAGTTTAACCTTTTCCTTTTACACATGGAACCAACCAGACCAAGAGTCAAGAGAGATCAACTAGCAACTAGCACATGCACATGCACAGCTGCACGGACACTCCTCGACTACTCGTCTTCTCAAGAGTCGAGAGACACTACGAGCCTACAACGCAACCCTTAGCCTATCTTAATTTGTACTCTTGTATCGTAAATTTTTTCAGCAGAAATTTTTTATCATGGCAAATGGCAAATTAGCTAGTAAAAACCATCATCAATGTATTCTCTAGTCTATGATTTTGATAAAAAGTCATCAGTCAATATTGTTGTCCCTCTTGTCATGATGATCGATTTGATGTTATGAAACAGCTAATAGCATGTGCAATCGGAATAACACCGCACTATATTCACGGCCTTCTTGGCCCCCCTCATACTTCAATCCTAGCTCCGCTCCAGAGTGCTTACAAATATTTTGCTAAAAACCACTCCAGAGAAAGGGGGTATACAACAGTGATTATTATAACTGTTTTATCTACGAAGGCTAAACAAATCATATGCCTTCAGAGGGTCACAGTGCTGAACAGTAAAAATCAGGAGAGAAGGACAAAACACTCAGTACTGTAGCAATGTATTTTTACATACTGCTTTGCGCTATAGTATTTCTACTGTAGAAGTTCATATGGACAATTCGCTTCGAATCGAACAGCCGACATTAGCCCTAAGCCGCCGACGGGACACCCTTATCTACTTTCCACTATTTCCATTTTAGACGTTGCTCCTGCTCTGCATCTGAGTCATGCTTTCCATCCCGATATTTACTTCCACTTATAATTTTTTGCTATGATTTATAATTTTTAGGTTATTTATAAGAGTATAGAGTAACAGAAACTCGCATATAGATTTGGCTAATATAAATGAAGTCGCTACAGTATGTACTATAATTAACTTATAAAAATCGTCTTGAAAAGACATTTTATTTGAAATCTCGTTACTGTAGAAAAACTAAAAACAATTTTTTAGAAGCTGAAAAGAAAAAAAAATCCTGAAATGCAGCATACACGTCCCTTTCGCCTCCTTTTCCTTCACCATCCTTCCAACTTGCACAATCTAAAGCCTGAAGTTCAGGCAAGTATTAGGAGTTAATAACAACTTTAAAGTGCACACTACATATTTGCAGTAGGAGTTAATGCTAAAAGAATGGTGCCTCTTCTCCTCCAATAGTTCGTCTATTGAGATTATTTCTAAGACCTCCACCTCAGCTAATATAGTACAAGAGACAACCTCTTCAATACATTGTCTCTAATACAATCCCGAACATTAATTATTTTACATTTTTTATACCAACTCTCCATCCCTCATCATGCCATCTCTCTGACCAATCGCGCTCTCTCCCAAATCTGCCTCCACCGTCCTCTTCCCTTCACCGCTCTTTACCACCGACGTCATCCGTCGCTCTCTCCCCTAGCACCGCCTCCACCATCCCCCCACCACTCTTTGCCTGAGAGGATGGTGGTGTGACCCAAGCACTAGAATCTTAGGTGTTGCGATCGTCGCCTAAAGAAACAATGACCACCCTTCTCTCCCTTTATTCTCTCTCCTCCACCTAAGATTTTGCTGATGTGGTATTGTTTAGAGACAGCTAAAATTTTGCTTGATTTGACCATACCAGATTTTCAAATATGTTGCCCTAGAGTCAAATTAATTTAACCTTGACCGTTGATATCTTTATGAATGGTTAGGTCAGGCATACGAAAGTGCTATGTATATTTGTCTCGACAAATACTATCGTAATATAACGATTTTATAAGGTTTAACGTTTACAAATATATTAAAGTAGAAATCGATTGTTGAAGCATTATTTTGAGACACGCACCCAAATCAATACTTATTAATATGCTTTGAAACTCGTGACGTTTAGTGTGGGTATCTTCACATACCCATAAAAAAGTGTATTGAGATATCAAACTCTGAAAAATTAAATTCATCTCCAGTTTAACTACTTTGAGCTAGTTTTATGGTACATAATCACTGTAGTCGCATCTATTAAATACTTAAAGTCGATGACAAACGTTTTAGAGTTGCTAAGAAAAAAGAGAAATATGCTAGAAATTCTTAAAAACAAAATATCTAGCTTTTAATTTGGTGGGTCCTAATTTTAAAGGTTTAGATTTGACACTTTACTTAGTGATATAATAATTGAAAATAATTATCAAAAAGATAAAAGCATATATCCTTGATTTGGTAGGTCCTAATTTAAAGGCTTAGATTTGATAGTTGCCTTAGAGATATATTAATTTAAAAAAGTTCAATTAGCACTACCTACATTGTACCACAATAGATCAAATTAGTTTGAAACTGAGTTCAAACTTACTTATCATAAAATATATCAAGGATATGAAAATTTTCGTTGCCAAACTCCAAAATTTGAATGCCTTATGTAATTTACCACCCTCTCTCTCTCTCTATGTGTATGTGTGTGTGATTTAAGGTGTTACTACACTGGTTTAATTTGGTGGGTCCTAATTTTAAAGGTTTAGATTTGACTCTTTACTTAGTGATATAATAATTTAAAATAATTATCAAAAAATAAAAGCATATATCCTTGATTTGGTAGGTCCTACTTTAAAGGCTTAGATTTGATAGTTGCCTTAGAGATATATTAATTTAAAAAAGTTCCGTTAGCACTACCTACACTGTACCACAACAGATTAAATTAGTTTGAACTGAGTTCAAACTTACTTATCATAAAATATATCAAGGATATGAAACATTTCGCAGCCAAACTCCAAAATTTGAATGCCTTATGTAATTTACCACCCTCTCTCTCTCTCTGTGTATGTGTTGCGTGTGATTTAAGGTGTTACTACACTGGTGTCATGATACTGACATTGGAACAAATGTATTCCCGCAGGTATTCAGAGGAGAGAATGTTATGTTACGTGCATCATTGGCTGAGCAAGCTAATCAAATCTTAGATAAATGTGGCGGGCTTCCTTTTGCGATTGCCAACGTAGCTGAGTTTCTGGCCTCCAAACCTCGTACTGCTACAGAATGGAAGAAAACAGTGGAACGTCTCAACTTGGATCAGTTGGAACAAGATCCTGTTTTTACACCAATGAGGACAACCCTAGAGGCATGTTATGACAGTTTGCCCTACAACCTCAAGTATTGCTTTCTTTATCTCAGCATTCTCCAAGAAGATTGCAACATAATGCGTAGGCGGTTGGTGAAGCGATGGATTGCAGAAGGCTACGTGAGGGGAATACGAGGATCAGAAGCTGAGGAAGTTGGGGAGGGAATTTTCAATGAGTTCCTCAGTAGGACTATCATCCAGCCAACCAGGTACACTGCAATTACTAGTGGAAGAGTTACTAGCTGCAGTGTCCACCGTCTGATGCTAGAGGTGAGCACGTCGAAAGCCATAGAGGAGAAGATGGCACTTATACTCGACGATGAAAGCAACGATGATATGTACTCCGTGGAGAATAGAAGACATCTAGTTGTAAGGAGGAGTTGGAGAAGGGATCATGAGAACAGGTTCAAGAGAATGGATCTATCTCGTGTTCGATCACTGACAGTGTTTGGTGAGTGGCGGTCATTTTTTCTCTCGCGCGACATGCGGATGCTGAGGGTGCTTGATTTGGAAGGCGCGGAAGGTCTAACGGGGCGTGAACTCCGGCACATTGGGAAGTTCCGACACCTCAAGTATTTGGGCCTCAGGAGCACACGTATTAACTCTCTACCCAGATCAGTGGGAAAGCTTCAAGACCTTCAGACACTGGACATCAGATATACCAATGTCAGGACACTGCCATCCACCATTTCGCATCTTACGATGCTAAGTGTTCTTCGTGCAGGTCAGCGGAACGCACAAAGCGACGACCCATCAAGTGTGCAATGTGATGATGATCCGCGCGCCGTGCATGTTCCTGGGACGATAGGGGCACTGAAGGCTCTGCACACTTTGGGCACCATAAACATCGGGCGTGGATCACAAGGCCTGCAGGTTATTCGGGGGCTGAGGAAGATGACACAGCTACAGAGGTTAAGCGTGACCGGCATAACTGAGAGAAATAGCGAAGACTTGTGCTCCACTCTCCACTCTCTCAGCAGCCTGCAGTCTTTGACGGTATGCTCAGATCATTCAGGTTCACTCGTGGGACTGCGCAAGGATTCCTTGCAATCTCCCCTGCAACGCCTTCAAGTCCTCAAGCTATACGGCGCCCTCAATGAGCTTCCGGAATGGATCTGCGATTTACCGAACCTGCTCAAGTTGTACCTGTGCAGGACGCAACTCGGCGGCATGTTTGCTTCCCTTGCACGTCTGCCTAACTTGACAATCCTACTTCTTTTGGCAGATTCCATTCTGATACGGGAGCTGATATTCGACAGGACAGGATTTCCAGAGTTTGAGCTGCTGGAGCTCGCCAATTTGTCGCGTCTAGAGATTTTGTCATTCCACGCAGAACCAATGCCTAAGCTCAAGATGCTCTATGTTGGTGGCTGCCGTGACCTACGTAGTTTGTCATTTAAAGCGGGAGCAGCGCCTAAGCTCGAGACACTCTATGTTGGTGGCTGCTATTACCTAGATAATTTGTCACTTGAAGCGGGAGCGGTGCCTAGGCTACAGAATTTGTCAGTCGATGGCTGCGAGAGTTTCACTGCGGATGTCTTTTCAGGACTGCAGCATCTCCAACAGAGCTCGAGAGTTTCGTTAAACGGCCGTGTGATAAAGGAGCGTGGCGCCACCTACACGGGCCCAGAGCCTGCCACGGAGTAAAGCATATTTCTCAGTTTGCATGCAGAGTAAAGCATTTCATATCTTCTCTTGTTTGTGTCTCAGAATTCCTTTGTTGTCATTCTCCATGGGTGCCAAGTGGTTGTTCTTCTCTATTATGTCACGTGTATGGGCAACTGGTACCCCTGTTGTGTTTGCATTGTCGTTCTTCAGACGTCATCTGCTCCTTCAGTAACTACTACTAGTTAATTTCGGAGTGGTTGTATTGTTATTGCAGACAACTTGTTCCAATAATTGTCACAGCTGTGATGAGCTCCGTTGTGGAATTTATGTTCCCAAAATGTTTCAACAAGCGTTATTTCGGATGGCGGTATGTATGACGCTGCTGTATGTGTCGTTTGTGTACATTTTTTGCCCCAATTCACTGGCTAGTGACGAGCTGTTCCGCTGCTGTAGATAGTGCTAATTTCTCTGAAATTACGCACACAACTTTAGCTTTTTATAGTACATGTACAAACTGCAAGGCTTACAGACCGCAAATCACCAATAGTTAGTCATAGATCAAAAGGTAGATTTCGTTGTTGTCTGCTAGCAAGGTAGCATGTCCTTTTTTATGCAAGTATAAATTTTAGCATGTGGGGAAACCAAAAAACATCCAACAGCCGCTCAATGTATCATTTTCTGAACAATAGCAGCTATTCCCGGGCTTGCGCAGTGAGCTTAAAATCTTCCAAACATTCAAATACGCAATTACACCAAATAACACGGTAGATTAGGTTGTCTAGTTGCAAGTAGAGATCATGACTACATGCATGCAAAAATGATATACGATTTTCTAGGTGCAAATACTGATGACGCCTGCATGGCTGCATGAGAAGTCTGTTGTGAAAAGAAGCTAGCTGCTGCATATAAAACCAAAGCAAACCTATTTTGAGGAGAAAAACAGACCAAACCACTTTTACTATAGTACGAAAAACTGGTATTATTACTGAAACAGTATAGGATCAATCAACCACTTGTATTGATCATGTATGTTTACATATATACAGGCGTAGTGGAAAGCATGGGCGCCATGCATGCGTCGTGCGCCATGCATGCGACGTAGGCGGAGTGTTACGCCTGGAGTGCGAGAGAACGTGAGTCCGCAGGACTCGGTCACGCAGGAGAATAGCGTTCCGTTAACACCCCCGCGCAGTCGAGGCGTCGGGTTCGCCGACAGTGAGGCTGGACCGAAACTCATTGAACTGGGCCGTCGGCAATCCTTTGGTCATGACGTCGGCCAGTTGTTGACCTATAGGAACGTGCACGACGTGCAAGTCCCCCAGAGCTACGCGTTCCCTGACGAAGTGAATGTCGAGTTCGATGTGCTTTGTCCGGCGATGGTGGACCGGGTTCTTGGACATGTACACAGCAGAGACATTGTCGCAGTAGGCCACCGTTGCGCGCGGAACATCGCAGTGAAGTTCACCGAGTAGTTGCCGTAGCCAAATGCACTCTGCCGTGGCGTTTGTAACTGCGCGATATTCGGCCTCCGCACTCGATCGTGAGACCGTGGGTTGCCACTTGGACGACCAGGAAACGAGGGCGGCGCCAAAGAAGATGCAGTAACCGGACGTAGAA
Organism: Dendrocalamus latiflorus; assembly: GCA_017311315.1. Classification (NCBI taxonomy): domain Eukaryota; kingdom Viridiplantae; phylum Streptophyta; class Magnoliopsida; order Poales; family Poaceae; genus Dendrocalamus; species Dendrocalamus latiflorus. The sequence continues at coordinate 30,150,811 of CM029629.1, forward strand.
CGTCGCGTGTCTGGGCAGCCGGCCCAGTCGGCGTCTGAGTATGCCGTGATGGTGGGTGTCGGCGAGCCGTGCAGGTGAAGCCCAAGTCGCGTTGTCCCACGAACGTAGCGAAGGATCCTCTTGACGAGGGCGAGGTGGCACTCTCGTGGGTCATGCATATGCAAGCACGCCTGTTGCACGGCGTGGGCGATGTCCGGCCGAGTTATGGTCAGGTACTGCAGGGCGCCGGCAATGCTGCGGTACTCGCTTGGGTCTCGGACGGCGTTGCCGGAAGTCGCGGACAGCTTAGCCTTAGTGTCAATTGGTGTGGCGGCCGGCTTGCAATTCGACATCCCGGCGCGCTCAAGTAGCTCCGCGGCGTACTGGTGCTGTGCCAGGAAGAAACCATCGTTGGAGCGCTGGACGTCCACGCCGAGGAAGAAATGAAGAGGCCCCATGTCTTTGACGGCGAACTCAGAGCGGAGTCGCTGGATGATGTGCTGAAGCAATGCATCGGAAGATGCACTGAGTATCATGTCGTCGACGTAGAGTAATAGGTAAGCCAGCGCGTTGCCCAGCCGGAGCACAAACAGTGATGAGTCGGAGCGAGTTGCCTTGAAGCCAATGTCGCAGAGAAACCCAGTGATCCGCGAGAACCAGGCGCGCGGGGCTTGACGCAGGCCGTACAAGGACTTGGAGAGCAGACAGACTGCGTCAGGCTGGTTAGGATCGACGAAGCCGATCGGCTGCTGGCAAAGCACTCGCTCCTCGAGGTGGCCGTGCAGGAACGCGTTAGAGACGTCCAGCTGCCGCACTGGCCATTTGCGTCCAGCGACGAGAGCGAGTACCGTGCGGATCGTCGCCGGCTTAACCACTGGAGTGAAGGTGTCCCCGAAGTCGACGCCGGGCAGCTGGGTGAAGCCTCGCACGACCCAACGGGCCTTATAGCGGTCGAGGCTGCCGTCGGGGTTCAACTTGTGTGTAAACACCCACTTGCCAGTAACGATGTGCGACCGTGGTGGCCGGGGAATGAGACGCCAGGTATGATTTGCCTGTAGAGCGTCGAACTCGCGTTGCATAGCCTCGCGCCAGTTGGGATCTCGCAGCGCGGCGCGTGCTGACTGGGGAATAGGAGAGATGGCGTTGGAGTCGTGGCTCGACGTCGTCATCGCGTACTTTGGGTTGGGCTTGAACACGCCGACCTGTGATCTGGTCACCATGTGATGTCGCGGCTGCGGTACAGTCGGTGCAGGATCCGATGCAGGCGAGGGCACTGTAGAGGACGTCGAGGCGGGCGCCGACGCGGGTGCAGCTGGCGTAGGGGACGCCGAGTCGTTGTCCGGCGAGGGCGGCGAGCTGGCGAATGGCGGTGGTGGCGTGGACGTCGCTGGCATCACTGGTGGGGCGATCGGCGCAGGAGGAGTGGATGGTGCGACTGTCGTCTGCGCTGGTGGAGCAGCCCGAGGGCTCTTGGTCGAGCCAGCAGCGCGCACAGAGCGTCGCTGCGCTGATGGTGACGCCAGAGGTACTAGATCGTCGGCAAGGACAGCGCCGGGCGCGGGAGTGGGCGAGCAAGGGCTCGTGCGGAAAGGGAACTGTGTCTTGTCGAACACGACGTGCCTGGAGACAATGATGCGCCGGGTTGCCATGTCGTAGAATCTGTAACCTTTGTGATCCGCTGGATAACCCAAGAATACACAGGCAACGGAGCGAGGAGAGAGCTTGTTAGTAGCAGTGGCAGCTTGGTTCGGATAGCACAAGCTACCAAATACCCGAAGGTTGTCGTATGAGGGAGGTGTCCTGAGGAGGAGCTCATGTGGTGTGGTGATTCCGGTGGAACGACATGGGCGCCAATTAATGAGATAAGTAGCTGTTGCCAAGGCTTCGGCCCAGAATGGAGGTGGCACATGTGCGTTCAGGAGCATCGCGCGAACGCTGTCATTCAGTGTGCGTAGAGTGCGCTCGGCCTTGCCGTTTTGTGCGAACGTGTACGGGCATGAAAGTCGCAGGACCATGCCGTGAGACTGGAAATAAGAGCGCATGGCATAGTTGTCAAACTCTCAGCCATTGTCACACTGCAGAGCGAGAATCGGCAATCGAAATTGTGTGGAAACATAAGAGCAGAAGGACAGAAATGTAGGCACAACTTCAGATTTGTGTTGTAAGGGGAAGGTCCATACATAATGAGAGTAATCATCAATGATCACTAAATAAAACTTGTATCCTGAGATGCTGGGTACAGGTGAAGTCCAAATATCCGAATGAAGTAATTGAAAGGGAAAATAGCTAACTGAAGAAGAATTGGAAAAGGGATGCCGTACATGCTTCCCAAGCTGGCAGGCATGGCAAGTATGTTGGGCAGACTTATGGCAGGTGAACGAGAAGGATCGCAATGAAGCAGCAAGTTGATCACGGCCTGGATGCCCCAACCGTTGGTGCGAGAGGTCGATGGAGGCCGAGGAAGATGCATGAAGAGCTTGATGGATCGATGGTGAAAGCGGGTAGAGATCGCCGGGGCTGTCACATCGGAGTTTCACCTGTCGAGTGTAGAGATCCTTGATAGAGAAACCAAACGGATCAAATTCCACGGAAATGTTATTGTCACGAGTGAGAGAACGAACTGAGATCAGATTTTTAATCAGTGATGGAGTAACAAGGACATTATTGAGAAGTAGAGGTGTGGAGGAGGTGGGAATAGAGGAGTTTCCCATGTGCGTGACAGGCAAATGGGCGCCATTGCCGACAGTGACAGAGGGAGGGTAGGGAGGAGTGCGAATGGAGTGCAGATTACCAGGAGCCGATGCCATGTGAGACGACGCGCCCGTGTCGAGGAACCAGTCGGAGGAGCTCGATCCAGCCGGGGGCACGCCGGCGCTGGCGAGTGCGGCGAGCAGGGAGTTCTGTTCCCAACTGGGTGGCGCGGACGGGCCAGGGTAGCCGGCGACGAAGGCCTGCTGAGGTGGAGTGCCGGGCCGTGGACCGAGGACCCCCGCAGCAGGAGCCCTGAATGGCATAGGCCAGGCCTGGACCATCCCGGTCCATGGGTTGAAGGTAGCCGTCCATGGTGAGTTGGGTGGGCGGGCGCTAGAGCCCCCGCCGGTGGCCTGTTGGCCGCCACTGATGGTCTGCTGCGAAGAGCCGCCGTGCTTGCCTTTGCCACGGCCGCGGCCGCGGCGTTTGTCGGTGGAGCCCCCAGACGAGGATCCGCCCGATCCGCCGTGGGCGTTGGCGGTGACGCCTCCGTTGCTAGTGCCCGAACCAGCGCCGCCGTCTTGGGCAGTCGCGGGCGGCCGGGAGGTACCCTGGGCGACCAGCGCATGGTGTGCAGCCATCTTGTCGTATTGGGAGTCGTACAGTTCTTCAAGCAGAAGCTGAGAGCGGGCGGAGAGGAAGGTGTGCGGCGGCTGCTTGGAGGTGATGGCGGATATGGTGTGCCGGTACTTGCCATTGAGACCGCGCAACATGTTCAGAACCTGGGAGGACTCGGAGACGGGCTGACCGAGATCACGGAGGCCGTCGGCGAGGTGCTTCAGCTTGGCGCAATACTCGTTGATGCTGAGATCACCCTGGTAGAGGCTGCGGTACTCCGCTTCGAGGTACACGGCGCGGTGGAGCTGGTGATCGCGGAAGAGGTCGACGATGGGCGCCCAAATGGAGTAGGCGGTGGCGCCCGGGGCTCGGACGATCTGAAGAATGTCGCTCGAGACGGTGTTGTAGATCCAATTGACGAGGCACTGGTCGATCATGACCCACTCGGGATCGGCGCGCTGGGCGGCGGTCGGCGACGCGGCGAGGTGTGGCTGGAGACCGAATTTCCCGATGACAGAATCGAAGAAACAGTGCCATTCGGGATAATTTGGGTTGGCGAGGTTGAGGACGGTGGAAACATGCGACTTGATGTTTACGGTCTGAAGGGTCGAAGCAGATGGGAATTGGGGTGGAGGATTGGATGGGTTGCTCTGGCGCATTTCACCGTCGTGGTCGCCGGTGAGTGATGCAGTAGAAGAGGAGGAAGCATCATGAACAGAAGGCTCAAAGTTGAGTAGCGGGTTGAGATCCATGGAAGCAGCGGAAGAGAAGCGAGCGCAGGAGGAGGAGGATCAACTCGCGCTATCTGATACCATGAAACAGTATAGGATCAATCAACCACTTGTATTGATCATGTATGTTTACATATATACAGGCATAGTGGAAAGCATGGGTGCCATGCATGCGTCGTGCGCCATGCATGCGACGTAGGCGGAGTGTTACGCCTGGAGTGCGAGAGAACGTGAGTCCGCAGGACTCGGTCACGCAGGAGAATAGCGTTCCGTTAACAATTACCTAATTGGCATTTTAATCGTTAAGTTTTGGGCATTGGTATGACTGCAGACCAGCCCTCTCCCGTTAGAATAAGCCTCTCCTGGTTTGTCAAAATAGATGAGAACTTGAGAAGAAAGGGAAGCAATCACGCACAGCCAAAACGCTGGACGCAGCTCTATTTTTTATATCAGAAGATGCCGTGCTGTTCGGACTGTTACAGATACGACAATATCAGATTATTACAACAGAGGAAGATCAGGAGTTGTTGAAGATTACAAACAGACATTTGTGCTTATGTAGAGCAAGCATATCTACAAGATACTCAACTGAACTTGATTGTTTGATAGTCGTTTTAAATAACAAAACGAACAAGACATCAATGATAATGCAGCGATCACATCACATCTTAGTTTACCTTTTCTTCTAATGGTGCTATAGCTTCATGAGAATTCTCAGTCTTCTACTCATCTTTCCATTTTCAGCGGTACAGCTCTGGCCGAAGAAAAAAGCTAGAGTTTCTTTGCTTCTTTGATAGTCATTCCAATGCAAGAAGGGTGAAACCTGGAAAACAAAAGCTACAGTACATAACCTCAAAGATTTTCAAAAGTGACGGACAGTTCATTTATGAAAAAAATTGGCAAAATTACAAAAACTCATCTAGAAGTACATCAGAGTTTGATTTTCCACCTATACTACTATTTTGGTGCCACTTTTCCCCCTAAAAAATATGTGGTTGTTTCAAACTCACCCCCACTACCCGTTTTCATGAGATTCCTAATGACATGGTGAGGTGGTTTTCCAGTGAGTGTGGTGATGTGGTCCTCCAGCATGCCACAAAGGTAGGGGTGTCAACAGATCGCATACGAAACAAATAATGGTTTTTTATATTCGTATTCGTATATTTAAATGAATGTGAACACGAATTCGAATATGCTCGAATAAATATGAATCAAATACTATAACGAATATGAATCGAATACCTACTCAATTCAGTTGGATGCGAATATCGTCTAGTTTATCACATAATCATTGGTGCCATTTTGTCATTATTAATCCTAACTAATTCTAGATATATTGCAAATAAATCGGTTCTAAACATATCGAATTTGGCTAAAAAGAGCATGTAAAAAGCTTTTATTGGGGGTTGTGCAAAAATGAAAATTATAAAATACCATATTAGAGACCACCATGACGACAGGCTCGTCGAGATTATATATATATATATATATATATATATATATATATATATATATATATATATATATATGTTCAATTTTGAGGTCAAATATCAACCAATTCAATAGTTCTAGCTTACAAGGACCACCTAATTTGAATGCACAGGCACCTGATACTAGCATAAAACTGCAGTACTGCACCTGATACATATGTTCAATTTTGAGGTCAAATATCAACCAATTCAATAGTTCTAGCTTACAAGGACCACCTAATTTGAATGCACAGGCACCTGATACTAGCATAAAACTGCAGTACTGCACTACTTCAGGGAACTGTTTTTCTTTTTCAGATCAGTACATGTAGCAGTATATGACTTGTTCAAGAACCCAGAACAAGAGAGGAATTACACTAATCAGTAATGCTTTATATATACTCACAATAGCATTTTTTGCATCCTCACTATAACCTGTCTTGCTGCTGCAATGGGTCTCCTTGAAAAGATCAATCGCAGTTGGTGGTGCATCCTTATATTTAGTTTGCTTCTGAAATTACATGCAAACATCAGTTTCAAAAAGTGAAATAGAGAAACTGAAGCTGAACATATGTAGTACTAAAAAAGAGAAACAAAGAAACTGAAACTGCACAAATAAGAGAAACTGAAACTGAACTTATGTGCACTTAACCCCATTATGACTAAATAAACATTTAGTAATATATTACAGCCAAGTTTCCAGGTCAGAAACTGAACATTATAAAGTAAATGAATTATGAACCCACATTGTAATCAGCAAGTATAGAAACAACAGCAGAAACTTGCACCACAGCTTACACTAGCCAGCCCATAGCAGCAAAATTGGTTGTTGCATAGCATCAAACTGATTGAGGTCCAGGAATTCAGAAATAACAGGAATAAGAACATGCCAAGCAAAAAAAGAATGAAACAAAGGAAGGTAGTCAGCGTGATCAGCTGCACTTTTTTAGCTGCAGCTGCAGCTACTGCTGCATGCACACAGTACTGTACAGGAGCAACAGATTTGCTTATCGGTCAACATTGTATTCATTCACCCATATCAGCCCATATGTTTAGTTGAAGTACCACAAAAGTAAGTAGTAATCACCATGAGACAACATTGGACAAGGACAAAAATACAAAATGTAGCGTAAAACAACTTCAGTGTTCAGAAGCGAATCAAAAGCACACGGAAACAGTAAGCAAAGTTGCACTAGCATTGATTATGTATCTTACCGCGACATAGCATTGGGCAATGTAGCACCGAGACCCTGTCTTCTGCTGGTACCGAACAAGCTCACGGCTATCTTTGTTTTTCAGACATTTGTCCTATAGGAAGGCAAACATTAGCCGGACAGATGATTCATTTTCTTTAAGGCAACAATTGTGAGAGATTTAGTAAGGATACCTTGTGCTTTGCGGTAGACCACATCTCCACGAGTTGTTTCCGCTCCATGTCACTTATAGTGCCTAATGGTGAAGTTGTTCTCACTTGGTTTGCTGGAATGCCATTGAAGTATTGCTTCTTCAGCTTGTATCTCATCTGTCGTTGTCCTTTTTTGAGCAAATCAGAACATGCATTTTTCATCGCCTCACTGGTTGTGTCAATGTTGAATTGACTCTGGACAAGAGCATGAACATATGGTTAGAAGGTGTTGATTTATGCTGTACAAAGAATGGACAAGAGCATGAACATAGAAGGTGCTGATTTATGCTGTACAAAGAAAGCACTGGACTACAAGTAAACACTCTAGTTATTAGCAGCCACGCCTCACAGATGCAATTTTGTTTTATCTCAAAATGAGAAACAGAGAAGATATGGTTTGGTTCCATTGTTTAACAACCTCAGGGCAGCGCATTATTTTTTATGAACAGAAGCATTGTAAAAATATTAATAGAAAGTGACATGGAAAATATTGTATATAAGATTGTCCAGGGTACAAACTACAGGTACTGATCATATTAGAAACTTCTGCTACACTACAGAATATTAGAAACTTCTGCTACACCACAGAACAAACCACAAGTATTGTTTACTTAGGATTAGGTACTGATCATATTTACTAGTCCTAAGACGTGGACAGCAACCCAAGATTGGTGTACGCTATGTACAGTCTAATTTTAATCCCCAGAAAAAAGCAATTATGTCAATCTTTTGATAAATATAGCTGACTAGGATATTTTGGTTCAGAATCTGTCAAAACATTTGACTATATGACACTATCACTGCCCCACAACATGGATTTCTGTGCCAAAAAAAATTGCAACCAATCTATGACATTATTTTAGGCACATCAATTATTGGCATCACACAGGAGAGTCAACCTCAGTTTTCAGTAGGATACAGAACTACAAAGATCACATACACAATAAATCTTTCTGCATAGAACAACACAGGTTGGTTACTTACAGTTACTTTTTCCTCATAGTCCTTAACAATAGTAGCAGCCTGTTTGTCCTTGTAATGCTTCCAGTGGGTGAAGATTGGGATATGGTTCCGTATAATAATACCAGCCTCTGATGCTAGTTTTGCAGCTTGCAAAGGTACCTCTGGCCGCAGGTTTCCTGAAGCGATGTTCACCTGGATCTTGTTGCTTAGCCCTCTAGAAATCCTATCCAAATGTCTGCCTACGTGTCTTTTGCTGATACATCGACCTATCGTGGAATTCAGAAATCAATTAGTGGAGATCATAGACCCATTAATGCAAATATGTAAATCACTAATTAAGGGTACAATCACTTGCCTTCATTAGATAGCTGGTTCTGGTCGTTGGATTGAGTATGAGCATTGTCAGCGGTCAACGCAACTTCTGTGGAACCATCTTGTGGGTCTGCTGTTGGAACATGGCAAACTTCATGGTCTGAAGATAATTCCCTTGTCCTTTGCCTAGTCATTCTTGCTGGTTGGTCTTGCTCCTGAAGTGCCATCACTCTCTTTGATGCTCTTGATCCTCCGGCAGGCATGTTGACAATCTCTGGCAAACTCTTGCTAATTTCAGGCTCCAAATCCAGCATCGCCTCCTACATGATACAAGAGATTAGAACCTAGCAAATAATTCTGCATAATTAACACGAATGAGTAATCATCATGGAACATTGCATATACCTCATCAACTACTCCTTGTTCAACATCATCCTCATCTCCAGGTTGATACAGTGAGCCAGAATATTCACGATCAGCAACCTTGGTCTTTGTTCTTGTGGCGTTCATAATTGCAGTTAACGGTCCTAATCCAAGTGCGCGGAGCTGCCGATTGTTCAGCATAATGTTACGCATCTGCAACCTCTCATATTCAGTTGTTGGCGCTTCTGTACTCACCAGAAAAAAAACCACGCATCAGATGAAGTACTGAAATTGGACAAATAATTTGTGACTGCAATGAAAGCAAAAATAATGCAGCCCCACTATAGATGAAGGCTGAAAGAACATTTTTAGAACCTGTAGAACAACTCACTACATGAAAAGGATAACAACAGTACTCCGTTTAATGAAAAAAGTCTGCAACCCTGTTCTGTACACTGTTCTGTAATAGCAGTACTACATCAATTTAAAGTTTGGTTCACATATATACATAGATAACTATTGATGATTTCCTCTAGAGAACTCTAAAATGACAAAGCACTAGTACAACTCCACATCAAGACTTACTGAACATTTTTAGAAGGATTAGTGTGATAGTTTCTAGGTCATAAAGGGATGGTAATTGCATCGGAGTTACACTGCAACAACTTGCATGTGAAAACAGTAGATTTTCACACTGAATCAAAACATAGTTTTGGCGTTTTTCTAAGTATTATAATAAGCTGTTGGATCTTTTTCTTGTATATGAATGAACTCTTTCTTTAATATATATGAATGAACAGTTCATTCATAATGATTTTTCTAGGAGGTTCATATAGCTTGTGCTACAGACAAACTTAATTATTAATGACAAATAGTAGTCTTTTACTATTCATCGAGTGTTGATTAAGGAAACAGAAAATACTAACTTTTTAGCTCCTGCAATAATGAAAGCTTATAGTGCCCATTTGGGATAGCACAATTCCTTTATAATTGTGGAGGGTTAGCTTGAATACTCACCAATACCAGTACCACAGGTAGTAATCCAGAACATTGCAAGAGCAAAGTTCATTTAGCCAAATCACCTCCTCTAATTTGGAGTTCTATATCACGATAAAAATTTTAAAGAGGATGTTCTACTTACCAACTGAGCTAGTCCTAGCTCAAACCAAATAGCAAAAGTGTAATCTATGCTAGTTACACAATACACTAGTGCAAGAAAAGACCAAATAATTGTCTTCAAGCGTAGACCGTTGGTTCGTGAAGACATAAAATGTCGAGAGAAAGACAATCGGCTTAACCAAGGTGTTGAAATGATCAGTAGTATCTCTCGCAAGCAATTAAGCTAGAGAGTTCATGCCAGATTCTTTCCCCCACCAATATTGCATTCTTTCTGGTGAAAACGATCGCAGAGCTGCAAGCTGGCATAACAGTGTTGTACAAAGCACATTAAAGTTAACTAAAATGTTATTGTAGTGTTTAGGGAATAGTTCCACTGTAGTTTGTTTTTAAGGGAATCAAATGCCATTGTAACTACAATCACTAGATTGCAAAAATAAAATAGTTAAACTTCTAGTAATATTTTTATATGACAAAAGGTGAATGTCAAGATAGGATTCTTTTTAAACTTTTTAATGAAAAAATTCTGCAAGAGGGGGCAGTGGTGCATTACCCACTAGTTCTCGACGCCTGGTTGAGAGCGGGTTCGCCCCCTTTTGACCAGGAGCCATCTTCACGCGGAGGAGGGCGTCCGGCGTCCGACGGAGGAAGGCTTGAGGGCGTCCGGCGTCCGGCAGAGGTAGCGGCGGAGGAGGGCGTCCGGCGTCCGGCGGAGGTGGCGGAGGAGGAGGGCGTCCGGCGTTCGATGGAGGTGGCGGCGGAGGAGGGCGTCCGGCGGAGGTGGCTGCGGAGGAGGGCGTCCGGTGTCCGACGGAGGTAGCGGCGGAGGAAGGCTTGAGGGCGTCCGGCGTCCGACGGAGGTGGCGGCGGAGGAGGGTGTCCGGCGGAGGTGGCTGCGGAGGAGGGCGTCCGGCGTCCGACGGAGGTAGCAGCGGAGGAAGGCTTGAGGGCGTCCAGCCCTCTTCCGCAGCCGAGTGGTTCGGCTAGGGTTCGACGAGAGCTGTGGATGAGCAGCGGCGGCTGAGGGGGAATTGATTTGGATCGGCTAGGGTTTCGATGGGAGCGGTGGAGTGAATAGGTCTTGGGCCATCTGAATTTACTGAAGTGCCCTTCGTTTGGCTGAGTAAGTGAATAGAATATGTGTGGATAAAGATGACATTTTCTCCTAAAATTACTGGTGCACGCGGGCTAGTTGGCGCCTAGCGCACAGCACCAAATTTTGTTCCGCGCCCAGCGCATGTGTTATAGATTTGTTATAGATTTTTAGTATTTGTCTTTGTGTCTTGATAGACTTCTATAAAAGCCCTTAGAACTTTTTTTCTTTTAAAAAAATGCTCTTGGACCTTATTTTGATCACAATGAGCCATCGTCATATGATGATTGATGTACTGATGATCAATATACAGTGCAAATAGCTCATCATTTATGTCTTGTCCCTCCACGTAATGGAGTTTTGCAATCTGCACAAAAAATTTGCTTCTTAAACCAGGCAAAAATCATCAAAAATATTAATGGACATAAAAAATTTGCTTCTTAAACCAGGAAGAAAATGATCAAATAAATTAATAGACATCAAACTCACGTGCTTCTTAAACCAGGGAGAAAATTGCTTCTCAAGGGTTTTTTCAACATTAGGACATCCTTCATTCTCCAACTCTTTCTTGTATATCCTGAAAATGATAGTTAATTCAAACATTAGGGCTAATAATTAAGTTATAAGAAACAACTAAAATAGTAGATGGGCTGACATACTCAATATATGGCTCAACCTCCGGACAATTGTTTAGCACGAACCAAACCATTTTTTCGTAATCATGCTCAAGATACGTAATACTTGGTGCTCCAAGAACATCAGCTCCATGCTGGAAAACAGATAGGTCTCCTTTCACAATAGCAACACGCTCTCTATTCCTGCCCTCCCGATTGTGTCATGTCTCAACATCATCATCAAAGTACCTCGAGCAAATAGTCAAGCACTCAGCGGCAACATATGCTTCTGCAATGGACCCTTCAGGCCTTGCCATGTTCCTCACAAACCGTTTCAATGTAAACAACCTTCTTTCTACTGGGTACATCCATCCATACTGTACTGGATCTCTAAGAATTGCCTCTTCAGGTAAATGGACAGCCAAGTGTAGCATCACATCAAAGAAAGAAGGAGGAAATATTTTCTCAAGCTTGCACAGAATGATTGGGATGTCAGCTTTCAGTCTTTCCAACACATCTAACTTCAAAGTTTTCGCACAAAGTTGCTGAAAAAAATTACCTAATTCAGCAAGTGCTTCGTATATGCCCTTGTGCATGATTCCTCGGACAGCAGCAGGTATAATCCTTTGAAGAAGAATATGACAATCATGAGTTTTCAGTCCTTGAAGGTTGCATCCATCAGCAGTAACACATGTTGCTAAGTTGGAAGCGTATCCATCTGGAAATTTTACACTTTTCAAAAAATCACAAAAATCAGTCTTTTGTGTTTTAGTCATTGTGTAGGGGGCATGAGGAACACTACATGAGTTTCCATCACGGATCAAATGTAAATGCTGCCTAATGCCCATATCTTCCAAATCGAGCCTAGAATTTATATTGTCCTTTGACTTCCCAGCCATGCCAAGAAATGTACCGAGGATGTACTCACATATATTTTTTTTCAATGTGCATCACATCAAGATTATGCCGCAGCTTTAAACTTGACCAATACGACAAATCCCACAAATACGACTGTTGGACCAAAATGGCGACAGAGGGGGGGTGAATGTCGATTTCTTAAAAGCTTACCCCTCAAAAAGTACTCACTCCAAAACTCTCCTCCAATAGCTAATGAGCTATGAAAGATATGCAGCCATACTCACTGAGTCTTGAGCAATACGAGAGAAATCCTAGTCCTAATACCAGAGAAAACCAAAGGAGATCAATACGAATGCCTAAAAGAAGCTCTGGGAAAAACTCGAAGGATTAACACTGCCTGCACAAAAATTTCCAGGGGCGGTCTGACTTGCACTGCTCGGGCGGTCTGACCGCAAGGTGGCCGCCGGTCAGACCGGCCCTGACACTCCGGTCTGACCGCCCGGCATGTGTAAGTCAGGCCGGCCTTCGGGTTCAGAGGCTGACAAGCTGAAATTTCAGACAATGAACTTTGAATCTTCAAATAACTGAAGGAATCAAGACATCCCTTTGTTTTCTTGGTCCAGTATAGCAAGGATATGTATATAATAGACCAAGGAACCTAGGAGACCACAAAAGACCAACTTAACCACAGAAAATTTCAGATTTGCACAAGATACTGAAAATATACAGAGGCAACACAAGAAATCAAATTTCTCCCAAACCCTTGATCCTTTGGCACTGAAACTCTGGGGATATAATAGCAATAGCAAGGGGACCTCCCAAACCAGATATCAGCTCAAGCCAAGAAAGGAATCAAGATTTAACTCAAAACCCTAGAAACTTGAAAAACTTCAGAGAGAGGCACAAAATCCAAATTACTCCACAACCAGAGATTCTTTGATCATGAGCTCTTGCAAATATGTTAGCAATAGCAAGAGGAATACTCAGACCAAAAATCAGCTCAACTCTCAAAGGGAATCATAAACTACCTTAAACCCTAGAAACTGGAAACATGAACAGAGCAACTCAAATGGGAAATCTGAGAATAGAATTAAGTTTGCTCTAGGGTAACTCGATCAAATGATCTTGAAGCACTAACCCATCACAGAGCAACCCATTTTGGCCAATCCCAGCAGGCAAGAACTCAAAAACAAGAAATCAAGAAATCTCCAAAAGAGGGCATTGAAGGGAAAATAACAGAGAGCTCAAGAACTGAACCAATCACCATCTCATATTGATATTGAGGATCAAAGAGACGTCCCCATACATGATTACAACCAGAGGTATGATTACAAACTCTCAAGTCATCTCCAACCTCTCCTCAACTCAAGAACACACACTACATCCTTGGAGGGAGGAAGAACACTACACAGGCACTCTGGAAATCAACGAAGGGGACAAGCAGGGAGCACACCTCTGCCTCCTCCACCCACTCTAACCAACTAAAGCCTAAAGCCAAAACCATCTCTAAAGACTCTTTTGACTCTAGCAAACCCTAATTCCCTTTCAACTACTCAAGTGGGCATGCAGCCCTTCCATCCTTTATATAGCCTCCGACTAACGAGTTTCCACCCCGTTACGCCCGCTAAGTCCAACGGAGCCCGCTCCCGCTTGTGCAGCCACACGAATTTCCCGATTCGCCCCTCGTGCACCTTCCGGGAAGCTTCCGCGCTCCTTGCCTCGCACGCCTTGCAACCACCTCGAGTCCACGTCGTTTCGACACATCCCGACCGTTCTAACCTCAGCGCCACCTGCGCCTAGTCCGGTCCACCGTGTCTCGCCACGACTTTGCCTCGACGTCCTGCAGCCACACAGACAAGAAACACGTTAAATAGCACCGCTCGATACATGAAAGCTTAAATACCATCACACTTACCACGGATGAAGTCCAAACCTGTCGAAACCAAGAATAGGCGTCCTAAACCCATACGACCAAGTTTGACCAAAGTCCGACCGAGCCCATCGCACCACGCAATGACATGGTCCGACCACACAATCCAAACTCGACTATCCTAAACCTTTGTCAATTACTCATCACTCACATGGAGTCATGACCACATGGTCTCTCAACGACCTTCGCTTCCAACATTGCCCCTCTTCGTCCCGCTTTCTCTTCTTGCTTTCAGGATGCTTTCCTGGTCTAACATCCTTGACCCTCTCTAGTTGCTCCATCAGCTCATCCGTGGTAAATTTCTCTGGCTTCTCACGGTTTTCAACATTACCATCAAACACCTTCCTCCTCCTCCATGGATGGTCCCTAGCAAGGAAACGCCGATGGCCAATGTAACATATCTTATTCCTTATTCTTTTAGAGCAAGGATTTTTGTCACAATGCACACAAGCATAATAACCTCTTGTGACTCTACCTGACAATGTGCTCAAAGCAGGATAATCATGAATGCACCATATTACAGCAGCATGTAGATTAAACTTCTTCTCACTAATTGTATCAATAGTAGGGACACCTTTCCAAAGCTCTAGCAACTCCTCAACAAGTGGCTCCAAGAAGACATCAATATCCTTTCCTGGGCATTCTCGACCAGGGATAAGTAGGCCCATGATGAAGTTGGATTGCTCCACACATTCCCATGGAGGAAAGTTGTACGGGATAAGAAACACTGGCCACATGCTATACGAGGAGCTCATTTTACCAAATGGATTAAAACCATCAGTAGCAAGGCCAAGTCTGATGTTCCTTGCATCTTTTGCAAACCACCCATACTTTTTGTCAAAGTCTTTCCATGCCTCGCCATCAGCTGGATGGTTGAGCTCATTCTCCACTGGTTTCCTCTTCAACTTGTGCCATTGCACCTCCTCTGCCATTCTTTTGGAAGAAAAGATTCTCTTCAGCCTAGGAATCAACGGAAAATGTCGCAAAACCTTCTCATGAATCTTCTTTCTTCCATCATTATCTTTCCATCTTGATGCACCACAAACCGGACAAACATCATTTCCTTCTAACTTCTTCCGAAACAGAACACAATTATTCGGGCACACATGGATTGAATTGTATCCGAGCCCCAATGCACGAATAAGTCTCTTTGCTTCCTGGTATGTTGCAGGAATAGAGCAATTTGGGAATGCTGATGACAACAACTTCAGTAGTGCTGTGAATGCAACATTAGAAATTCGGTAAAATGACTTGATATGAAGTAACTTCACCACAAAAGAAAACCTTGTGCAATGAGCACCAGGGTATAGTTCTTACTTCATCTCTTCCAATAGAATTGCAAACATAGACTTTTTCCCTTTACCTTCCTCTTCAGCTGTGTACAACTCCTCTACCATATCATGAATTCCATCATCAGGGTCATCTTCTTCATCCACATTCATGCCAAAATCCTCATTGAGACTAGTATGTTCATCAACATGGTCGTCATTTTCATGTGGTACAACCTCCAATGGTTCTCCATGATGTATCCATCTAGTGTAAGTACTAGCCATCCCATGAATATACAAGTGATCCTCCACCTGTCCTTTAGGTTTGCGAACCCGATTCAAACACCGACGACATGGACAGAGCATCTCTTCATCATCATTGAATCTCTCGGAAACAAAGGTCATGAAGTCATTCACCCCATCCACGTGTTCATTGCTGAACATCCTACTATTGATCCAAGATCTATCCATCTGCACCAAATCATGAGATACACTTGCTCAAAAAAATTTACATATATATGATACTTGACCAAAATTATCAAACATGTGACATGCCATTATTTATATGCAATCTGTACACAATAGTTGAGCATTGCTTTATCTCCAATAATGGGTTAAATAAATCAACACTAATCTTTTTGATCCAAGTAACCACATACTCTATTTATTTCTTGCTAACAAACAAACACTAAGAGCCTAATTGGTATTACCATGAACTATTGCCCTGCAATTGGCGCAAAGCAGTAAGCAACTACTAAGCACTAAGATGCAAGACTACTTCCGTAAAGCAAATCAGTACCTTTCTTGCAGGCTAGCACTCCGAGGAGAACAAATAAAGAGTATGTGGCAGCTGCTGGGGAGATCAGCCCTCGCCGGCAGCTACTAGGCCTGCTCCACTGGGGGATCGGGTTCCCACACAACCAATGTCCTGATGTGTGTCGAGACGGCCGCGCTGCTTGCCGTAGATCAGCCCAAGCCACCCTGCTCGCCAAGCCGCTCCGCGTCGCGCCACTCCGCTGCCACGCGCTGCTCCGCTGGATGTTGGCCGCGGGCCGCACCGCTCCGCTGGCCGCACCGCCGGCCGCTGGCCGCGTCGCGCCTCTAGCCGTTGGCCGCACACTGCGCCGCCGCCAACCGCACTCCTCGCCGCCCACTCGCCGCGCTGCCAGCCGCATGCCTCGCCGCCAGCCGCACGCCTCGCCACCCGCTGGCCGCGCCGCCAGCCGCTCCCCTCGCTGCCCACCAGCCGCTCCGCGCCGCTGGATTCGCCGCTGCCCGCACCCGCAACGCGCTCACAGGTCACGAGCCAAAGTCCACGAGCGCATACATATAGTACATTACCTGCTATAGTTCTGATATATAGTATAAAATGCGCTACATATCAAAGATGCTTCCGTAGCTCAGTGGTTTGACCACAACCTGTGAACCTCGAGGTCGCGAGTTCGAGCCCCCCCGCGCCTCCTTTTTTTAGCATTTTCCCAGCCTATTCGCTGGGGCACGACCAGTTGGGCCTAGCGCGCCAGGTGGCCCATTTAGGGGCGCGACCAGTTGGCCCGTGCGCGCCAGGTGATCCATTTAGGCTTCTGCGAACAGATGGCCCATGTAGGAAGGAAAGGGCTGAGATATATATGGCGATAAATAATAAAAAAAAAGGAAAAACCATCTGGTGGGCTGTAATATATGGGCCTATTTCATAGGAAACATAGGGCTGGTGGGCTGAGATATTATGTGAAAAAATAAAAGAAAAAAATGGTATATGGGCCCACCCGACCACGCGGCAATAGGGCATGCCAACATGGACAAGAATATTTAAAATAATTCAATAAAATAATTTGTGACACACAACCTCTGTCATAGATTTATGACATTCATAAATTAGTCCTTATGACATAGCAAATACCGTCACTGGATGGAATTGGACTAGTTGTATGACATTTTTTTGTGACATACAACTTTTTATTGTCACTAAGTCGAAATACCTAAAACATAATGTCATAAACTGGATGATATACTGACATTATGGTCTGTTGTCATGCTAAATACGTCAAAAAATAACACATTTCTTGTAGTGATGGTCGTGCCCGCGCCAGGAGACCCCTCCATGTATGCACGTGGATGGGCGGTACCTGGAGTGCTCCAGCGAGCTGCTGCAGCTGCTTAGGGAGCGGGAGCTCATGCCAAAGGAGAAGCCGGACCAGAAAACCGTGCGCTGGAGGACCGTGATGCGGTGGTTCGTGCCATACAAGCTCGACACCAGCCAGCACGCCTGGAGCAGCGTGACGAACATGGGGGACGTCGCCGTGTTCCTGGGGCTGGGCACGCCACGGACGTCTGGACCGGTGGCGCGCCATCTGCGAAAAGAGCTGCATTTACTTCACCGACGACGAGGTGTCCTGTCATTTGGCCGGGATGAAGGGCGGCCGTGGCAGTGGCGCTGACATCTGCGCCTATAGACTCGGCGACGAGGCACCCCGTGAATTTGCCGGCATCAACTCCCGCTCGCTATTCTTGCCGCTTATCTGGGTCGTGCCTTCTTGCCTGCCACTGGAGTGGTAAGCAATTATCAGATCAACCATTTTTTTAGATCACTTACACCTCTTTTTCTGAATTTTGGTCAAAAATAGCACTGTTGATCATCAGAATACCAGATCTAGTCCCTAAATCAGCACAATCCTATTTTTAGCCCCCTCCTCCACCGCGGGATTTCCGGATGCCGACACATGTGAATCGTGCGGTCAGGAACCGCACGACAGCCAAACCATGCAGTCCCTGACCGCACGACCACTGTTTACCTGAAATTGTGTGGTCGGGGACCGCACGACTACTGTTCATGGCCGAGTCGTGCAGTCCCCGACCGCACGACTTGCATGTGTACAGTAATCGTGCGGTCCCTGACCGCACGACTTGCATGTGCACAGTAATCGTGTGGTTCCCGACCGCATGACTTGCATATGCATAGTATTTTTTGGTTCAACTGGTGCGTGCATTTGTCTAGTTGTAATGAGGTTTAAAATTTGTATTTTCATGTGGAGAAGAGTTTACTTAGTTGTGCAAATTTTTTGTAATTATAAATATTCCGAATTTTCATGTGTAATTTATTTTTGTGTGGAGTCTACAGCCATTTTGTAATATAGAAAAGGAGGTGCAAAATATTTTGAAAACTCCTTACGCAGTGTAGATGATGTATGTAGGAAATATTTTTTAGATTGTTGTTTTTTTGAAATGAAATGGCAGACAATATAGGTAGGCTGGTCTGTTTGCGATTTTTGTAGGTTCGCAACGGTATGATCACCGTGCGTTGTTATAGTGAGAGTAATTTTCAGAAGAATTTTGTAGGGACGATTGAGGCCTCAATAACTCGTACGTATGGAGGTAATTTATAGTGTAGTGTATGGTTGATCCGTTTGTGTTTTTTGCATATTGTGAATGGTAAAAAATATGTTTTATTTGCAATAACATTTTGCAATCATGTTATGTTGTTGCAGTGCAAGAAATTTCATGAAAACTTTTATGTGGATGACTAGGATAGGAACGATTGGTAAGTAGGAAGGAAAGTGATATGGAGCACGTGAAGAATTGAATATGAAAAGACGACGAGATTTGATGTTGCTAATTAAAATAGATTTCATAATAAATATGGGGATAACATGATGCACAGGATTTGGGTACATGCATAAAAATCAGCATGATGCACGATGCAACAAACCGAAGTAGCCATACGATACATATGCACCTTGTTGATATGAAAATAAATTCTATATTCAGGGACTAGTGCGGAATGGCCCGACCTACTGCGTAGACCTGGGCCATTTTCCCTTTCTTACGAACTCGGCGTTGAAATCTTCGGATGCCTCTTGGCCGTTGCTGCCATTTCTCTTTTTTTCTCGCACTCCCTATTACGAGCCTCGCGCTCCCTATGCTTGCACGCCTCGAAATGAGTTTTTGTCTCTCGACGTATACGCTCGGTTTGCTCGTCTTGGCAGCACTCCTCCTTGTGGATCTCACATGCCCTTTTGTCATTCCACTCCTCATAGTTCAGAGTCCACTGGTCATGTGGGTAGATCTCTAGGTCGATCCATTTGCAGTACACACATAGCGGTTCCGAGGACTGTGGGTAGAGGAGAGAGTTTTTATTGCGTACTTTTAATGAGAAATAGTAGGGGGAACATATTGTAAGTGGTCCTTACTGGCTGTCGATATCTGATCATATCGAAACGGCGGTCAGGATAGTAACAGGAGTAGTTCGCACAACCCCAGTAACGCATGCCCAGGCTAAGGCGCTATTTAGACATGAAGAATTTGCATGGGTCTCTGCACCAACAGTCCCATTGCTTCATCATCTTTTCCCATTGTTTCTTCTGCCACTTGTCCATCTCGACGTGGTGAAGGTACGGTATAGAGTTTGGTTATGTGGTGTTCCCTCACAGATCTATTCCATCTCATTTTATGAGCCAAAGGGTTGGCATGGTGAGAGTTATTTTATGTAAATGTGTAAAGCTGCCCCTTTGGTCTTGTCACTGTGCAAAGGTGCCCTCTTCGGTCTTATCACTGTGCAAAGCTGCCCCCTTTGCTCTTATTGTTGCGCAAAGTTGCCCCTTTGGTCTTGTCACTATGCAAAGCTGCCCCTTTGGTCTTGTCACTATGCAAAGCTACCCCTTTGGTCTTGTCCCTGCGCAAAGCAACCCCCTTTGGTCTTGTCACTGCGCAAAACTGCCCCTTTTGTCTTGTCACTTAGCAAAGTTGCACCCTTTGATCTTGTTACTGTGCAAAACTGCCCCTGTGTGGACTTGTCACCGCATAAAGCTGCCCCTTTGGTCTTGTCACTTCGTACCCTGTTTGGTCTAGCCACTTAGCATGTAATCTATCTCATTTGTTATAAAATGCACGGCACACCTCATGAAAGTAGGACCAGTGGACCTTGTGAATCAAACAAAAAAGTTCATTCTTCATCATGCAGTACCATACAATGACGGACACCGATGGACCAATTGGAGCGAGGTCACCGAAGGAAGACCTTCCCATGGAAAGGAAGGAGGATTTCGATCCTAACTACCGCTTGATGCCAAACAGGTGTGGTCAACCAGTATAGCCAAAATGTAGACACAAGGAGGATGCGGTCATGCATGTTGTGGAAGGCCATTGCAATGGTGGGCGACATTTCTTCCGATGCCCACACTCTGGGGTACAAATTGCTAATAGTATATTTTTCCTTACCACAAATATAGCATCCATGTTAACCGTCCTTTCCAACTTCATCTGCTGGATCAATCCTCTGCATGAACGCTATATTACGAGGTATGTTAATACGTTATGGGAGCGAATATTAGAGTTGGAGGCGCTGAAGGCGATGCTGGTGTTGCGAACGTCGACGTCAACACCTGTGGCACAGCGGTCGGTCTCGTCGATGGCACGACGGCTAGCCTTGTTAGCATGTTAAACAACTCGGGTGAGCAAGCCGTAGTCGTTAGCAACCCAGCAACTTGCACCACTGCCCAGGCTGGTGCAACCACCCCAACAGTGGAAAATGCCCTGCTAGCGGCCCTCGGTACGCTGCAGCACGAGCTGGTAGATCTCCAAGGTGCCATACGAGAAATGCAAGAGGCTCGGAGCCAGCAAACCCCACCGGCAGTGCCGGCGGAGGCTACACCTGATCGGGCGGACAACCGCGACGCTCCCACCTCCGGTCGTGTTGCACTCTGATGCGTAGATCCGGAGTCCCCCCTCTTTGCCAACCTGCAGCACTCGGCATGGCCGGAGGACTTCAAATTCCCCACCATCAAACCGTACAAGGGTGACACGGACCCTAGAGAGTTCGTTCGCGTGATGAGATGGCCGTCGAGGCCGCCGGCGGAGACGATTCCACCAAGGCAAAGGGTCTGCTGCTTGCGTTGCAGAGAGTAGCGCTCTCCTGGTTCTTCACCATAGAGCCGAACTTCATCTACGCGTGGGAATAGATCCGAGACCGCCTATACAATAACTTCTAAGAAAACTATGTCGAGCGGGTCGACGCAGATCAACACTTCGCCATCAAGCAAAAGCCCTCAAAAAAGCTCCAAGAGTACTTCAAACATTTCACCAAGGTTCGCTGCCAAGTCAAGGATGTCAACGAGACCACAATCATCAACACAGCGATTCAAGGCCTTTGCCCAGGGCCACTGACCGAATATAACGCGTGCAAGCCGATAAGGACGGTGGCCAAGCTCTTCAACAAGATGGAGGAGTACGCGAGGGCAGAAGAAGACGCACAACGGCACAGAGGTGACACCTCTGACACCAAGCAGACGGAAGACTCACCAAAGGACTCCTCCCAGCACAAGCAGGACTCCTCGGAGGACACCTCCAAGCCCAAGCAAGACTCGTCGAGCGACAAGTCCAACCGCAAGCAGCGCAAATCCCAGAAGGCCCGGTGCGTCTTCGACATCGAAGGCAGCTCCAAAGATAGCACCCCCGCTGGCCGAGGACGGGATCGTAGAGGCCACGGACGTGGGCGAGGCTGAGGCCACGATGATGGAGCGCGTGGCGAAGCGGAGCGCCAACAATAGGGACTGTGGTGTGAGGTGCATGGCCACGGTGACCATCTCACGCGGACACGCCCCACCATTACGACGCTTTGCCAAAGTGTCACCAGGGATAGAGCTCATGAAGCAGGGACCCCAGTGGTGGCCCATGTGCAGTAGCCCCAAGAAGTCCTTCTGCGCATACAGGCCCCGGAGGGAGGCCAACGCCGCATCATAAATGTTATATCCGAGGGCTCCTCGCTGAAATTTTCATCTGCGTAGCAGTTAAAGCCATGGTGGTGGTTTTTAAAGGAGGGAGATAGTGAGGTTTAAAGAAAGGGGTAATGACGGGGGTGTTAGTGGGTGAATTAAGGCTGTTAATGGCATAAAATGACCAACCATCATGAGCTAACCACAATTTTAAAAGTTTGGGGGCTGTCATGGCAGCCGAACGGAGGTAGAAGAGGAAGGAGGGAGATGACGAGTTGGTCCCATCAATCAGTAAGAGGGGATTGGAGGAAAGAGGGCGGGCGAGCCAGGAGGAGGGGATGGAGACGCGTGGTGCAAAGAAGGAGGATCCGGCCATCCATGTTTCGGCCGAAGAAAGGAAGAGAGATTTTCAAACCTTTTTGATTTTCAGAAAACGCCTGAAAAGAAATAAAAGCTTAGAAAATAGTAAATAGAGACCACAAAATTCAAAAAAAATCATAGAAATTCATGAGTATATTTTGGACTTATGAAAATATTTTCAACTTAAAGTTCATCTTTATATTTTTACAAAAATACTTTTTAGCTTTGAAATTGATTTTAAATTCCAGGAAATTCACAAAAATCCAGATAAAAGCCAAATTCTTCAACATAATTAATTTAAAATAGGATTTTTATAGAAAATTCAAAATATTCCTTATTTATTAATATTTAATGTTTTTAATTATTTTAATTTTTATGAAAAATCATTTTAAAAGTTGAAATCAAGCAAATAAAATCTCCAAAATTCAGACAAACCAAATAACACTTGTTTTTATTTTAAATTAAATTAATTTTTTAACTAAAAATTTTGAAACAAATAGTTGGGCTATAGATTAAAAGTGGGTGATTCTTCTTGAACTCACTATTAAAACTTGATCATGAAAATCGAGTGCCCAAAGATTGAATCTTGTAGATTAAATGAAATTGGGTGGATTGTACTCTTTTTCTCTTGACACTTCTTGCAAAGGATTATTAATATGTATTTTATGCACAGAGATTTCGGAACTGAGCACACAAATGTCACTCTAGACACTTTTTTCTTAAATTTAGCCCTTGAATACCCGTTTTTGCAAATCTAGCTCCTCCGTGGACCTGTCATGCGCGGCAAGTCGCCTACTGAGCTCCCCCATATCAGCAGGTCCTACTATGCATGGTAGGTCCATGGAGAGAGTTAGATTTGCAAAAACGGGCGCTCGAGAACCAAAATTGAGAAAAAAAAAGTAGCTAGAGTGACATTTCCATACTAAACTCGAGATTTCATCCCTCTTTTAGCTTAATCTATTATATTATTAATATAATAGAAAAAAGAAGCCATTGCGTTCACTCTTAAGGGATAGAAAATAACACGTTAATAGGTGAAAAAAGAAAAAGGTCTACACTATCAATTATGGCGAGTCTAGATTATAACGATGGAGATTCAATCAATAAACTTAACTTTTAGATATGCGCATTATTCAAAATGGTACCCATATTTGAGTTCAAAATGCAACCTCATGATGTATTCGGTTTGATTTACAAATCTATCGTACATTAAATAGTATCCACCAGTGGAGTATAAAAAAATCACACGAGGGCCTCGTGCCTTGGCGTAATCTGTGGAGTATAAAGCAAATCGCATGGTGGCTTCGGCCCCAGTGTACTCTGCGGAGTATAAAAAAATCACACGATGGCCTCGCACCTTGGTGTACTCTGCGGAGTATAAAGCGTCGAGAACTTAGCTATCCTGGGCAACTCTACGGAGTATAAACAAAAATTGCACGATGGCCTCGCGCCTCAACGTACTCTGTGGAATATAAAGCGCCAGGAACTTCGCCGTCCCGGGCAACTCTACAAAGTATTAAAAAAATCGCACGATGGCCTCGCGTCCGACGTACTCTACGGAGTATAAAGCACCGAGAACTTTACGAAGTATTAAAAAAATCGCACAGTGGCCTCGCGCCTCGGCTTACTTTGTGGGGTATAAAGCACTGGGAACCACTTGTGTCCCAGGCCACTACGTAGTACTAAAAAAATTCCATGGTACCTAATGGATATCATGCCTTCGCACATGTCACACCAAGAAGAAGGAAGGGGAACGACGGCTCCACCTCCCTACCTCCGTGTCTGTAGCACCCATCTTGGCTTATGCTGCTCGTGCTCGCCCTTCGTGGGCACCGACTCCTCGTGGTTGGGACTTCGTTCGACTATATCGTGGTCATGGCTCTCCTGACTTTGTAGACACCCATCTGACCACCCCGTGGTCGTGACTTCATCCAACCACCTACCAGGAGTCCGTGGCACGGACCATAGCCCCGGTGAGCCTCGCACGTTTCACGTGTCTCACCAGGGAGTTAGCCGCGCTACCTCATTCGACCACCTCATGGTCGTGACTATGTCCGACCACATCGTGGTCGTAGACGCTTCGTCTAACCACTTCGTGGTCAAGACATTGTCGACTCTGTCAACGCCTATCCAAAGGGTAGGGGACAGACTGCATGCTTCAAGTCTTCATCCCGTTGCCAACTTCTCGGACTTCGTCACTCCGTCGACACCTATCCGAAGGGTGAGGGATGGAACGTGTGTGCTTCAAGTCTTTGTCCCACCGCCGACTTTGTCAATTTTGTTTGACCACATCATGGTCATAGACACTTCGTCCGACCACATCATGATCGTAGACGTGGTCGAGACTTTATTGACTTCATCGACACCTTTTCAAAGGGTGCGGGACGGCCCGCATGCACATCAGGGCTTCGTCTCACCGCCGATTTTGTCAACGCCAAGTCAGAAGGGTGCAGGATGATCCACGCGTGCCAGAGATTTGTCTCACCACCGACTTCGTCAACACCCAGTCTGAAGGGTGGGGGATGGAGTGTGCATGCTTCAAGTCTTCATCCCACAACCAACTTCATCGACATCATCTAACCACATCGTGGTCATAGATGCTTCATCCGACCACATCGTGGTTGTAGACACTTCTTCACCCAACCACCTCGTGGTCGAGACTTCATCGACTTCGTCGATGCCTATCCAAAGTGATAGGAACGGGGTCCCGATCTTCCAACAGGTTCTGGATATGTTCGATTTGGTGGAGGCGCGACACAAATCGATCCGGCTTCCGAACGACACGTTCCAAACCCCGCAATCGCAGCACCACGTCTCCTCAGGTTATCAACCGTGCGCAGCCGGTTGACCTCGCCAAGAAGGCTAATCCTTGCTTGCGAATCGAAGAACACAAGCAAGAACAAGGAAGAACACAATTGAATTGCAGATGTATTGATTTAGCACTCGAAAGTTGGGATCTCACAAACCGATGAACGGCGATACTGTTCAAAGACAGAATTAATCTAAGCAAAACCCCTGGACGCGCCCTAATGGGCTCCAAAACGATACAAAGCCAAAAGGCCCAAAAGACGGTGGCGCAGCACCCTGACAGATTCTGAACGCCCACTTGTTTCGATGATTCCCGTTGACTCAGAAGGAATTTTGACATGGGACCAGAGCCATTGGAAAGGTAGTCTTCTCAGATTTCCATACATATGTAGAACGTCCAAAACAGAGTCCGGATGCGATCTGGGCGTCCGTTTTAGTGCGGCCTGGTCCTGAACTCCGAATTGGATTCGAAGTCGGTTTGAATTGGGCCTCCAACATGATTCGACCGCCCTTGCTGGACTTGTGCGCCTCGTAGTCCTTCTCCAAGTACTTCTAGGTCCTCTCCATGGTTCCTAATCATAATTAAATCATTAGGTAGCAATCGATTCTCAAGTGAACAAAAAGAAGTACTTAGGAACGAGGTCACCTGTAAATTCAATTGTCGGGCGCGAGCTCTAGTGATTGGTCCTTGAATGTCAAGTGGAGGAGTGTTGTGTGTATCCGAAGAAGTGATTTCCTCATCACAAAGGGTGGGGGACGGCCTACACACTTTAAGTCTTCGTCCCGCCGCCAACTTCGTCGACTTTGTTCGACCGCATTGTGGTCATACATGCTTCGTTCAACTGCTTCATGGTCGTGGATGCTTCTTCGTCTGATCACCTCGTGGTCGAGACTTCGTTGACTCTGTCAATGCCTGTCTGAAGGTTGGGGGACGTACTACGCACCTCAATCTTTGTCCCGCTGCCGACTTCGTCTTACCACATCATGGTCATTTTGTCCGACCACATCGTGGTCGTAGATGCTTCGTCTGACCACTTCGTGGTCGTAGACTCTTCATTCAACCACATCATGGCCATAGCCGCTTTGTTCGACCACTTCATGGTTGAGACTTCGTCGACTCCGTCGATGCCTGTCCGAAGGGTAGGGGACAGAGAGTACGCCTCAAGTCTTCATCCCGCCGCCAACTTCATCGACTTCGTCCGACCACATCATGGTCGTAGACGCTTCATCCGATCACCTTGTGGTAGAGACTTCATCAACTTCGTCGATGCCTGTTTGGAAGGTGTGGGATGGCCCGCGCGCGTGTTAAGGCTTCGTCTCACCACCGACTTTGTCGATGCCAAGTCTGAAGGTTGTAGGATGGCCCACGCATGCAGAGCTTCATCTCGCCACTGACTTCGTTGGCACCTAGTCCAAAAGGTAGGGGATGGAGCATGCACGCTTCAAGTCTTCGTCCTGCCCCCGACTTTGTCGACAGCATGCAACTGCATTGTGGTCATAGATGCTTCATCTAACTGCTTCATGGTCGTAGACGCTTCGTCTGATTGTTTCATGGTCGAGACTTTGTCGACTCCATCGACACCTGTTCGAAGGGTTGGGGATGAAATGTCTGCTTCAAGTCTTAGGTATTTGGTTTTGTTTTTATTGTTCTAGTACACCACTTCGGTATTGGTCAATCTTACTCCCTCCTTACAAGCGTTAAATTGATCTAATCTCCCTTGTTTCTCTCATAATTCTCTAATGGGAGCACAAGCACCCACTCTTTTTTTGCAAGGGACCCGCTGCTATTTGTAGCAATACTAGAATACAAATTTGCTGAACAGAGATGTTCAAATGGACAATTGAAGGATATTAGTGGTACACACCTTCCCAGCCACCCTATAGTCAGCTGTACCTAACCATGTCTTGGATTCTTGCATGAATTGCAAGATATGACCTGATGCTGCCTCATGTCATAGGAAATCCAGTCATAAGCACCCCCTGTATTATTTAAGCATGCTCCCGCCTTTCTTTCTTGATGGATATATAGCTACAACTAATCATCACCATATTCACAAATATGAAATAAATGTCTAGATGACTCGGGCTCATATGTCAGTGAGACATAGTAGGCGTTAGAGCGTGATCGATGTATATCATGTGCTTATAGGTCACAATCAAACGACCGGTTCTCAGATGAGGGGGGATCCTAACAGAATTTTTTCCCCTGCCAGGAAGCACATTGCAAATAGGAAAGAACCAAAACCAGAAAATAAACGAAATGCCCTACATTGTCAACAAAACCGTCACCCTTTTTCCAAGGTTGAAGCTCTAGGAGCTATATGATCTGACCCTGTCCACGTCAATCAGGGAGACTGTGACGTCAACATGCATGTGCCAATACTAGTAGTCCTCTGAATTGCAGCATGGCAAGTACCCCTGCTAGGTACCAACTTACAACTACACATGCATGTATGAACATTCTCCTAGTCTACATATACATATACATATACATATTCATATACATAGTATAAATAACAGGGTACCATGGTACTCAGGCTCCATGATTATGACTTTCTATCTATGATTAAGATTTTTCATCTATAATTGATTCAACATGCTAAATCAATGACTTTCTTTCCAAATCGATGTTTTTTCAAATTAATGAATGTTAACGGCTTTGCCTGATATATTATACATTATTGCACTTGCACACATCTAAAAGCAATCCAAAGGCAAAGAGACTTAATGCCCAGACATCATGATGCCCTATTTCAACGTCCTACATACATGCATGCATACATGTGTATACACACACACACATACATACATGCATATACATACATACATACATACATACATACATACGTACATACATACATACGTACGTACGTACGTACATACGTACGTACGTACATACGTACGTACATACATACGTACGTACATACATACATACATACATACATACATACATACATACATACATACATACATATATACATATATATATACATATATATGCATACATATATACATATATATACATACATATGTACCATAAAACCGTATGTGATAGTTCATTCTATATCTAAATTTTTTCTATTTTTCGGCTCGCCCCATGAAATGTTAACTATGTCATCTGAAAATAAGCAAATATAGCAACAAACACAACAATACATTCTATTTCTATTACGATTAGAATCTACCATTATAGCATAATAAGATAACGAGTAGGCTACCCATAGCACTGCATGCACAAGATGACACTTACAATTTTACAAATATAAGCTTCACGGTTACAAATTCAGAAAAATGCTTACACTACAAGAAACTTCAGGCTAATGCAAACTAGACTTACACATCCTTCATTAAACTGCAATCTAAAATAAGTGGTGCGGGAAAATTTTTGAGTAGTAGAAACAAAAAGGCAACGAACACTATTTGCAGCTTCTATGCTAGCGATTTAGAATAGTGTAGATTTGCCATTGTCTTCTTCCTTTCCATCTTGCTTCAAGTGAAATTTCAGTCACCATGGCTGAATCCCTTCCCAACCTTGCTGTGCACAAACAAGTTGGAATAGTACTGGTGGTGTTTGTTCTTTAAGTAGGGAGAGGGGCGTTTAATAAGGGGTGAGAGGTGGGGAGGAGATCGGTGTCTGCCATTCGATGCGGAGAGAACAGACAGGTGAGATCGGGATCCTGGGGGATATGCCGTGGATCGGTGATGTGGCGGGGCATCACAGACGGTTCGAATTACGAACCTTCTATGATAGAGACATCACAGACAATTTATAACAAAAACTGTCTATGATAATGGGAGATATCACAGACAATTCTTATTAAAAACCATCGATGATAATGGCCAAACGGTAGATTACAAAGGCAATATATTGGTGCACTGTAAATAGCTAGTCTCAAAAGGTAAAATAGTAAAGTTTTATATGGTTTATATGTGCTCGTTTGAAAGGTTTCATGATATCTACAACTTTGCAGTTGAGATAAAACTCAAATTCCAAAGGGAAGACCAAGAAAAAGGGCAAAAACAGAAACCAAAAACTTGTGACGCAAATTCAAAGCCAAAGATGGCCAATTTTGGAGGGTCTTAGAGGGTGACTGGCATAATCAAGTCATTTTTTTGGATCGGGCTCATCGTTAGCTTTTCAACGAGTTGAGAACGTCGAAAACGAACACCGTATGCAAAAGTTATACCTGTTTTACTAAAGGTGTCTCGGAACGGAATCCTACTCGGACTTAGGCGGGAGAATACAAAATTTTGGGAGATTGCGAGGTGGAAAATATATCACAGACGATTTTTAATACAAACCATCTATGATACTTCATTATCATAGATGGTTTTTAATATAAACCGTCTGTGAAGTATCACAGACGGTTTAAATAAAATAACTGTCTGTGATGTCTGCCATTATCATAGTGGGTTTTTATTAATAACCATATGTGAATTATCACAGACAGGTATTTGTAAGAACTATCTATGATGCCTTGCATTATCACAGACGGTTCGTATGAATAATCATCTGTGAAAATACCACATATGGTTATTCGTATGAACCGTCTGTGATAACTACAGCACAAACGGATCTAGAGAACCGTCTGTTGTGTAAGCATCCAATATAGCCTCTTTTGTAGTAGTGTTACCAGTTGGCACGTGGTGAAGAATTTCATCACATGCCACATCAGTCCTCTAAAGCGACGATCACACCCCATGTGGATGTACTCGGGTGCTTCAGATCTGACCAGGGGCTACGATAACAGTAAGTAACATTCATACGCGTAATCGTAATTAGATCTACCTCTTTCGAGTTCCGTGTATCATTCATCTTGTTTGAATAGATCTTGACCTCAAAAGTACAGCTGACCTCAAAACTTTATGTCTACCTCCTAAGATTAAGGTACCCTTCTATTACGACCTCAAAACTGACTCAGTTGGCTCTTCTTAAGGCTTTATCAAATGACTCAAAAAGGAAAAGTGGAAGAGTTTTATATCTTTCGTGAAGGAGACTAATGTGATGATAGAACCTATGATCGAAAAGGAGGTTGCCCTCTAGGTGGTTGAAACCAAAACTGACCACTAGAAAAAGGAGGAAAAAGGAGCAGCAACTCTTGCTCCAAACCTATGGACGAAAAGATGGAAGAGATGGTGGTCGACCACATCAGCAATTAGGGCTGCCGCCGAAGTTGACAAAGAGGTTATAAATCCTTCCGACCATCATGTTGAAGAGGAAATCACCGAGGATGTCCCTCTTCTCTTTTGAGAAGGTACCGTCGGAGAAGAAGAAGAGGAAGAACAATCTAAGTTCTCTTTTTTTTAACCCTCCCTTTGTAACAGGATCTTCTGATCGAGCTCAAGTCGCACACCCCAAAGATCTTCTAAATAAAGGGTACATCTTCGACAATGAACGTCTTGAGAAGGTATAGTGGAATAAGGTCAAAGAGCTCCACCAACTCAGAGATTTCGGGCGGGTGTTCGAAAGTTTTGCTCGTAGGAGTATGAATGTAGTTATCGAGAACCTGAACATTCATACCTGGTCTTCTTTTGTTTCTCACCATCCTTCTTTATCTAGAGAGCATTAGAAGACATGGCAATTGTGGCTGAGTACCACAAACAGTTTATGCTCCTATGATAGGAGAATGTTGAACTCTCTAAAAAAGTAGCGACTTGTAAGTTACTGATTTATGTAGTCGAATTCTGTCTTAACCACACGTGCAACATTTCATGTTTGCTTTTAACCCTCACAAGTCTAAGCTTGACATGGAATTACTGGTTGCTACACTTGAGAACGAGAAGGCCGATTCATAGAGGCTAAAGACGGACACCTATACATTATCAATAAACCTCTTGAAGGCCAACTATGCATCCAAAGCTTTGCTGGAGAAAATAGATAGTAAGTCCTGAACTTTAGGCAGCCTATTTTGGCTGTAAACTATGCCATAGCAAAACTTAAGGCATGTGACCAGAATCTCAACTTACATCCATCAAGCACGACTTCACCTGCTCCTTGGAAGAGGCATCTCGCCTGATCGATGAAGTAGAGCTCCGAAGAAATGCAACTTGGCTCTCCTTCGTCATAGTAGTTTGTAAAATAAAAAACTTTATAAAGACTTACCTTTGGGTGAGGAATGAACTACTTCCTTTTTCCTATAATTTATCTTGTTGAGCAATTAGTACTTGTAAGACAAAAAGAAAAAAGGGAATGGATTTATGACTAAGAAATAAAGTTATGTTGATAACTCTATCCTAGCCCCCCGACTATTTACTTTGTTTATGTGAATAAACAAAGCAAATAGTACAGAGTGAATCATGTACTAGCAACAAAAATCAGGAACGAAGCGATGCTAGAAAGTTCCTTCTAATGGGCAGGACCACGTGCAGAGAGGAAAGAGTTCGACTATGTGTCATTACCTTTCTTCGATCAGATTAATGATATCGCAGACATAAATAATGGGAGGATAAACACAGAGTTCATTCTCGTATATCTATTTAAC
Organism: Dendrocalamus latiflorus; assembly: GCA_017311315.1. NCBI lineage: Eukaryota > Viridiplantae > Streptophyta > Magnoliopsida > Poales > Poaceae > Dendrocalamus > Dendrocalamus latiflorus. The sequence continues at coordinate 30,182,578 of CM029629.1, forward strand.
CTTTTCGTAGACAACACAATTGTTGTATGCTGATAGCAAGAGTCAGAAATATTTTGTCACTAGGGAGCTCCTTCTAGTGGGCAGGACCATGTGCAAAGAGGAGAGGATCGGACTAATAGTGTTCCCTTATCCGATCAGTTAAATAAATTAGATGTACTAGAAGTGGTCGAACAAACATAAAAAAAGCTCTACTGAACATACACAATAAAGATTTGAACAAACTGAAAGCTTTATTGAAAAGAGTAGAGAAATTACACACAAAACTTGTGCAATTGATCGATATTCCAAGATTTTGAGAGAATCTAGCCATCCTCCATCACAATTGCATCGAGCCTGGGTGAGTGACACCGACCACAGTATAAGGACCTTCCTACTTGGGGGATAGCTTGTTCCAATTATATTGGGATTGAATTATTTTAATACCAAGTCACCTACAGCAAGGTTGCGAGGTTGGACCTTACGATCGTAGTACTTATGTATTGCTTGCTGGTAGACTGCTAATCAGATTAAAGCTTGATTTCTTTTCTCTTCGAGCAGGTTGATGTCGTCCGCTCAAAGTTGCTCTTGGTTGGTGTCGTGGAAGCTTTCAACCCTTGCCGATCGGATCTTTAGTTCTAGGGGAAGCATGGCTTCTGCCCCAAAGACTAAGAAGAAAGGAGTTTCTTCTATCGCTCGACTGGGAGTCGTCCGAATTGCCCATAACACAGAAGGTAATTCTTGGACCCAAGCCCCTGAGTGCTTTACAAGCTGGTCGAAGACTCGAGTCTTGATTCTTTGTATTATTTGGCCGTTCGCACTCTCGACTACTCTATTGCTCTAAGGATGAGTGACCAAAGCATAGCAAAGTTTGGTACCTAATTCATCACAAAAATGTTGGAATTTTGTGCTTGAAATTTGCTTACCATTGTCTATAATTATCTGATTTGGGACTCCAAATTGAGTAATTATGCTTCTCATCATGAACCTTTTTGCGGATTTTGTTGTTATCCTAGTTATTGATTCAGCTTTGATCCACATCGTGAACGTATCAATAGCCATGAAGAGGAACTTGAAGCCCCTGGTGCACTTGGAAACAAGTCTCAGGATATCGAGACCCTAGGTCACAAAAGACCAAAATAGATGAATTGTCTGAAGAGTCTGAGCTAGTTAGTGTCTTTGCCGGCTATGGAACTGGCATTGTACCCTTTTTTAACCAAATTCTTGGCATCATCGAAGGCTGTTGGCCAGTAGAAACCTTGTCGAAAGGCTTTAAGCATGTGCTCTACAGATGCCCCCATGAATGTCATTAAGGTGTTTTAATCCTTCTTTCTGCAATATACATCGCATGAGAACTCCCTGAGTGCTCTGTTTATAGAGTACTCCATCGACTAAGGTATATTAACTGACCTTGCGAGCAAGACGATTTGCTTCGAGATCATCCTCGGGTATTGAACCCTTTTGAAGGTAGTCATAGATGGGAGTCATCCACGTCTCTTAATAATCTAGAGATGCTATCTTATTAGGAGTTATCTTCAGTGCTTGGACCTGAGACAACTTCTAGAGTTGCTCCAAGAAGACTATTGATGGTACTTGTGATCAGGAGGAAGCTATCCAAGCTAATTGATTTGCGAGAAAGTTGTCCTTCTGAGGGATATATTGTAACTCGAAACCAAAGAAATGCTTTTCAAGCGTTTGTAGTTCTAACAAGTACATACACATGGTCATACTCGAGCATTGATACTCTTTCTGACTTGATTCATGACTAGTTGAGAGTCTCCTCTCATGAGTAGTCGGCGAATCCGGAGCGCTTTAGTGACTCGTATGCCAGCCAACAAACCTTTATACTCAACCACATTGCTAGTTGCTGGAAAGAGCAATTGGATGACATACTTTAAGGTCTCTCTCGTGGGAGATTCCAGGACCACCCCAGCCCCCGAGCCACTTATTGTAAGTGACCCATCAAAGTCTTATTTAGGCTACGTCTTATTTAGACAGCCCACTGTCGCTAGGAAACATTGGTTCCGCTTTGTCTTTGAACAGTGAGCTTTATTGAACTCCTGTTTGCGCGGGCGAGCATCCTACAATAGGGGGCTGATGCCGCTATATCTTTCACTCTGCTTCTAGGCGTAGTATCGCCGTAGCTTGTCCGCGTTCCACGTGTGGTGGAGAGTTTGTCCCTCGAGCGTGGCGAGGCGGTACGGTCCCTTCGGCAATGATTCCGTCACGATGTATGGACCTTCCCACTTGGACTCCAGCTTGCCGACGGTCTCCGCATGGAGCACCGTTCTGAGGACGAGGTCCCCAGGCTTGAAACTTCGTGGATATATGGACCGGTCCCGGGTGCGTACCATTTGCCGCGCGTACTTCTCGACGTGGTGGGCCGCACTCGCCCGCGCCCCATCGAGGAGATCCAAGGACACATGGCGCTCTTCGTCGGGCGCTTGAACGAGGACCCTTCGCGAGCCAGCCTTGATCTCCTCAGGCGTCACTGCCTCATCGTCGAAAAGGAGCTTGAAAGGCGTAAACCCCGTCGGGCGTGTTTCCGTTGTGCGAAGGGACCAGAGGACGCTGTGGAGCTCGCCCGGCCACTTGCCCTTTGGCAATCCGACCAGGCGCTTCTTGATGGCGACAGAGATGGCGCCATTCGCCCGCTCGACCGCTCCGTTGGACTGTGGGTGCCCAACCGAGGCGAATCGAATTATCATGCCCATGCTGCTGCAGAACTCTTTGAATGGGGCGGCGTCGAATTGCAGGCCGTTGTCAATGGTCAGCTCCCTGGGCACGCCGAAGCGACATATAATGTTCTGCCAAAGGAAGCGCTGCATGGCCGCCGAGGTTATTTTGGCCAGAGCTACCGCCTCCGGCCATCTGGAAAAATATTCCAGCGCGACTGCCACGAATCGCAGGTCCCCTGGGGCTCGAGGAAGCGGTCCTACTATGTCGACTCCCCAGCGTGCTAGCGGCCACACCGGGGGAATGGGGTTGAGGCTCGTCGGGGGCCTGCGGATGATACGCCCCATCCACTGGCACCCCTGACACCGACGCATGACGTCCTGGGCGTCAGTGATGGCAGTCGGCCAGTAAAAATCAAGCCTGAATGCCTTGCCGACCAACAACCTCAGCGCCAGGTGAGACCCACACACTCCCGCGTGGATTTCCGCAAGGAGTTCTTGCCCTTCTTCAGCTGAGAGGCAGCGCAGGAGCGGCGCGCAGACCCCCTTCTTGTAGAGTGTCCCTTCAAACACCTGGAAGGATCTGGCCCAGTACTGCAGGCGTCGGAGCTCGGCGGGGTCCTTCGGCTCGACGATGCCCTGCATGAAATTGAAGATGGGCTCTCGCCAGTCGCCCTGTTGGACGATGTGGTGTACGAGGGCGGCGTCCCGGTTGTCTTGCGCGATGGCCGGCCGCCTGTGGTAACACTTCGTAAAATGCCCTGTCGGGGGGTGGCAATTGCTGACTAGCCGCCTTTGCGAGGGCGTCAGCTTGTTCGTTTTCCACGCGAGGGATGGCCTTGACCGTGACGCCGAGGAAATGCCTTTCCCTCGCTCTTACGGCCGCGAGGTACTTGGCCAGCTCGGGGTCCTTGGCTTGATATGACTTGTCCACGTGGCCAGCCACCAGACGCGAGTCCGTGCGGACGAGCACTCACCGCGCGCCAACTACCTTGAGCTTTGTCAGGCCGAAGAGCAGTGCCTCATACTCGGATGTGTTATTGGTAGCCGGGAAGGCGAGGCGCGCCGAGTATAGCAGGCGCTGCCCCTCGGGCGTGACGATCACCGCACCCACGCCCGCGCCCGCGACACCATAGGCTCCATCGATGGCGAGCGCCCAGACCGGGTCGTCGTGCTTCTGGGTGGGCTGAGCCGGCAGAGTCCATTCTGCGAGAAAGTCGGCCAGGACTTGAGACTTGATTGCCGTCCATGAGGCATATGTCAGGGAGAACGGGGTGAGCTCAGCAGCCCACTTGCCGATGCGCCCTGTGGATTCCTTGTTGTGTAACATCTCCGCCAGGGGGAATGAGGAAGACACCGTGATCGGGTGGGCCAAAAAGTAATGCCGAAGCTTTCTGGAAGCCATGACCAACGCGTAAGCGAGCTTCTCCAACTCCGTGTATCTCGTCTTGGCGCCTTGGAGGGCTTCAGAGATGAAATAGACGGGGCGCTGAACCGCGCCTTCCTCCAGGACGAGGACGGCACTGACCGCTGTAGCTGACGCAGCCAGGTAGAGCAACCAGAGTGGGGAGGCTCGCCAGGTGTTTCTTGAGCTCGTTGAAGGCCTCCGCACAATCGCTATCCCAACGGAATCCATCACATCCATGGAGTGTCTTGAAAAATGGCAGACCCCGCTCCGCCGCCCTAAATAGGAAGCGGCTTAGGGCTGCCATGCGGCCCGCTAGCCTCTGGACCTCCCGCGTCGTCTTGGGCGGCTCCATACCCAGGATGGCGTCGACCTTATCCGGATTCGCTTGGATGCCCCGCCCGGATACGAGGAAGCCCAGGAGCTTGCCCGCCTGCACCCCAAAGACGCATTTGTCGGGGTTGAGCTTGATGCCAGCCTTCCTGAGGTTGTCGAAGGTCTCCTGGAGGTCCCGACCATGCAAAGCGAGCTGGCGGGTCTTGACTACTGTAACGTCCTAAAAAATATAAATAATAAATGAATACCTTACCAAATTTACCCAACTGGCCCGCTATGCCCCAAAGGATGTAGCAGACGAAGAGGAAAAAGTTGATAGATTCTTCGAAGGGATGAGCGAGGAATTAAGGGTACAACTGATAATCCAAGACTTCTCCAGCTTCCATCAGCTGGTGAACAAAGCTCTAAGCTTGGAAAACGAGAAGAAGAATCTAGAAGCAAGCCGCAAACGCAAGCAAGTGGCTCAGCAACCCCAGGGAAGATTCATACAGAAACTCATCAACAACCACCTCTCCTCATCTAAGAGCCCCAACCCGGCATCCCGTCCAAGTGGTAGTTCATTTCCGACCTCCCGTTCTATAGGACAATCTTATGGAACCAATCCTGCTGCCTCCCTCAATTGCTACAGTTGTGGAGAACAGGGCCATTTTGCCTATTGCTGCCCGCATCGACAAACAACTCCAGTAAAATCCAACATAGGGGCCACCTCTGTCCGCCGCCAGGCGTCAGTACACAACAAGGGACAGCAGTCCTCACAAGCCAGTAAGAATACGTCAGCACCAAACCGCGGCCGAGTCAACCACATCACGGCCGAGGAAGCTCAGGAGGCCGTGGGAATTCTTATGGGTACGCTTCTGTCAAATCCATACCAGTACAAATACTATTTGATTCAGGGGTTTTGCGTTCAAGAGATAGGATGATAAACTAGGATTATCTAACTATCCTCTAAAGAAAACATTGGTACTTAACCCACTAGCTGGTATAATCATTGCCACCCTAGTATGTCCTAGGGTAAAAGCTACTATGGAGAAATATGATTATCTAGCAGACCTAGTAGTAATAAGCCCCCGACCTTAGGCATCATAATTGTAATAGGCCGGCTAGCAAGGTACTAAGGAACAGTGGACCGCGTCACTAGGGGAAGTAGCTTACCAGCTAGAACTGCTCGCAAGTTTAGCAAATGGGCACAATGTATTCCACGTATCCTAACTCAAAGCATGTCCACAAATATCAGAAGGATCAAACCCATAAAAAGCAGCCAAATTCGAGAGTGACCTGATACCTACAATAAATGGCCTATCCAGATTTATAAACAGTAGAAAAGAATGTTATCCACTTATGTCAAGTACAATAGAGTCATCGTTCCAAGAAGGAAGCTACATGGGAAAGAGAAGATAAACTGCGTCAAGATTACCCCGACCTATTCACTAGTTCGGCTGAATCTCGGGGTCGAGATTCTTTTTAAGGGGGGTAGATTTGTAACGTCCTGAAAAATATAAATAATAAATTATGGAACTTTTGGATTATTTTATTTGCTTTTATTTGCCTTATATTTGAATTTGGAGTTTATGGATCTTTTTACAAATATGAAGGAATTTTGAATATAAAAAGAGGAAAGAAATCAACATATAAAATAATAAAACTTGAGCGTCAAAATAAAGAATCTGAAAAGATGATCCAAAAGAACTATAAAAGTAAAAATAATAAGTATTTACAAGAATATATATACATATATATATACATATGTATGTATATGTAAGCATACAATTAAACATAGCAAGAAAATAATCTTTATGTAACAAATATTAGCAAAATGAAAGATATAAAATTTCAGGAGGAAAGGAAGTGAATATATGTATATGTATACCTATATATACACACAAGAAAACCCAAAAGAAAAATCAAAGAAATAAAAATGAAAAAGAAAAAAAAAGAAAAACTCGGCCGGGCCGGCCATCACCCCGGCCCAGCCCTCTCCCCACGCGCGCGGACGCACGCCCGGCCCAGCGCGCTCCCGCAGCCCAACTCCACGCGCGCCTTCACCGCGCCCCGCCTCTGCCATGCGGGCCCGCATTCCTGCCCCCGCGCCGCTCTCTCTGCGCGGTGGACCGCTCCTGCCCGCGGGCCCGGTGCCTCGCCCGCTCGTTCCCGCTGACCGGTGGATCGCCCGCGCTCGCGCTTCTCTCTTTCTTCTTCCTCCCCCTTCTTCTCCACGCGGCTGCGCCCCTCGCGCCAGCTCCCTCTCGCGGCTCCGCAGCAAATCCTTCACCTCGCGGGCAAATTTAAAACAAAATATGAAAAAAAATATGGTTACAGGAGGGGGGACTCACCTTCCCGCCACCTCTCTCCTGCGCAATCTCGGTGAGATTTCGTCCATCCCCCCTGCCAACATGAACAGAGCGGAGGTCGCCGCTGCCCCGCCGCGCGTCCCCCTCTCCAGCTATAAAAAGGCTTGCCTGAGAGCTTCAACCGCGTCGCAACTCCCTCCTCTCCCCCTCCCCTGGTTGCAATTGCATCGAGGGGCCCAATTCCCTGTCGGCCTCCCCCTTCTCTCCCAACTCCGGCGACCAAGCCGCCGCCGCTCCCGGCCGCCTCCAAGCAATCCCGAGCTCCCAGAGCTTCGCGGGAGCAAGGTGAAGCTATCCCCGCCTTTCCCCGTGCCTCCCGTGGTCTCCACCTCGCCGTCACCGAGGCTCCTACCCGAGCCGCCGCCGTCGCTCGCCGCCAGCCCTCTTCGGCCACCGTCGTCCCCAGCCGCCTTCACCAGAAGCTTCACCGTTCCGCGGGGATTGTATATCACGCAGCTCCCGAGCCTCCCGGCCACCGCTCGCCGCCGGCCACCGTCACCCCCGACTCCTCTGCCCGACCGCCTCCCGGAGCTACCTCAAAAGGTATACTTACCCTATATGGGTAAGCATCGCTCGGGCGACCGAGTGGCTTACAGCGTTATCTCTCCTTCCTCCTTGCTCCCGCGTCGCGTGTTCGAGCCCCGGCTCCGCGCGCGTGGTCGAGCGATTTCTTTTAATTTCCTTACTGACAGGTGGGCCCCACCTGTCAGCCTCTGAAACCAGAGCGACACGCTGACACACGGGCCCCACTGGCCATAGAGACGGAAAAGAAATAATAAAAGAAAACGGTAAAAATTAAAATATGACATGTGGGACCCACTGTCAGAAATTTAATAATTTTTGGATTTAACTAAACTGAAATATTCAAAAGGGCATAACTTATTCATTTTAACTCTAAATTGAGTGAGACAAATTTTTAAATTCATATAAAATCAAGATCTATCCAATGGAACTGAAATCATAATTTTTAGAGTTCATTTGAATTTCTGGTGTTATTTGGTTTGATTTGCTGCTTTCTTTTTATACAAATTTCGGCGTACGCTAAAATAGCTTACGAGGCACAAGAAGAGGAGATCGAGGCAACAGCACAAGAAGCACCAAAGAATCCGGATCCCGACCACTGTGACCAAGGCGAGTCAACACTTTTTGATCATATTGAACCCAGCATTTCAAAGTTAATTTCTTTTAAATTATCAACATGCATGCTGATATTTGATGTGGAAAAATATGTTCATTTCCAGAAGTGGTAGTTATATACCTAGTACAATACTTGTTAATAATGATCCGTTGAAATGTTTGGATATGTGAACCTTGTCGCCCTAGCAAAAATATAATAATATCATTTCAAAAATAAGTCCTTAACTGTATGCTATGCTTAGCATTGATTAGGAACCCGGGGCAAGAAATTGTCCCAAGCATCACTTTTATTCATGAGAAATTGATTTGGGCAGTCATGACGGGAATGACTGGTATATGTTGGTATGATTAATTTATGTTCCCAAAAACCCCAACATGCTTAAAATATCTGGGCGGATTGGTTCGAGGGTGTGTATGTGTGGTGCAATGGAAGCACAAAGTGGGTTAGTGATAGACCGCCCAGATAGCCCTAAGGACCGAATCTTGTGACGACCACCCAGTGTACAACAAGTACAACCACAAGCTGGCAAAGTGTAGGTAGGGCTAACTAATTTGCATCGACTTAGTAAGAGTTGCGCCGGTGTGACCACGGGCGGGTAGAGGATGGCCACATCCTCCGACGTGACGGCGCAAGAGGGGGCTTCTAGAAGGGTGGTCGTACCCTGAAGGAAGTGGAAACCTTAGCGGACGTAACTCTGCTAAGAAAAATGTATTGTAAAGGTCCTGTGATAGTCTACTCAGCTGCATGGCTAAGGAATCATGTGGGGCAACGAGTGGATCTATCTCTTGTGGGTAAAGAGTCTAAAACTATTCGAATAGCCGTGCCCACGGTCAAGGGAGGACATGGGAACTTGACTAGATATAGTTCTATTTCAAAATGCTTTGTGGATGGGAATGGAAAAGTGGAGGGCAGTGTAAGGCCCTAGTTTGGAATTGTCCTGGGTGTCGTCCCAGTGGTAAGTTAAGCGGCTATAACGCTGAAAGAAGAGATATGGTGCAGAAGCCATGTAATGGTGGATGGATTCTGTAACACTGGTATACATGAGTATTTCCTAAAAACTCAGTCATTTCTAAAAACGCTAAGTCTTAGGAAATTTTTATATAATTGTATTCAAAAGCACTCCTGCAAATAAAAGAACCCGAGCCATCCTTTGATTAGCCATACATGTTATATATTGCATATTGTGTGTTGGCTCGCGGAGCACAGGGTCGGAGTGCTCACGCTCGCTTTGCGGCAAAAATTCAAGAACAGGAACACAGGACCATTATGCCTACGAAGATGCTCCTGCTACGGAGGAGAAGGACGACGAAAGGATCTAAGACGTAGGCTACGATGTTTAGCATAGACAAGTGGACTCCAGGCTTTGTGTGCATGTATGTTACTAGTCATCTGGTGACATATAATGCACGCATTTCCCTTCCAGTCGCTTGCCTGTGGATTTTGGGGTTTACTTTTGCCACTATTTCCGCTGTATTTGTGTAATGTCGACATTTGGCCAAAGCGGCCCTTATTGTAAAACTCTCACCCGATGTGGTGTATTTCAATTTATGTAAATTAATGAATGATTATGCGATGTATGAAATGATTCAGCAATGTGACTGTGTGCACTAGCTACTGATCCAGGGAATAGTGCAGTGAAACACAGTAAGATTCGGATTGAAAAATCCGGGTCTGACAACTACCACATCGTCGACGTAGGCCTCCACGTTCCTTCCTAGCTGGGCGGCCAGGGCAAGCGCGACGAGGCGGGTAAATGTGGCGCCTGCATTCCTCAAGCCGAAGGGCATCCTGATGAAGCAAAAAAGTTCCAATCAGTGTGATGAAAATGGTCTTGTCCTCGTCGTCTTCGGCCATGTACACCTGGTGGTAGCCGGAGTAGGCATCCAAGAAACTCATTAACTCGCACCCGGCGGTAGCGTCGACCAGTTGATCGATGCGTGGCAAGGGATAATTGTCTTTTGGGCACGCCTTGTTGAGTGCCGTGAAGTCGATGCACATGCGCCAGGCCCCGCTAGCCTTTTTGACCAGTACTGGGTTGGCAAGCCACTCTGGGTGGTGGACCTCGCGAATGACTCCGGCCCGGAGAAGCTTCGCCACCTCCACCTTAGCCGCCTGCTGCCGATCCATGGACATACGGCGAAGTTTCTGCTTGACCGGCTTGGCGTCAGGGCGAACCGCCAAGCGATGCTCGATGATCGCCCGGTCAACGCCCTGGATATCCTCCGGCGACCATGCAAAAATGTCGGCATTGTTCTGCAGCACTTGGAGTAAGTCTCGCTCGACCTCCGGAGGGAGCCCCTCGCCAATGGATACAAACTGCCCCTCCGCCTGGAGCGGCACCTTTTTGACTCCGCCTTCGGGGCGAGATTTAGGCGTCCATCCCGGAGCGGAGGGCGCATCGCCAAGGGTAGCTGAGAGGGCGTGTACCGGGCGATGCAGATCCCGGCCGCTAACTTCGGCACGCCTGGCGAGGTCTTGGTCACCGAAGACGGTGATAGTGCCCTCCGAGCCTGGGAGCTTCATACATAAGAATGCGTGGTGTGGGATGGCCTCTAGGGAGTTGATGGCGGGCCGCCCCAATATGACATTGTAGGGGTGCGGGATGTCCACAACGTCGAAGACGACGTACTCGCATCGGATGTTGGCTCCCTGGCGGAATGTTACTGGAAGGGACATATGCCCTAGAGCCTCCAGTGGTTGACCCCCGAAGCCTTGAAGTGGGGCTCCCGCCGCTCTAGGCGACTTCGAGGAATTCTCATACGGTCGAGGGTTCCTGCAAACAGAATGTTCGCGGAGCTTCCCCCGTCGACGAGGATGCGCCTAATGTCGTAGCCTGCAATGCAGGCCTGAATGACCAAGGGATCTTGGTGAGGGAACTCCACGCCCCTAGCGTCATCCAGGGTGAAGGTGATGTTGCGAGGCAACACCCACGGGTGTGGCTGCTCCAAGGGGGCCCTCGATGCGGAACCTCCGGTGATGACGCTGACGGTGCGGTGCTGTTCATGGGCTTCGGCGCTCCGCCGCAGCTCCATGACCGCTGTGCACGCCTTCGTGCAATGATCGCCGTACCCATGCACATCGCACCGCTTGCGGTAATCCGGATGTTCTTATTCCGCTCGGGGTCGTTCCTCGCGGCCGGATCCGCCTTCGCATCGCCGGCCCTCTCCTCCGCCTTCGCATTGCCGGCCCTCTCCTCCGCCTTCGCATCGCCGGCCCTCTCCCGCCGAGGTGGGGGCCGGTCCTCGAAGAGCGTTCTTGATGCCGAGGAGATGGCGGACCTTTTGTGGCCTGCGCTGGTGACGCCGGGGCTTGCGCCTGCTTCTTGCAGAGCCTTCCTGCCCCTTGGTCTTGCTACCTCCCGGGGTGTTTTCCTGGGGTTCTCGTCTGCGGCCCTGCCTCGAGGAGCCGTTATCCGCCCCCCCCTCCTGTGGCGAGCGCTTCGTTTGGGCGAGGTCGGGGGTGGAAGCATCGCGTCTCCGTGTATCTTCCTCCGCCCTCGCATACTCCTCCATTTTGTCGAAGAGCTTGGCGACTGTTCTGATAGGCTTCCGCGCATGGTATTTGGCCATGGGGCCCGGACGAAGGCCCTGTATGGCCGCGTTGATGACGGTTGCTTGTTGACGTCTTTAACTTGGCAACGCACCTTTGCGAAGCGCTTGGAGTAGTCCCGGAGCTTCTCTGAAGGCTTCTGCTTCACGGCGAAGAGCTGGTCCGCATCGACCCGCTCAACATAGTTCCCTTGAAAGTTGTTGTGAAGGTGGTCACGGATCTGCTCCCATACATAGATGGAGTTTAGCTTTATGGTAAAAAAACCAGGAAAGCGCCACTCCTTGCAACGCGAGGGGGAGTCCCTTCGCCTTTGTGGTGTCGTCTCTGCCCGCGGCTTCGATCGTGGTTTCGTACACGCGCACGAACTCGCGAGGGTCTGTATCGCATCTGTATGGCTCGATGACGCTAGGGAACTTGAAATCTTCGGGCCACGCCGCCTGCTGCAGTCCTGCCGAGAGCGAAGACTCCAGATCGACGCGTCGCAGCGGCGCGCGGCTGGAGGTGGGGGCGCCGCGGCTGTGCGCCCCTTCCGGAGTGGGCCCTGGCGCGACCCCTGGAGCAGCCTGCTGGCTTCGAGCCTCTTGCATATCTCGGACATCCCCGCGGAGATCCCCTAGCTCCTGCTGGAGCGCGCTAAGGGCCGCCAGCAGAGCGCCTTCCATCGCCGGTGCGGTCGGGGTCGGCACGGGGATGATCACCTCGTCAGGTCCCGAGCCGTCGGTTGCTCCGTCGCGACTACCTCCAATCGCCCGATCCGCGCTGCCGGCGAGCGTTGCGCAACGCCAGAGGTCGGTCGTCGTCGCGGCGGTGGTGAGGTTGATCGTCGTCGCGGCGGGGACGGGGTCGGTCGTCGTCGCGGCGATGGCGGGGTCGGTCATCGTCGCGGCGGTGGTGAGGTCGATCGTCATCGTGGCGGTGGTGAGATCGATCGTCGTCGCGGCGGTGGTGAGGTCGATAGTCGTCGCAGCGGTGGTGAGGTCGGTCGTCGTCGCGGCGGTGGGGAGGTCGATCGTCGTCGCAGCAGTGGCGAGGTCGATCGCCGTCGCAGTGTGGGCGTCGACGTTCGCGACCACCGCGCCCACGTCGTCCTCCGCGCCCGCGACAGCCAATGCCAAAGCCCTGGTACCCACGCGACGCTCCGACCCGGCTGTGTTTTTCCCCTCTGCCACCGTCGACGAAGCTTTTTTCGGTGCCATCCTTCTTCGGATTGCAGGCTTGCTCCTGTCCTCCCCACGGACGGCGCCAACTGTTGTGGTTACAGACCAAACAGAGAGAGAGAGAGAGAGATGGTAGTGGAGAGTTGGGAGAGTGTGTGCTCCCCCCATCGCCTTCCCTTGGTATATATATTCATATGGGGTATGCTCTTACAATTCTACCCTTACACTGGTATATCCCCCTCAGGGGTATTTAAGTCATTATACATATCCCCCTTTGGGCCCTATAACCTTCTAACAGGTCTGCTGGGCTTAGGTGGGGGCCACCCCTACAACAGTATATATCCTGACCTTGCAGCAAGACGATTTGCTTCGAGATCATCCTCGGGTATTGAACCCTTTTGAAGGTAGTCATAGATAGGAGTCATCCACGTCTCTTCATAATCTAGAGATGATGTCTTATTAGGAGTTATCTTCAGTGCTTGGACCTGAGACGACTTCTAGAGTTGCTCCAAGAAGACTATTGATGGTACTTGTGATCAGGAGGAAGCTATCCAAGCTAATTGATTTGCGAGAAAGTTGTCCTTCTGAGGGATATATTGTAACTCGAAACCAAAGAAATGATTTTCAAGCTTTTGTAGTTCTAACAAGTACATACACATGGTCATACTCGAGCATTGATACTCTTTCTGACTTGATTCATGACTAGTTGAGAGTCTCCTCTCATGAGTAGTCGGCGCATCCGGAGCGCTTTAGTGACTCGTATGCCAGCCAACAAACCTTTATACTCAACCACATTGCTAGTTGCTGGAAAGAGCAATTGGATGACATACTTTAAGGTCTCTCTCGTGGGCTTCCAGGTTTTAGCCCATTTGATGTATAAAGGTCAATTGCATCAAACGCTGAAAAGTCAAAACTAGTATTTTTCAAGCCGAATGGAATCTTGACATAGCAAAATGCTCCAAATAGCATGATCAATGCGGTCTTCTTTTTATCTTCTGAAGACATACTGATCTAGTGATAACCAAAGTATGAATCTAGAAAACTTAACATTTCACAACCAGTAGTAGAATCAACCAATTGATTAATACGAGGAAGTGGAAAGTGATCTTTCAGACAAGCTTTATTCAAATGAGTATTGTCTATATACATGCGCCACTTAATTACCATTAGACTTTCTAACCATTACAGGGTTAGCCAACCACTCTGAGTGATTGACTTCTCTTATAAAGCCTGTTTTTAGTAGCTTGTTCAATTCTGACTTGATAGCTTCCCGTCGATCTGGTGCAAATCTCTGTAATTTCTATTTTACAGGCTTCATGTCAAGCCGAAGAGCTAGCCTGTGCTCGACCACCTCCCTAGGGACTCCAGGCATGTTGGATGGTTGCTACGTTAACACATCTACGTTTGCCTAGAGGAAGGCAATGAGGGCATCTTCCTATGCAGGGTCAGCGGTGACCTCGATGCGAACGGTCTTGGAAGGCTCCGCTGGGTCTAGAGGAACCTCCTTAACTTCTTTGTTCAGCTACACCTTGGTGGCTTCTCGAGTCGGTAGTTGTCCAATCAACTCAAGAGACATGTGATCGCATGTTAGTGCCATTTTCCAATCACAGCAGACTGTGATGACCCCCCTTGGGACCTAGCATCTTAAGACATTATAGGCATAGTGAGAGACAATTAGAAAATGAGCTAGAGTTGGTCGTCTGAGTATGGCATTGTACGCTGTGTCGAAGTTGACCACATCAAATGAGATTCTCTCTATCCTGAAACTGTCTGGAGACCCGAACGTGACAGGCGGAGAGATTTGGCCAATGGGCTTGGCCAAAGATCCTAATACGATGCTATGAAATGAATATCGTACAGGCTTTATTCTAGTACGAGGGACTTGCATCTCATCCAGAGAACTAACAAATGAAATATTTAAAGAACTACCTCCATCAATCAACATGCCATTCACTCGATAGTTGTTGATGGTGGGCTCGACCACGATTGGAAACTAACCGGGTTGAGTCGAAGGGATTGGGCAGTCACTTTTCTTGAAAGAAATAACGACTTCCGACCACTTAGGAAGATAATTGATAAGGAGAGGGTCGATAGAATTTACCTCTTGCTCGACAGCCTTATACTGTTGCTTGGACTCGTATGCCAAGGATCCACCATAGATATGCTCGATGGTGTACTTCAGATCCTGGAAAGGCATGTCCTCGTCCTCATCCGAATACTTTTGACCACTCGACTATCCCAACTCCTCGATTGTTGGAAGCGGGCCCTTGCCAGAATAATAATCCTTGAGGTTCCATTGGAAAACTCGGCAATTACGAAGATTGTGTCCCTCTTTCTTGTGAAGAGGGCACCATTTAGGTTTGTTGTCCTTTCGCGTGGGTGCTTTGCCTTTGGTCTAGTCGAAGTATCACTTGGAGTTGCGTGGCTCTTTATCACCAACGGCTAAGCCTTCTTGGTTCCAGCTAGAGGTTTATGCCCTTTGGCCTCGTTCTTGGCCTTCTCCTTCCTCCTACTGACTTCGTCTTGCTCTTTGGAACTTGGATTGACTTGATCGACAGTCTTGGTCCATTTGACCGCTTTAGTGGCAGCCGCATAGTAATCTGCAATCTCAAAGAGCTCAGTGATGGTGGTCGGAGGATTCAAGGCAATGTCCCCCTGTGAACCTCATGTTGCGTACGCCCTGCCTAAATGCCCTGATGACAAAAGTGTCAAAGACCTCCAGAATCAAGTTACAAACCTGACTAAAGCATCGAATGAACTGCCATAAGGTCTAGTCGCTGCCTTGGCGCATTCAATGTAGGTCATCCTCCTTCCTAGGGTGGTTGTATGTACCCTGGAAGTTGGCCGTCAAAAGGTCATAGAGGTGTTGCCATGAGTAGATCGATTCGAATAGTTGGTTGAGCAACCAAGAACAAGCAGATCCTTTGAGCATGGTCGGCAGATAGTTTGCCATAACATGCTCGCCTCCTCCCGCAGCTCGAACTGCAGTCTCATAAATCTGGCGGAACTCGACGGGATTCCAGAACCCATCGAATTTCTCCATATTCACCGGTCAAAACCGCGGTGGCCAATGCATTGTCAGAGTTCAGGCACAAATGCCTGGCATCTATTAACAATTTCTTGTCATCTCATTTGCGATAAAGGGTAGTTGAAATCGCCAGGTGATCATACTCGACGATGCCCAGCAATCGATAGACCCGACGGATAGTAGGTCTGGTCTATACAAGGGTAGTACTCCTTGTACTCCATCTGCTAGTGCAAATTCCTTGCTTGAACTGGGTCTGAGCATCAACTTGTCGATTTGGATTCGTTCGAGGTACTCTCCTCCATGTCGAACCCAACTAGATGAGTTTTGTGATCGACTAGATGCAATCATACCTTGCCAATTCTCATAGTTACATCAACGAGGGTGCTTGAGTCTGGCCATCTGATCGTGGAGTCTTTGTGCAATTCCTACAGTGGAGTGGTCATAGCCCAGTGCCCGAGTAAGCTCTTAAGTCCGGTTTTTGAGTAAGTTATTGATTCGTTGAAGCTCTCGAGCCTCTTCGAACTGGTACTAGACATGCACAGGAAAAGACCTCTGGGCATCCAGTCACCTTCTTTGAGCCGTCTCGGGATCCTCGATCTCTAATGCTAGCTAGGGCTCCTCACAGGAGAGCGATTATTTCTAGGATTTCTCCCATGCTCATTAGAGTACTGATCAGGCTTATCACTAGAGGTCTCCTCACCATCCTCACGAGAGGTGGGAGAGTGTGATCGACGGGGAGAATCCTTAGGCCTTCCTCCGAGAGGGTGATGAGGATCTGAGGGCAAGGTAAAGACCTCCTATCTAGAATCTCTACTTTTGGGGGAGGTTCCCTCATTTGAAGAATCATCGAGCGAAATTGCCTTGTGGCCTAGAGTAAACCTTGCCAGGTAGGGGAATTTCACGTTATAACTATCCCTGGTCGAATTTGTTCCCTGCAAAAATACGGGTGAACGCGAAGAGTGCTCACCCATTCTCTCTGCAGATTCGACTGGAGAGTCACCACCACCAGTTGGTGATGGATTCCCAGATTGGCAAATTCTAGGGCTCGCTAAAACTGCTCGGAGTATCACCGCGGGACTCGAATGCTCAGGGGTAGGCCCATTGCCGCATTGCGAGTTCTCATCATGGTCGGGTTGACCCTTGCCACTTGGGGGAAGTAAGTCCTCTGTTGGGCGTACTGTTGTGGGGGATTTGAATCCCTCATCAGCCTTTCCAGCAGCATGGTCTCTGGGATCATTGGATAGACCTCCAGGGACAAACTCACCGTAGGAAGCAAGCATAGTCTGCTCGTAGTCGTAGCAGGCCTCCATGTCGATATCTGCGTAGTCATCCAAGTCGAACTAGTTCTGCTCATTCCATCCATCTGCCATGAGGACATCAGAAGGAAAAAGAGAAACTTGCCGTTGAGGAAATTACCAGAGTCTTGGAAAAATAAATCCCTACAGACGGTGCCAAACTGTCGGTGTTTTAATACCGATCTTACCTATGATTTGTTTGGATTCAGGGATTCTCTTAGAAAACTAAACTATGATCTTGCGGAATAGGGACACGAGAATCTTTATCTAGGTTCAGACCTTCTCCTAGGAGAATAATAATCCTATGTCCTATGTGATTACTAATCAGGGGGAAATGATTACAACGGTGTAATGTGAAAAAGAGTCTGCACTATCTCTAATCTGGCGTCGTCTCCCAATCTCCTCTCCCCTTCTCTTCTCTAGCGCCAACCATTAAATACTTGATGAAACAATGGCCGTTCTCCAGTGCTAGAAGACGTCTCAATGCTTCGAAAGATAACCATTTGATGGAGGTTATTGTCAGAGAGACATGATGGTCATTCGTCGTGCAACGGTTGTTATCAGAGAGAAATCGTGTGTGGTTATTGGATAAATGCATGTTCTAACTGCCGTGTCAGGAACCTCCACGATGTAGTAAGGCATCACTTGGCAAGTCGATTAGGGATATAAAAATCACAGAATAGTCTACAATCATAATGTAACCATAGGACTGCTCACGACTACGTAGTCATAGAAGAGCTTACGATCATAAAATGGTCATAGGAGGACATACAACTTCATGGTTGTAGAAGAGGTTACGACCATGGAGTAGTCAATGGATTATTGAGTTTGAGCCAAATTGACTACCCTTGGGCTTGGATGTGAGAGGACATCTAGGATTTTTCAATAAGAAAAGTCAACCCCATCGAAGTTGGGTGGTTTGTATGAATACTTGTTTGATGTCATGGCTCTAAGACTGGTTAAGATTTAAAAATTCTTCACTCCAGTAGTTACTGAGCTATAGAGGTCAGATTGGAAGGTAGTGACTACCATAGAGTGCGGTCTGACTGGTGGCCGGTATGATTGGCAAGGAGTCGATGGTCTGATCGATCATTGGTCTGACTGGCTTAACCTCGGTGGTTTGACTAGTGATCGATTGGACCAGGCCAAGGGGTTGTCTGATCGTTCCTCTATTTCTAGAAGAGAGAATCAGCCCGAGCCAAGACCATGAATGGTACAACTCCCAAATTTCTCAACCTGCTTTGGGTCTCATAAACCTATTCCATCCAAATATCGTAAGAATCTTGGTCAAAGTTTCAACCTTTTCCAAATATAAGCAAGATTACACCAAAATCAGGCAAAGTTTGAAATCTTGGAATTTAACTTGCTCATGAATAGAAGATAACCAAGATGACTCTAGATGAGTTTTCACATATCATAGATAGTTAGTTCACCCAAAGATTTAAAGCAAAAACCTTAGGATCAAGAAACCTCAAGAGAAAGCTAAAACCAAGCAAAACCGAACAACTTCTAAATCTTGTAAGACTTGATGCCTAAAAAGATGGGATCTGATCTTCATGAGACAAGAAATCTTGATACACATCCTTAGCATATAGCAAGATCAAGAAGGGAAGAGAAGAGATCAAAAGTAATACGATCAAGAACACATCCTGACGGGGAGAGGTTGTTAGTGCGTGCTATAAATGAGAAAAGGTAGGGGAAATGGTGCACTTGGTCCTTACCGGCTGCCGATAGGTTGCAGTGTCTAGAAGGTGGTCGGGGTAGTCACTAGAGTAGTTTGCGCAACCCTAGTAACACATACCTAGGCTGATGTGGTGGTTAGACTTGAAAAACTTGCAAGTGTCCCCGCACCAACAAAGGGGGGTGTCTCCCCCTCGGGTGGGAGTTGCGGCAAACGCTCAGTGGGAACGTTCGGGATGGGATTGTTGCTACGGGGCCCGTCATTGTGGGGAGCTGACCTCGTAGCACGCTGGGCTTGTTCAGCCCGGGCCATAATAGCCCTTATTTTCTTATCGTGGGCGGCAGCTGACCGTGCTAGGTCGCAGGTCTCCTCCCATTGCTTCATCATCTTGTCCCATTTCTTCTTCTGCCTTTTGTCCATCCTGGTGTGGTGAAGGAAGCGTGGTGTAGTGTGCGGTTTGGTTGCGCAAGGTTCTCTGAGAAATCTCCTCAACCTCATTTTATAGTGTGCAAAGCTGGTAAAGCTGGGCCGTGAGGTCTAGTCGCTGCGGAAAGCTGGCACGTGCGATCATGCCAGTGCGCAAAGCTGGCACGTTCGGTCTTGTCACTGGGCAAAGTTGGGCCATGCTGTAATGTCACTGTAAAAAGCTGCATCGTCATGTCATGTCACTCAGGAAAGCTGGCATGTTCGGTCTTTTAACTGCGCAAAGCTGGGCCGTGCTGTCGTGTTACTGCGAAAAGCTGCATTGTCATGTCATGTCACTGAGGAAAGCTGGCGTGTTCGATCTTATCGCCGCACAAAGCTAGGCCATGCTGTCATGTAACTACAGAAAGCTGGACCGTGCAGTCATGTCGCTGCGGAAAACTGGCCCGTGCGGTCATGTCGCTACACAGCGATATACGTCCCCGGATTCCTGTCCTACAACACCTTAAGCATACGAGGAAGATTGTCGTACGCCGCCTCAAAAGACCCGAAACGTTTTTCAACGCCTTCTACTTGGGACGCCATGCCTTCGCGTAACTAATCTTGTACTTAAATTTCTTCTTGATAGCTACCACGATATGCGTGGCCTCCATATCTTTCTTCTCCACTATCTCTGCATACATCAAATTGGCTATAAAGGCGGGCGCTAGGTTACGATGCCTCGCCAAAACACTGTTGAGAATGCAAGAGTGCGGCTCCACCTTCGACACAATCCAGTGAGTCTCATACTTGGGTCTACATGCGTGCACCCTCCAAGGACAACCAGCCTGCTTGCACTTCACAGTTTACTGCTCCTAGCTTGATTTCACGACTCGAAAAGTCCGTTGTATTGAAAGGGCCCACAGCTTGATGGCATCCTACAGCGTTGCCTTGTCAGCAAACATAGAATACAACCAAACCTTTCTGTCATGACACTCCCACGCTGATTCATACTCATCATGTGCGGAAACACCCTCAGCATTAAACCGGTTCCATTCCTGCAGGATAGGAACTTCATCCTCATCCGAACTGTCCTCGTCGTCATCCTGTACAGCTTCCTCTTCAGCCCATGCCCTCTGGTCATCACAGTCCAACTACCGCACGATGTACTCAACATGCTCCCCTTCATCGGCTTATCCATTTCCCTCTCTATGGCTTGACCATTGTAACTCTCCTCCATGTACCGCATCGGCTTCTTCACGAGCAACTTGATCATCTTCGCCAACATGCGGCCCGCCCCGAGCTGCAAGCACCTCCCGGAGTAAGGGTGGATGCATAACCTTGCATAGCTTCTAATGAGCACGGTTGCACAAGTAGGACACACTCATATCCATGCCGTCGACACCCTAGCACAAAGCCCTTCTACGCAGAAGTGCGCAGCAATGCCCTCAACTCCCATCTAATGTCTGTGGGACACCGGCTCCAAAGCCCTTGCACAACAACGCTGCACACCTCAGGGTCCAACGAAAAACTCCGGATTAGCCAATGCATCACATATGAGATCTGAGCATTCTCGCCATCCGGATGTACTAGAGTGACTTGCGGAAAACTGCTCAAATCCACACCATTTGGACCTTCACGAATGGTTTCAGTACCGTAATGCACTCTCAATGTAGTGGCTATTGGCATTGTTGATGTCGGCCTGCATATATGTTTTAATTTTCGAGCATGTCAAATCGCATCGCACAATACCAAAGTACCGACGTACTATAATTCACATTTCACCGATCATTCGCTTATCGTAACCCACTACAATAAACTAGTACTATGAACTTCCTATCGGTTTTTCGAACGTTTTCCTAACGTTTCTACATATGAATTAATTAAATTCTAGCATTACTGCATTTTTTAATAGTACAAATTTAGCGGACGATTAATGTGTACATTACGGTGACTGAATTTTCTACAACTACAATTTCGTACGCATACAGATATTGTACTGATGCTAATTTTGTAAAACTATATTCCCTAATTTATACACAACTACACGCTTCTACGGCTGCTAATTTTCTAAAACTACATTTTGACTAAATTTTGTATATCACAAATTTAACTATTTCTATCTACATCTACACCTACGGTTGCTTCTTCCTCTCCTCTCCGTTTCTACGCTTGCTAATTTCCTGTAACTACGTTAACTAAATTTTCTATACTAAAAATTCTATACTAAAAATTGTATACTCAAAATTTTCTATACTAAAAATTATATACTAAAAATTATACTCAAATTTCTATGCTAAATTTTATACATCTACAGTTTTTACTAACACTAACATTTCATAAAAAAATACTACAAATACAATATACCAATAAAAAATTACCTGGATCTGATTCTTCCTCTTCTCTCCTCCCACTCCTTCCTCCCACTCCTCCTTCCTCCCTCTCCTCTCCTCCTCCTCTCCCTCTCCTCTTCTCCCCCTCCTTCTCTTCTTCCCCTCCTTCCCCTCCTTTTCTCTTCTCCCCCTCCTTCCTCTCCTCTTCTCCTCTCTTTTCTTCTCTCGGCCGAGCGAGCGAGCGAATGGTTTTGCATGGGGGCTGCGGCGGCTGAGCGCACGGACCTTTTAACCCCCTGTCGCCTGAGCGTTGGGCGACTGGAACTCTAGTCGCCCAACTGTTAAGCGATTGGAGCTCTAGTCGCCCAACGCTCAGGTGACAGCAATTATTCGTCCAACCGTTACCATATTGGCCGCGTGTCGCTTCCCGGTTCGGCGACTGGCTCCAGTCACCCCACCATTGGGCAACTGGAGCCTATTTGTGTAAAAAATATTGTCGCGGGTGTATTACTGTAATTTTGAATAAAAATAGATTATTTGTACAAATTTTTTTTTAGAAAAGTCCGTAAGTTGATTTAGGTTGTTTGGCTTTGAAGTCCCCGTTGTTGTTGGCTAGGGCTAAGCTAGGTGCACAGCCTGATGTTCAAAGTGAGGGTGGTGTTGGCACTGGTGTCCTTAGAGTAGTGTACTTCCGTGTTGTCCTTTTCAGGTGCTTAATTGCAGATGGTGTGTTGTTTTGTCGTTCCGGTGCTGAAGTGGTATCTCTGCCCATTTTGGGCTAGTATTGCACCCTCTCCTAATAATGAAACTAGCTGAATTTTCTTTGTAATTGCGCAGCTAAATACTATTCTGCATATATTTATATTGATACATATATTTATAGTTGTTGTACTTATTGTACAACCCTTATGCCTATGATAAAATACACCTGTATTCCCTATACTAGTAAGGTATTTGTGCGTTATAGTAGGGTCCCAAAAGAGAGTGATACATATCATCAAATGTAATCTAAATTATACATGAAGATTAAAATTCTCTTGCACACATGAAGCAAAATATATATGTACATATTTAATAGTTGACGTTGTTTCTTATCCAATATAAATACAAAGAAAATATCTTAGTACAGACACCTAGGACACAAGAATATGTTTGTAGAGCATTGCAACAGGATCCAAAAGGCATTCCAAGGATAATAACATAATACAACAGTATTATATGTTTCCACTGCATACAAAATGTATATTTAGTCAAAATATGCTTACACAACGCATTTCATAATTTTTGCAAATAGAGAAAAATTGATCAAGAGCAGAGAAAAATTTATAACAGTGATACACACAGTAAGGTTGCATTATTTCTTTGTATCGATAGAATATGAGAAGGGCCATTTAAATTTCATTGCAATGAAGTTTTTGGGTTGGGCGTGAGGCCGCGCGCGCTAGGCGCTGCCTACACGCGGTGAAGGAAGCTGGCAAGGGATGGGCGGTTGGTGGAGGTGTGCGCGACGGTACGCAGAGGAGGACCCAATTCGGAGGCCCACCACCCATAGACACGCCAACCCTCCTTTTTCCCAAATCTGGTTCATCTGAGATCTGGACATGCGGCTCCATTACTTGGAAAATCACCGCCTCCTCTCCTTCACCCTCGCCCGATGCCGCCTCATGCTGGCTTCACTTGGTGCAAAGGTGGCGGCAAGAAGCTCATGGTGGCAGTGCAAGAAGCTCCCGACGACGGCGAGGGGAGACGGGGTGGGGGTGACAAAAGCGTTGGGAGGCGTCGTGATGAGAGAGATAGAGGGGAGCGGCGTTTGATCGAGGGAGAAGGGAGACGTGGGGAGGAGAGTGGTGAGGCAGTTGTGTTGCACATAGTGAAGTGGTGCAAAACTGGTTTGATGCACCGTGAGCCAAGGAGCCGTGAGAGTGACATGTTGCGACTTCCATTTTATATTAGTAGAGATAGAAATAGCTGTTATTTATAGCTCATATAAGTCATATCTGTACATGTTTTATCTACATTGTTATAATAGAGGTAATAGATTCTATGCCACTAGAGAGTGGCCAGTTCCATGAATTATCATCGCCGAAGGCCATAACTACTGTATACCACTGAGTTTAACCAAACATTAATTATATATCATTGCCATTAGTTAGCCTTCTTTTAGCCCTAGAAAAAGACAATTTTGCCCTCACTTCAAAATCTGTTCCTGTGATAAAAATTAAATATAGAGCAAATTGGCTAAGCCAAAAATACTAAAAAATTGTGATGGATCATTGGGGTATTGTACAACTCAAATATGAAATTTCATAAATTGGCCCTTTCATTTGATCCATTTTTGAAATTCAAGACCAAAATCAGCCTATTTGAGCTATTTTGTAAACCAGAGCAAATTCACTATAGAAAATGCAAAATCATAATTTTTTGGAGCTATGTGACACCTTAGGAGAATGTGAGATTTTTTACAAAATGTTTAAACCTCATTTAGTCTCTGCTTGTAAAATAGTAGCCTTTATTAGAATTTAAATTATACTCTAAAATTTTCTTTGAACAGTACCTTGGAATATTTTTACTAGCTCACTGACATATTTATAAACACCTCTGTGAATTTTCATAATTTTTGGAAGTCATTTGCTATTTTAAATAAATAAGGTCTTTTATCTTTTGGTAGGGGCACTTTGGTCTTTTTTTAAAAGGTTACGAGTTCCACTAACGGTAATTTCATATAGTGAAACTAATCTTATGGTCAATGGCATATAGTAGTTAATTGCTTTGGTGATACAATTCGTGGAATTGGCCACTCCCTAGTGGCAAAGAATCTATTATCTCGTTAAAATATGGACCTATCACAATAGACGATATTGATCTTTTTCTCTAATTAATGTGACAATTCCTAGACCTTGAGAGTGAAAGTGGTGGCTTCTTTTTCTATCATTTTAATGACTAGCAAAATTTCCCATGTGATTGTGTAGCTAAATATTGCAACATATCGTCTTCAGCTGTGATTAAGCTAAGAAGAGAAAGAATATACCTATAATTAAGCTAAAAAGAGAAAGAATATACCTATAATTAAGTTAAAAAGAGAAATATCTATACCATCACTTGCATTGCAACAAATTTGTTACTCTATCTGTTCAGAAATGCATGATGTTTTAGAAAGCGTGCAATCAAACTTCTTAAACTTTGACTACTAGTATATGAAAAACTATTTTATTTGGTCATGTGAAAATAGTATCATTAGATTAGTCATAAAATTCTTTATGACATAATTATTTTATATTTTATTAATATATTCATATATAAAAAATAGTGGTCAAAGTTGCATATTAGATACCGTGTTATGCCCAATACGTCGTACGTTCTTGAACAGAGAGAGTAGATATCTCTAATACCTTTGAAAAATATACATGTATTTGTTATATAATTATAATAGTTGTAATATATATACGATTAACATGCACTGTTGTAATTTGGCCCTATGGAAATAAGTGGTATAAATCTTCTCTTTTTCTTTCAATTAGTGAGAGAATTTCTGAAAAATTTGCCTTTTCTGATTCAAGGATTATTTTGGAGTTTTTAAACCTCTAAAACAAAGGAGATATCTTGAATATTACAAGTTATTTGTGTGTGTGTGTACTGGACAAGGTAGAGCTCCCTTCAGTGCTACTGAAAATTTTGCCTTTTCTGATTCAAGGAGTAGTGAAAATGTGCGTACTAAATCCCTTCAGCTACATGAATTTGTGTGATTTGTACCTACATGTCTGTTTCTAGAGATGGAAATGGATCGGATACGATCGAATAGTCTCAAATATGAATACGAATCCATATTTTTAAAACAAATATGAATACGAATTTGAATATTCTCAAATATGGATACGAATATTCTCGAATACAAATATTTTTTAACATGGATTTTACTTACCACAATTGTGTTTTCTTGGATATAAATATCGGATAAAATGAATTCCAAGCGGTTTTACTAATTTTTCACCTGTTTTTGACTGGTTACCGGTTTTAGACTAGTTACTAGTTTTAAACCGTCTAAACTCAAATTTTAAATCACAAAATTCATCCAAGTTTTTTGCGAGTTCTAGAAACGATTGAATACGAATCGAATAGTCTTGAATACGGATACGAATATTCTCGAATATGAATATTCTCAAATATGAGCACAAATATTCTCGAATACCAATACGAATATTTTCAAATACGGATTTTGTTTACCGCATTCACGTTTTCTCAGATACCAATATCGGATAAAACAGATTATCCGTTACCGTTTCCTACCCCTATTTGTTTCAAAGCAACTAAACTAATTGCTCCCTTCTTTTCCATTTATGACTTATGACATATGCTACAGTAATTAGCTTTTAAACGGTGTGTTTTTTCGAGACTAGGTCAACAAAAAGATCGTAGTAAAAAGTGTACTGAGTTCAGCTGTCGGCTAAAATTGCATATGATTATTTTTGCGTAATGCCTCTTGCGAATAGCCAAAATTCAAAATGTAAGTCATAAGCCACATTCCAAAAGAATCCACCTAATAATTTGCTTTTTCGGTTCATAGTTATTCTAACACAAGGACATACAAAGGTATGCTTGCATGCGGTAGTATAGTGGAAGAAGGAAATTAAAGGGAACAAAAGTGACATATTATTGAATTATTTGCAAATAAAAACCAGTACAGTTGGTCCCGCTAAGGGGGCGTTCGTATTGATTCTTATAGTTTAGAATCTTCACTCTTCAGATAGACTCTTATAGTTCTTAGCTTTGTCAATGCTGAAAATGTCAGCGTGCTCTGCCATGAGCCACACCACGGTTATCAACTCACCGCCACTGTTGAGCTTCTTGCCATGGGAATCCTTGCTGCAGTGCCTGGCTGTAACAACCCCGTTTTTTTTAATAGAGCCAATATACATCCCACAATAATCCAGGAGTTCAGTTACGAATACAAAGAGTATCATACCTGCTTACGAACATTTAAAAAGGGTTAACTGGATTAAAGTATGACCTAGCGGTCAACTTTAACAATTATAAGGGCGTCTAAACACAAAACTTTAACTTACATTCAGAACAATCGAATAAACTTTCACAGGAACGCTTGAGTGCGGTCGTAGACCTAACACGAAATCTTGAAGTATCTTTTCTTCTTCTGATCTCTGTTTCGATGAGACTGAGTACAACCAACCGTACTCAACAAGTTATATAGGGAAATTCTATATAACTATTAAAGTATTTGTGGTTTTATTAAAGTATTTGTAGATGCAATTTTATTTGTAAATATTTTTAAACACAAAAGAATAATAACTTCTTAAGTAATTAGGGTTTCAACAACTTGAATACCAGACTTCAACATTTCCATATAAAATCAGTCACAGACATATCATGAGTTTGATTCGTACTGTATCAAGCCGCCAACAAAAAGGTTTTTCGTATGATTAAGAAAATAAATATGCCATCATTAAGGTGAAACAATAATCTTTGAAGGTCTCTATCTCTAGGTGTACGATCAAATAACATACCCATGGAAAAAGAAAGAAAACAAGTATGCCATCATTAGGGTGAAACAATAATCTTTGAAGGTCTCTATCTCTATGTGTACGATCAAATAACATACCCATGGAAAACGAAAGAAAACAAGTATGCCATCATTAGGGTGAAACAATAATCTTTGAAGGTCTCTATCTCTATGTGTACGATCAAATAACATACCCATGGAAAACGAAAGAAAACAAGTATGCCATCATTAGGGGGAAACAATAATCTTTGAAGGTCTCTGTCTCTAGATGTACGATCAAATAACATACCCATGGAAAAAGAAAGAAAACAAGTATGCCATCATTAGGGTGAAACAATAATCTTTGAAGGTCTCTATCTCTAAGTGTACGATCAAATAACATATCTATGGAAAAAAGAAAAGGTACAAACTGTATCAAATTCATTTATATCAGCTAAAATTATATGCGACTATTTCTCTCTGCATATTGCCTCTTGTGAGTTGGACGCATGCATGCGCAAGGGAAGGAAGGAAAGAAATCGAGGCATTTAGCTTATTTACATAGGATTCGCATGCTGATTTCTCGAGAGCGTGAAAATTGAGAAGAAACTGCGTATGACCGGGAAGCTTAGCCTGAGGAAAAAGGTTCGGCCATGTTTAAGAGATCCATTTTTATCAAGATTCATGTGAATGAGTCCACATGGAAATGGTTCTCCCAAACAAGCTCGAAGGGGGTGATTTTTCCGCGTGGACTCGCGTGCACAGAAAAGGAAAGAAGATCTCGGTCTCTACTTTGGTGCGTGGGAAAGAAGGGAAGGAATAAACGATTTGCTTTTGCTGCGTGCGTGAATAAAAGGGGAGAGGAGTAGGGGTGGAAACAAATCGGATACGATCGAATAGTCTCAAATATGATTACGAATTTATATTTTAAAATAAATATGAATACGAATTCGAATATTCTGAAATACGGATACGAATATTCTCGAATACGAATACGGATTTTGTCAGATACGAATATCGGATAAAACAGATTCCTAACGGTTTTGCCAATTTTTCACCGGTTTTTGATCGGTTACCGATTTTAAACTGCCTAAATTCAAATTTTGAATCACAAAATTCGTACGGATTTTTCATGGGTTCTAGAAACGGATCGAATACGAATCGAATAGTCTCAAATACAAATACGGATACGAATATTCTCGAATATGAATGCGAATACGAATATTCTCAAATACGAATATGAACATTTTTGAAGATGGATTTTGTTTACCACATTCGTATTTTCTCGGATACAAATATCGGATAAAACGAATTATTCGTTACCATTTTCCACCCCTAGAGAGGAGATTCCGGAAACCACCAGACGGATAGATGTTTTAAAACTCAATCCAAAAGTGTATGTACGGCCCAATCCACGTTGAGTCGGCCACTTGGCCTTTAAATATTTTTGTACATCTTATTTTTAGTGCCTTTTTTTAAGTCATTGAAATAAAATTCACTATTTAGATTTTTCAGACATAGTTAATGCTTATTTTAAACTTTTAAATTTTAAAAAAATTTAATATAAATAAAATAAACATCAATTAAATGAAAATCAGTTTTACTTGGGTTCCTTTCCAATATTAGTATTTGTTACCGTTACCACATCATAAAATTAACTTGTTGTCACAACTAAATGCGTAAAATAGCCAATTAATTGGGCACAACTAATTATATTGTAATGTTAAAATACCGTGTGAATATAAAATTCATAATGCAGAGTTTACACAACGCTAAGATTTTATTACTCTCTCTGTTCTTTTTTAAGTAATGTTTTTTACTTTTCACGGTCTACGAGATATGGTTTTGGCTGTTACTATTTGTAACTATATCTTATTATATACTAATAAAATTATAATATCTTATTTGGATTTCTTGTGTCATAAAAATTTTTATGTATTTTCTTGGATTTTTAGATTTATTTGCTATTTTGTAGAGCTCAATTGAATTTATTTTAATTTCTAAAATTTTAAAAACAATCCTTAGAAATTGTTACGAGTCTTTGGGCCAAAACCTAAACCTAGCCCACTTTTTCCTCGACTTGACCTAGCCCGGCCTGCCACTCCCAGCCCAAGCCGCCACGGCCCAGCCGTAGTTTCCATCTGCCATGTGTCAGCCGTAGTTTTACTTACCATATTTGCGATTCATCGGATATGAATATCGGATAAAACGGATTCCTAGCGGTTTTACTGATTTTTCACTGGCTTTTGACTGGTTACCAGTTTTAAATTGTCTAAATTCAAATTTTAAATCACAAAATTCATCCAAGTTTTTTGCGAGTTCTAGAAACGATCGAATACGAATCGAATAGTCTTGAATATGGATATGAATATTCCCGAATATGAATGTGAATATGAATATTCTCAAATATGAGTACCTATTCTCGAATACCAATACAAATATTTTCAAATACGGATTTTGCTTACCACATTTAAATTTTCTCAGATACGAATATCAGATAAAATAGATTATCCGTTACCGTTTCCCACCCCTATTTGTTTCAAAGCAACTAAACTAATGGCTCCCTTCTTTTCCACTTATGACTTATGTTACAGTAACTAACTTTTAAACGGTGTGTTTTTTGAGACTGGGTCAACAAAAAGATTGTACTGAAAAGCGTACTGAGTTCAGCTGTACCGACTAAAATTGCATATGACTATTTTTTTGCATAATACCTCTTGCGAATAGCCAAAATTCAAAAATTTAAGTCATAAATCACAACCCAAAAAAATCCACCTAACTATTTGCTTTTTCGGTTCATAGTTATTCTAACACAAGGACGTACAAAGGTATGCTTACATGCGATAGGAATAGTGGAAGAAGGAAATAAAAGGGTACAAAAGTGACACATTATTGAATTCTTTGCAAAATAAAAACCACTACAATTACCAATACAGTTGGTCCCGCTAAGGGGGCATTCGTATTGATTCTTATAGTTCAGAATCTTCAATCTTCAGATAGACTCTTATAGTTCTTAGCTTTGTCAATGCGGAAAAGGCCAGCGTGCTCTGCCATGAGCCACAGCACGGTTATCAACTCACCGCCACTGTTGAGCTGCTTGCCATGGGAATCCTTGCTGTAGTGCCTGGCTGTAACAACCCCGTTTTTTCGAATAGAGTCATCGTACGTCCCACAATAGTCTACGAGTTTAGTTACGAATAGAAAAAATATTATGCTTACTTACGAATATTTAAAAAGGGTTAACTGGATTAAAATATGACCTAGCGGTCAACTTTAACAATTATAAAAACGTCTAAACCCAAAACTTTAACTTACATTCAGAAAAATCGAATAAACTTTCACAGGAACGCTTGAGTGCGGTCGTAACCCTAACACGAAATCTTGAAGTATCTTTTCTTCTTCTAATCTCTGTTTTGGTGAGACTGAGTATAACCAACCGTACTCAACAAGTTATATAGGGAAATGCTATATAACTACTTTCCAGGATTTCCAAGAGATGGGGATATAGTGGTTTTATTAAAAGTATTTGTGGATGCAATTTTATTTGTAAATATTTTTAAACACAAAAAAATAATAACTTCTTAAGTAATTAGGGTTTCACCAACTTGAATACCAGACTTCAATATTTCCAAATCATTTCCCAAATCTACCTATACATTGCTATTGGAATCACCCATTAAACACAGTTTCATTTACCGGAAGTACGATGTATTTGAATACCATTTATAAATGACACTACAGAGTTGCCCAACTTTACCTCGAAGATTTCTTAACCCTTGCGTCTAAGTTAAGAAAACAAAATATTTCACTGCTCATGTCTTTATATAGTCTCTACCCGATAGACTAGGTACCCCCTGTCATAGAATGTGGCGGCCTGAGAGGGCGGAGCCTACCGTTGTAAAAGTATAGTTTTACCGTTTCCATACCATATTCTTACGCCAATTGTTCCCTTTTCTGGAACAGTGTATTATATCTACATAGTAGATATTCAATCGATTTGAGCAGTTACTAGACCAAGTTTGACAAGTCAGCGCTTATGGTTGAGTGGTCACTATGTCCTTTACTTAGTATAAAGTTCTAGTGCTTACTTTTCATCAACTAGGTAATCGCTCACAAATCAATAACCCAGTGCACTACGGCACTATCACTACTAGTGTAAAGAAATTGAATTTCCTAAATTACCATACTATATTTTATAATAATTATTATTATAGCTTGTCAAGGTGAATATGGCCATCAAATAAAACATGAATTTTTCAAGTAGTAGGACATAACTAAATATTATGTCGTTCTAAACATTTATTGTACATGAAGTAATGGTGCATAAATAATATAATGAAAATATTGATAATTAAGTAATTAAAGGAATATATGTCCATATGATCAAAAGCATGTGACTTGCCTCTTTGTCCATGGTCTCTGATTATTTTACTGTAATCTTCAGGTTGAACACTGACTTCTATAATTGCTCTTGTAGCTCTTATGTTGATCAATTCACTGGGTCCGTATACTAACGTAATAAACTAATACGAATAAGTTTCTGCTTTGCATAATGCAATCTAGGAATAAAATACAATAAAACAACTAAAAGACACAAGAAAAATAGGTTTGGGTGGATTGGGTTTGGACGGTGCTTAGTTTGGTTGAGTGGAGTTGGAAATTGGTTGGGTGGGCTCGAGACGGTTGAAATAGCTGTATTTGTGTTATTGGGTTTTCGGTAAATAGTAATAGTCGGAATAGTGCTAGACGTGGGTTTGGAATGTCTTCTGGGCTCACTAGGTTTTTTTTATCAAAGTCTTTAGTTAACCAGAGTTGAAAATAGACTTAACGGTTTAAAATGGCAAACACAACATATATATGTTTAACAGATGAGTCCATATAAAATCAGTCACAGACATATCACAAGTTTGATTCGTACTGTATCAAGCCACCAACAAAAAGGTTTTTTGGTATGATTAAGAAAATAAATATGCCATCATTAAGGTGAAACAATAATCTTTGAATGTCTCTATCTCTAGGTGTACGATCAAATAACATACCCATGGAAAAAGAAAGAAAACAAATATGCCATCATTAGGGTGAAACAATAATCTTTGAATGTCTCTATCTCTAGGTGTACGATCAAATAACATACCCATGGAAAAAAATAAAACAAATATGCCATCATTAGGGTGAAACAATAATCTTTGAATGTCTCTATCTCTAGGTGTAAGATCAAATAACATACCCATGGAAAAACAAAGAAAACAAATATGCCATCATTAGGGTGAAACAATAGTCTTTGAAGGTCTCTATCTCTAGGTGTACGATCAAATAACATACCATGGAAAAAGAAAGAAAACAAGTATTCGTATTGATTCTTATAGTTTAGAATCTTCACTCTTCAGATAGACTCTTATAGTTCTTAGCTTTGTCAATGCTGAAAAGGCCAGCGTGCTCTGCCATGAGCCACACCATTGTTATCAACTCACTGCCACTGTTGAGCTGCTTGCCAAGGGAATCCTTGCTGCAGTGCCTGGCTATAACAACCCCGTTTTTTCGAATAGAGCCGTCGTATGTCCCACAATAGTCTAGGAATTCAGTTACGAATAGAAAGAGTATCATGCTTGCTTACGAACATTTAAAAAGGGTTAACTGGATTAAAATATGACCTAGCGGTCAACTTTAACAATTATAAGGGCATCTAAACCCAAAACTTTAACCTACATTCAGAAGAATCGAATAAATTTTCACAGGAACGTTTGAGTGTGGTCAGGGGCGGATCTAAAGTAGTTCATGGGTATTCAGTTGAACACCCAAAGTTTTTGACAAAAACTTAGTATATATGAGGTATAATATATACATATATATATATATATAATTGGGTCAAAATCACTAATTTTAGCCTCCAGTCCGCCACTATTCGGCCGGCCCGACGCTCGCCTGGTCTGATGCTCGCGCCTGCATGCGGCCCAGCCAGCCAGCCCATTTACGGCGATAGAAACCGCCTGCCCGAGCGACGAGCGCCCGAGTATGTAACCCTAGCCGAGCAGGCGAGCAATAGTGCAACCCCGTGTGGGCCGCGTCGACCGCGCCTCCGGCCTTCGGCGCCGCGTCGGCCCTCAAAAGCTCTGCTCTGCGCAGCACCTCCGCTCCGCCTCTGCCCTCCGGTCGCTCCAGCACTCCGCCGGCTCTACGACCCTCCGGTCTCTGCTCCAGTCTCCAGACTCCAGATTCAAATTTCTAGCGGTTTTGCCGGTTTTTCACCGGTTTTTGACCGGTTACCGGTTTCAGACAACCCAAATTCAAATTTCGAATCACAAAATCGTCTGGGCTGAGCCAACTGGCCGCTAGGTATAGGAAACGAGTCGAATACGATCGAATAGTCTCGAATACGAATATTCTTGAATACGAATACGAATATTCTCCAATATGAGTACGAATATTTTCAAATACGGACTTTGTTTACCATATTTGTATTTTCTCAAATACGAATATCGGATAAAACGGATTATCTGTTATTATTTTCTACCCCTGATTATTGCTGAGTAGCATGTAGCATATAGACTATGGAGAAGTTTGCCTGGCCAGATCCTTCAAAACCACGTTGCACAATTCCCCTTTCGCGTTGTACAGACGCGGGGCATGGAGCCAATCGCCAATTTTATATTGTTTCTTCCGATTGTTCATCAAGTGGCAATAGTTATTTTTGCAGCAGAAGTGGTGACACAAAGTGTACAATTTTGTATGTAAATTTTTGCAATGAATTATTGATATGAGCGAAAATGTTGGGAACCTAGAATATTTGAATTTTTCTTTATTTTTCTGCAATGTGGCAAACTAGAATAGAAGCAGTCAAGTTGTTGAGAAGACTTTATCCCTATGTATATCCTTTCTCCCAATTGTGTATGCAGCTGGGGAAAATTGAGGGGGCGCAGGCGGTCCAGGCACTCCTGGCTCGGTTGGTGAAGACAACGGGTCCCACACACATGCAGTTGGGGCATGCCGCAATGGCTCAGGATTGACTTAGGCTTCTGATATCGAGATTGTACTTGGAGTCAAGAATCTCCACGCTGCCATTAGGATTAGTGAATCGAGGATACCAAACTCATCCTGAGAAAAATGATCAGGCACTTCACTTCCTCAGGCACCACCTCTGGCCCTCTGCCTCACACTCAAGAATGAGTATATGGCAGAAAAGAGTGCGCTAGCCTTATGGACTGCATTAAAGAAGTGGTTCGAGAATCTAAAGTACACCATTCTTAAGCAGAGCAGGAATAGATTCGACTGAGATTTGTTGACTTCAAGACGATTGGGGAGTACAACTCTGCTTTACATAGAATTTGTATCAATCTTGAACTCTGTGGCAGGCAGGTCACAGATGAGCAGAAGATTGAAAAGACCCTCTCCACCTTCCGCCCCAGTGCAGTGCAATCCGCGCGCAACTATCGTCAAGACTGCTACAAGGAGTATGCTGAGTTGATTGATATCATGCAGGTTGCATAGGCTCAAGATGAAGTTTTCCACAAGAATTTTGTCGCACAGCCACCTAATAGCTCCGCTGGCCGTGAGGCCAACACTAGGAGCTACAAGGTGCGGAAGCCTATAATAAAGAAAAAGGGAAGGAAGGGTAAAGTCGTAGTATAGAAAGGTAAGCTAAATGCTCTACAGGAAAATAAGGCCAGCAAACCAAAGTGGAACGACAAGCCCTGTGGTCAACAAGACCAAACCTGCTACAAGTGTGGCAAGTGGATGTACTGGTCGCAGAATTGTAAAGAGCCACAGCACGTCATCGATGCCTTCCAGGCAAAGAAGAAGAATGGTAGCAAAGGGCGGCATGAAACCCACTTTGCCTTCATTGAGGGGGAGAATTCTGAGTAGTTACCTGCACCAATGGAGGTTGACTCCACTCCTGCAGCCACACTCCCTCTTGACATTGCAGCCACCACCATATTTCCCAAGGAGAGCATCTCACCCCTGTAAAGATAGCAGTCGAAGTCTCTGGTTTCTCAGCAGATTCAATCTAATGCACAGAATGCATTTAGACTTTAATTGTCATTCATTTCATGTGTGGAAGGAATAAGTTAGATTTTGCATTAATGGTACTCAAACAATTTATTTTCCCATGATAGTTGGACGATATTAATTCATTTATTTATTCAGTCAATAATAGCATGATATGTTTTGATGCTTGAAGTATTTTATTTATATGTTGATTGTCTTCTACTACATATTAATAAAATACTTTATATTAGAACACGTGTGACGTCCTATGGGGGATGTGTGTTTAGCTGAAAGTAGCACAACAAATACTTTCTTGAGAGAGACAAAATCCTTTCATTTGATTAGCAAAACTGCTGGTAGTCTTACGACCATCGCTAGTAGCGATGTTTGTATAATAGGCTCAGGAAGAGTAACAATTGTACTTGTTGTAGGGGTGGCCCCTACCTAAGCCCAGCAGGCCTGTTAGAAGGTTATAGGACCCAAAGTAGAACATATGTAATGCCATAAATACCCCTGACAGGGATGTACCGATGAAAGGGCATAATTGTAAAAGCACACTCCATATGAATATATATATATGACGGGAAGGCTAAGGGAGAGGACACTCTCTCCCAACTCTCCACTACCATCTCTCTCTCTGTTTGGTCTGTAACCACAACAGTTGGCGCCGTCCGTGGGGACGACAGAAGCAAGCCTGAAATCTGAAGGATGGCACCGAAAAAAGCTTCGTCGGCGGCAGCGAAGGGGAAGCAGGCGGCCGGGTCGGAGCGCCGCATGGGCACCAGGGCTTCGGCATCGGCTGTCGCGGGCGCGGTAGTCGTGGACGTCGACGCTCACGCTGCGACGACCAACCCCGCCACCGCCGCGACGACGACCGACCCCGTCACCGCCGCGGCAACGGCCAACCCCGCCACCGCCACGGCGACGACTGACCCCGCCACCGCCATGGCGACGACCGACCCCGTCACCGCCGCGGCGACGACCGACCCCGCCACCACCCTCGCTGCAACGCTCGCCGGCAACATGGACCGTCTGGTGGGAGGTAGCCACGACGGGGCATCCGGCAGCTCGGGAGCTCGCGAGGCGATCGTCGCCGTGCCGACCCGTCCGTTGGGTGCTCCGGAGGTCCCGGTCGCACCCGCGGGAGAAAGCGCCCTGCTGGCGGCCCTCAACGCGTTCCAGCAGGAGCTAGGGGATCTCCGCGGGGCTGTTCGAGATATACAAGAGGCTCGGAGCCAGCAGGCCGCGCCAGTGGTCGCACCAGAGCCCATGCCGGGAAGGGCGGATAGCCTCGACGCCCCCACATCTGGCCGCGTGCCGCTGCGGCGTGTCGATCCAGAGTCCCCGCTCTCGGCAAGACTGCAGCAGGCGACGTGGCCCGAGGACTTTAAATTCCCCAGTATCATCGAACCATACAAGGGCGATACGGACCCCCGCGAGTTCGTGCGCGTGTACAAAACTGCAATCGAGGCCGCGGGTGGCGACGACACCACAAAGGTGAAGGGACTCCCCCTCGCGTTGCAAGGAGTGGCACTTTCATGGTTTTTTACCATAAAGCCGAACTCCATCTACGCGTGGGAGCAGATCTGCGACCGCCTTCACAACAACTTTCAAGGAAACTATGTTGAGCGGGTCGATGCGGACCGGCTCTTCGCCGTGAAGCAGGAACCTTCGGAGAAGCTCCGGGACTACTTCAAGCGCTTTGCAAAGGTACGATGCTAGGTCAAAGACGTTAACGAGACAACCATCATCAACGCGGCCATACAGGGCCTTCGTCCGGGCCCCATGGCCGAATACAACGCGCGGAAGTCTGTCAAGACAGTTGCCAAGCTCTTCGACAAAATGGAGGGCTATGCGCGGGCCGAGGAAGATGCGCGGAGACGCAGCACTCCCACCCCCGACCTCGCCCAAGCAAAGCGCTCACCATGCGAGGGGGGTAGGCGATGTTCCCCGAAGCGGGGCTGTAGCCGACAACCGTCGGCAGACACTCCTGGAAGCAACGGTGCCGGGGAGCAGGAAGGCCTTTCAAAGGGCAGGCGCAAACCCCGGCGTCACCAGCGCAGGCCACAAAAGGCCTGCCACGTCTTCGGCATCGAAAACGCCCTTCGAGGACCCGCCCCCACCTCGGGGGGAAGGGGTCGGAGATGCGAAGGCGGACCTGGCCATGATGAGCGACCGCGCGCGGAGCAGGAGTCCCTAGATTACGGCAGGTGGTGCGAGGTGCATGGTTACGACGATCACTACATGAAGGCGTGCACCACGGTCATGGAACTGCGACAGGTGATGGCCGAATCTCGGGCCTCGTCCCTTCGACCTCCTGCCGGAGTCCAGAAGCGACATCCAAGGGGCAGCCCCCCGCGAGCCTCCGCCAGGGAAGGCGCACAGCACCGCACCATCAGCGTCATCACCGGCGGCTCCTTATCAGGGGCCCCCTTGGAGCAGCCGCAGTCGTGGATCCCGCCCCACAACATCACCTTCACCCTGAATGACGCTAGAGGGGTGGAGTTTCCTCACCAAGATCCTTTGGTCATCCAGGCCCGCATCGCAGGTTGCGACGTCAGGCGCATCCTTGTCGATGGGGGAAGCTCCGCGAACATCCTGTTCGCAGGGGCCCTCGATCGTATGGGAACCCACCGAAGTCGCCTAGAGCAGGCAGGAGCTCCACTGCAAGGCTTCGGAGGTCAACCGCTGCAAGCCATCGGGCAGGTGTCCCTCCCAGTCACATTCTGCCAGGAGAACAACGTCCGATCCCGGCACGTCATCTTCGACGTTGTAGACATCACACACCCCTACAACATCATATTGGGGCAGCCCGTTATCAACTCCTTCGAGGCGGTCCCACACCACGCCTTTTTATGTATGAAGCTCCCAGGCCCGGAGGGTGTCATCACCGTCTTCGGCGACCAGGACCTTGCTAGGCGCACCGTAGTCAGCAGCCGGGACCTGTGTCGCCCGGTGCATGCCCTCTCAGGCACGCTCGGCGACGCGCCCTCCGCCTCGGGATGGACGCCTAAGCCTCGGCCTGAGGGCGGAGTCAAAAAGGTGCCGCTCTAGACGGAGGGCCAGTTCGTGTCCATTGGCGAGGGGCTCCCTCCGGAGGTCGAACGAGACTTGCTCCAAGTGCTTCGGAACAACACCGATATTTTTGCATGGTCGCCGGAGGATATCAAGGGCGTGGACCGCGCAGTAATCGAGCATCGCTTGGCGGTCCGCCCCGACACCAAGCCGGTCAAGCAAAAGCTTCGCCGCATGTCCATGGATCGGCAGCAAGCGGCCAAGGTAGAGGTGGCAAAGCTCCTTTGAGCCGGGGTCATTCGCGAGGTCCACCACCCAGAGTGGCTCGCCAACCCAGTGTTGGTCAAAAAGGCCAGTGGGGCCTGGCGTATGTGCATCGACTTTACAGCACTCAATAAGGCGTGCCCAAAGGACAATTACCCTTTGCCACGCATCGATCAACTGGTCGATGCAACTGCCGGGTGCGAGCTAATGAGTTTCTTGGATGCCTACTCTGGCTATCATCAGGTATACATGGCTGAAGATGACGAGGACAAGACTAGTTTCATCACACCAATTGGCACTTTCTGCTTCGTCAGGATGCCCTTCGGCTTGAAGAACGCAGGTGCTACCTTTACCCGCCTCGTTGCAATTGCCCTGGCCGCCCAGCTCGGGAGGAACGTCAAAGCCTACGTCGATGACGTGGTAGTCAAAACCCGGCAGCTCGCTTTGCATGGCCGGGACCTTCAGGAGACCTTCGACAACCTCAGGAAGGCCGGCATCAAGCTCAACCCTGACAAATGCGTCTTCGGCGTGCAGGCGGGCAAACTCCTGGGCTTCCTCGTGTCCGGACAGGGCATCCAGGCGAATCTGGATAAGGTCGACGCCATCTTGGGTATGGAGCCGCCCAAGACGACGAGGGAAGTTCAGAGGCTGGCTGGCCGCATGGCAGCCCTGAGCCGCTTCCTATCTAGGGCAGCGGAGCGGGGTCTGCCATTTTTTAAGACGCTCCGCGGGTGCGATGGATTTCGTTGGGACAACGACTGTGCGAAGGCCTTCGGTGAACTCAAGAAACACCTGGCGAGCCTCCCCACTCTAGTCGCCCCGGCACCAGAGGCTCCCTTGTTGCTCTATCTGGCCGCGTCAGCTACAACGGTCAGTGCCGTCCTCATCCTAGAGGAAGGCGCCGTGCAGTGGCCTGTATACTTCGTCTCCGAAGCCCTCCAAGGCGCCAAGACGAGGTATACGGAGCTGGAAAAGCTTGCTTACGCGTTGGTCATGGCCTCCAGAAAACTCCGGCATTATTTTCTAGCCCACCCGATCACGGTGCCTTCTTCATTCCCCCTGGCGGAGATGTTACACAATAAGGAATCCACAGGGCGCATCGGCAAGTGGGCTGTCGAGCTCGCCCCGTTCTCCCTGACATATGCTTCGCGCACGGCAATCAAATCTCAAGTTCTGGCTGACTTCCTCACTGAATGGACTCCGCTGGCTCAGCCAGCCCAGAGGCATGACGACCCGGTCTGGACGCTCACCATCGACGGAGCCTATGGCGTCGCGGGCGCGGGCGTAGGTGCGGTGATCGTCACGCCCGAAGGGCAGCGTTTGCTATACTCGGCGCGCCTCGCCTTTCCAGCCACCAACAACACAACTGAGTATGAGGCGCTGCTCTTCGGCCTGACAAAGCTCAAGGCAATCGGTGCGCGACGAGTGCTCGTCCGCACCGACTCGCGTTTGGTGGCGGGCCACGTTGACAAGTCATATCAAGCCAAGGACCCTAAGTTGGCCAAATACCTCGCGGCCGTAAGAACGAGGGAAAGGCACTTCTTGGGTGTCACGGTCAAGGCCATCCCTCGTGCGAAAAATGAGCAGGTCGACGCCCTCGCGAAGGCGGCCAGCCAACAACTGCCGCCCCCTAACGGGGCGTTTTACGAAGTGGTATCGCAGGCGGCCATCGCACAAGACAACCGGGACGCGGCCCTCGTCCACCACATCGGCCAGCAGGGCGATTGGCGAGAGCCCATCTTCAATTTTCTGCAGGGCATCGCCGAGCCAGAGAACCCCGTCGAGCTTCGGCGCCTGCAGCACCATGCCAGATCCTTCCAAGTGTTTGAAGGGATACTCTACAAGAAGGGGGTCTGCGCACCGCTCCTGCGTTGCCTCTCGGGAGCCAATGGGGGGAAGAAGCTCCTTGCGGAGATCCACGCGGGTGTGTGTGGGTCTCACTTGGCGCCGAGGTCGTTGGTCGGTAAGGCATTCAGACAAGGTTTTTACTGGCCGACTGCCATCATTGACGCCCACGACCTCGTGCGTCGGTGTCAGGGGTGCCAGTGGATGACACGTATCATCCGCAGGCCCCCAACGAACCTCAACCCCATTCCCCCGGTGTGGCCACTGGCGCGCTGGGGTGTCGACATCGTGGGACCACTTCCACGAGCCCCAAGAGACCTGCGATTCGTGGTGGTTGCGCTGGAATATTTTTCCAGATGGCCGGAGGCGGTGGCCTTGGCCAAGATAACCTCGGCGGCCATGCAGCGCTTCCTTTGGCAGAACATCATATGTCGCTTCGGCGTGCCCAGGGAGCTCACCATCGACAATGGCCTACAATTCGACGCCACCCCATTCAAAGAGTTCTGTGACATCATGGGCATCACGCTTCGGTTCGCCTCGGTTGGGCACCCCCAGTCCAACGGAGCGGTCGAGAGGGCGAACGGCGCCATCTCTGTCGCCGTCAAAAAGCACCTGGTCGGGTTGCCGAAGGGCAAGTGGCCGAGTGAGCTTCACAGCGTCCTCTGGTCCCTTCGCACAACGGTAACACGCTCGACGGGGTTCACGCCTTTCAAGCTCCTCTTTGGTGACGAAGCAGTGACGCCTGAGGAAATCAAGGATGGCTCGCGGAGGGTCCTCGTCCAAGCGCCCGACGAGGAGCGTCGCGTGTCCTTGGACCTCCTCGACGGGGCGCGGGCAAGTGCGGCCCAACATGTTGAAAAGTACGCGCGGCAGACGGTGCGTACGCGGGACCGTTCCATATATCCACGTGGGTTCAAGCCTGGGGATCTCGTCCTCAGAACGGCGCTCCATGCGGAGACCGTTGGCAAGCTGGAGTCCAAGTGGGAAGGTCCCTACATTGTGGCGGAAGCATTACAAAAGGGAGCCTACCGCCTCGCCACGCTCGAGGGACAAACTCTCTGCCACACATGGAATGCGGACAAGTTGCGGCGGTATTACGCCTAGCCGCAAGACGAGAATCACAAGCGGCGTCAACCCCTTATTGTATGATGCTCGCCCGAGCAACGGGAGTTCAATAAAGTTTGCTGTTTACAAAAAGCACCATTGTCTGGACATCGCCTCCGCACGCGCCAGTCCACGGACTCTAAATAAGACGTAGACTATAAATAAGACGCGGATGTCCTCCCTGCGCACTCTACGGAGTATAAACAAGACGCGAAGTCCGCGCACGCACAGGCATTGCTCCTGTGCGTACTCCCAGGAGTATAAATACGACGTGGATGTCGATCCCACGCACTCGCATAAAAACACCGGCCCAAGACACAGCTTACAACAGTAAGAGTAAGTGGTACTTCGGTTCATTGCGAAAATGTGGGGTTGAATGACTACAAGCATGAGCGCACAAGTACAACCCCCCCCCCCCACGCGACATGATCAACAGCTCACCCTCCGCGCAGCGCTGATGGGCCTGCACCGCTGTCGTGGCCCCGGGGAACTCCTTCGAGCCAACGGAGAAGGTCTCCTCCCCCGTGCAGCGTTTGCTGCACTGCGACCCTCGCCGCATCTTCCCCGACACGACCCCAGATCCGTCGGTGGAAGTTCTGGAGGCCAGGCTCGATGAAGCGAATAGCGTCCGACAGCGCTTCCGGCCGGCCCGGAAGATCCAGGTGAGGGTTTGAAAGCTCATGGATGTGTCTACACCCACGAGTGTGAAGCATGCCGAGGGCGAGGCACGCGCCAAGATAGCCGCAGTGCTCGCCGAAAGTTTTGGCGCTGCGAAGAGCAACGCCCGCCCCCTCCTCGATCAGCCCAAGCATCTCCATCACGTCCTCCGGCCCGTGAGTGGCGTTGGGCACGTCGACGCACAGACTGCGGAGGGCCTGGTTCAGGGACTCCATTGCCCCCCACGCCGACGCGGACGCATCGTCCAAGGCGCGATTCTTCTCGGCAAGAGACTCAGCTAGCTGTGCCTTCTCCTCCTCTAAGGTGGCGATCTGCTGCAAGAAGGAGGCGCGTTCCTCTGCCGCAGCGCGTCGGACTTCCTCGGCCTCAACTTGCGTGGCCGCCACGGCGCCCTCCAGCACACGGAGCTGTTCGTCCTTCGTCGCGTGAGCATCATCCGCGTCACAAAGGCTGGCTTCTAGGGCCCTCCGCTCCCGGAGGCGGGCCTCGTCTAGAGCCTCGCTAATGACAAGTGTCTGAGGGCAGCAACAAGAGTCAGCAGGTGCCTGGTAGTACTCTACAAAACGCCAGCGCACATACTTACCCTTATCTCCGAGGCCCGCAGCGCGAGTGCCAGGAGGTCTCCCTCGCACGACGACAGCATCTGTCGGTCAAGGCCGCCGCTGGCGCGCTCTGCGGCTGCAGTAAGAACGCGAAGTATCTCCAGGCGCGGGAGGAAGTCGGAGAGAACAGGATCAGGCCCCACCGCGTCAGGGGCTGCGGAGGCTTCGGCCGCTTCGACGACGGCAGATGCCTGCAGGGCACCCTGCACAGGATTCGGCGCTTCGCGCATATCTCCGTTGCTCGATCCTTCACCACGCCCAGGAGACCTCGTCTCGCCTGACGTCGACGGAATGAGAGAGCAAATCGGAGAGAGTTTCGCGAAGTCGCGCGAAGAGAAGGAACTGCTCCTACCTTCCGCATCCCTCGCCGCGGCAGGAGATGGTACCTGTTCGGCTGCCAACCGGGGTGCGAGCGCTCCGGTGGTTGGTTGAGAGGCGCCCTCAGTCGCGCCAGCCGCCACAATCCCACGGCAGGAGCCTGCAACGCCATATCGGTTCTCCCGCGGCGCTCCTCGCCGCTGTCCCTGTCGCATCTACAGTCCCGGCCGCTCGAGACGCGTCCTCGTTGGCCGTTGCGGGTGGCAGAGCACCGCTGATCGCAGCTTTCTCGCCAGAAATGATGTCCCTCCCCGGGTTGGTGGGTTCCGGCTCAACGACGGCCATGCCCCCGGGCTCGACGGCGTCAGCGACTGGTACCAATGGATTCGGGACGGCACCCCCTCCCGAACCAGTCCGTCCGGATCCACCGCCGGTC
Organism: Dendrocalamus latiflorus; assembly: GCA_017311315.1. NCBI lineage: Eukaryota > Viridiplantae > Streptophyta > Magnoliopsida > Poales > Poaceae > Dendrocalamus > Dendrocalamus latiflorus. The sequence goes on from CM029629.1 coordinate 30,225,637, forward strand.
GCGCGCCCTGTCCCAGTGGTGCCAGCGGCCGAAGTGGCTGGCGGGCTGGACGCGGCAGCATCGAAGCGGAACCGGCGCCGCGAAGACAACGCCCCCGCTTGGCTGCTACCGCCGCGGTGGCTCGAAGTCCCTGCAGGAGCCTCCGTCGGCACCGCGCGCTCGGGCACAGCAATGCCCAAAACCTCGCACGTGCGGTTTACCCGCCCCTGCTTCGACGCTTTAGTTGCGGCCTCGCGCAGGTTGTGCTCCTTGAGTGTGTACGGGCCAAGGAACGCCACAACCGCGCGCTCCGCGTCTTCTAGCCGGGCCACTGCGCAGGAGATAAGACAATCGGACGGGAACTACGCACGCAAGCCAAAAGATGCATACCACGCCCTGAACAACTTACAAGGGGCAGAGGGCAGAAGCAGGCAAGATAATGCCGGGAGAACCCTGTCCTCTTGGTCGTCGCCCCGTTGCGCGTACTTCCACCGAGCGGAGAGTGGCGCCACCACGTACATGGCAAACTCCTCGGTCAGGTCGCGCATGCTTAGCCGGCGAGTGACGCCGGCGAGCCTCCATAGCCTCTCCGCGTCATCCGCCTCCGGCTTCACACTTGGCAAACTATTGAATGAGATTGGCCCACCTCGGCATAGCAGGCCACTCGTACCGGTCACGTGGTAGTAAAACCACCGCCGCGTCCGGCCGGACTCCCACTTCTCCAGGGCGGCCGGCGCGGCGAAAAGCGTCGAACATGATGTTCGTAACACGAAATCCACGCTGCCAAAATTGGATACGGTCCCCTCTCCAACTTTTTTGGGTCGACAGCAGGCGTCGTGCAGGGTGGCGAACAGGCTCGCACTGGGACGCCGGCCTTCCGTCTGCACCGCCCACGTAAAAATAGTTAGGCGGACTATTGCATTCGGCGTCAGCTGCGCTAACTCCAGCCCGTAGGCCCGCAGGACTTCGCCCACAAAGCTTGTTGAGGGCATGCGAAGGCCGGCATCGAAGAATGCGATGAAGACAATCGCCTCCGTTGCCTGGGGCCTCGGCTCCGTCTCATCGCGACGCGGCAGGCGAGCCCCATCGCGCTCCTCGATCTTTCCTTCCCGCACAAGCCGCTGCAGCATCTCTTCGGTCACGCGGCTCTTCCCCAGCACACGGGAGCAGCAACCCACCGAGTGTTCCATGGCGTCCCACAGCCTATCGGCACGTGAACGCCCTCGCAGCACAACCTTGTAGTCCCCAGAAGGGAAGGACAACTCATCCCAGTTAGACAAGGAACTGCTGCTGGGATGGCGGGAGGCATCGTCGTGGCCAGCCATTGTTTCCTAAGATTAGGGCAAAAGGAACAAAGGCAGGAGCAAGTCGCGCTACTGTCAGCACGGAAGAAGCAAAGCTAAGTGGCAGGCGAGACAAAGCGCCCCCACCACAGCGATGGCACTTTATAAAGACTGCTCGCCTCCCTCGCGGCCGGAAGCGCGTCCGGGTTAAAACCCCCAGCGGTTAGACTACCCACAACTTGGAAAGAAGAACCGCCGGCATCTGGAGGAACGTGCCTGGTAGGTGACCGGGCAGCGCACAACGCCAGCATACGCCTGCCACGCATCCCGCTCCCCTGGGGAAGGGGCGAACGGCCGCGGACACGCAACCGCTCACATCCCACGACGCACCAGTCGCAAGGCGCCACGTGCCCCACCCACGGGAAGGCAGACCGCGCGACGCGACAACCTGTCCTCTGACAGGCCAGGCGTCGGCACGATTCCAGCCGCCATTAAAAGCGCACTACCAGGACCGAAGGTCGCAGCAGCCTCTAGGCGCCAGCCTCCGCTGCCACCTGTTCGAAGGGTAGGGGACGGAGCGCGCGCGCGTCTACTTCGACTAGGCGCCAGCCTCCGCTGCCACCCGTTCGAAGGGTAGGGGACGGAGAGCGCGCGCGTCTACTTCGACTAGGCGCCAGCCTCCGCTGCCACCCGTTCGAAGGGTACCTCAGCTACCACTCCAGGCTTCGGCTTCGGCTTTAGATCCCGGGCCTCGCCACAAATTAAGGCTCCGCAAGATAGGAGGAATTCACAGGCCGCAGGGACGGAGGGGGCCAAAGGACTCGACGACATGGCTTCGGCCCTGTGAAGCCCTTCACCATGAGAGGCTCCTGTTGTAGGGGTGGCCCCCACCTAAGCCCAGCAGGCCTGTTAGAAGGTTATAGGACCCAAAGTAGGACATATGTAATGCCATAAATACCCCTGACAGGGATGTACTGATGAAAGGGCATAATTGTAAAAGCACACTCCATATGAATATATATATGACGGGAAGGCTAAGGGAGAGGACACTCTCTCCCAACTCTCCACTACCATCTCTCTCTGTTTGGTCTGTAACCACAACAGTACTCTTATGGACACAATTGTAGTTATTAAAGAAGCCTTGTTGTACCCAGAATCGACTAAAGTGCATACTTTTGTCTCTAGCAAACCAAAAAATTAAAGCCAACTCAGTGGTGTCTAAAATGAGTTTTGCAAAAAAGGAAGCCTAAACTTTAGCTGTCACCATTCTAATCAAACGTAGGCTGCCAGGCTGCATCACGATGGCTTAGGGCATGTACAATGGAGAGATAGGAGTCCGTCTATAAGATGCTGAAATATGATATAGAGACAGTGAAAAGACGGTTCATACAATGGAGTATTTATTTTAGTGTCTTTAAGTAATTTAATATTTTGCATGTGGTTAAGATGAACTTGGAGTCTCCAACTCATACAACGTCTTCTTTGTCTGTCTTTAAGCCTCGACTTCAGCGTAGAGACGAGCTGCTCACCGTCTCTTCGTGAAGAGACGCGGAGGCCGTCTCTTGACCATGCAAGGGGTATTTTGCAAAAAGTATTGAGATGGAGACGGCTTGAAGAGACTTTAGCAGTTGGCACGAATACCTATCCAGGTAGGGCATAGCCCGGTATGCGCCTATGCGACCCAACCTCCCGTCGGAGCACCATGAGCTCGGTTCCCCGCCCTTTTTAAACACATCAGCAGTCTTCTCTGCACTAACCATTACCGCTCCCAACGCAACCAGAAATACACACAAACACACGAGAGGCATGGTGGCCGTCACGGGCATCGCCAGCTCGGTGGTGGATGGCGCGCTTAGCGTGGCCAAATCCGCCGTCGCGGAGGAGGTGGCACTGCAGCTCGGCGTGAAGGATCACCTGGAGTTCATCAAGGATGACTTAGAGATGATGCAAACTTTCCTGACGACTTCCGATAAGAGGCGCAGCCAGGACCCGAATGTGAGGGTGTGGGTACGGCAGGTCCGTGATGTCGCCTACGACGTGGAGGACTACATCGAAGAATTTGCCATCCATTTCGGCAAACCGTCGTGGTGGTGGTGCTCCCCTTCCAATATTAAGAATCGACATCGCATCGCCACCGAGATGAAGAAGCTGAGAGCCAGGGTGGAGGGCGTGAGGCAAAGAAACTGGTGCTACCTCTCCATGAACGAATCCTACTTCAAACAACCTTCGCCTCCCCGTGAACCTGGGCTTACGCTGTCAGACCAGGAAGCCATTGACAAGGCGCGGCCTATCAGAGATCTGAAGAGACCGAGAGTTGACCTGTGTAAACTACTGGCCAAGCGAGACAACTCGCTTATGGTAGTCTCTATCTGTGTGACAACGGCAGTATTAGTCGGGGAGGCCTACGACAGTATTATCTCTATCGTATGCCGTGCCTGGGTGAAGGTAATGCATCCATTCAATCTAACCGATTTGATCCGCAGCTTGCTCAGGCAACTCTACGCACTCACTGGTAAGGGTGCCACCACAGTTCTTCAAGGTATAGAGACGATGGAAACTGAGGCTTTGATCACGGTGCTGGCAGAAATCCTCTCTAACCAGAGATACCTGGTTGTCCTTGAGGACATATCCACAAGAGAAGAATGGGATTCGATCAAAATGTATTTTCCGGATACCAACAACGGAAGTCGAATCATAGTGACATCCCAGAGACGAGATGTGGCTAAATATTGCACCGGGCTGATGAGGAGCAGACCCCTGAATCTCAAACAACTGTCAGACGACAGTGCAATTCTTTGTGCCTTTTGCAACATGGTATGTATCGTTTCATCCTTACATTTACATATTTCGTCTCATTTCCTATTTTCGTTCTTTTTTTAACTAAAAGTCAGGCCATGCATAGTCTCTCATTGTCTAATTTGCACGAGAGTAGTACATATGCGACTATTTCTCCTAAAGAGGTAACAATTTACTAGTATCCTAATGAGGTAACAGATTTGATTTCATCCGGGTGATTTGACCTAAAAAGGGTCACTTTTCACCATTAGATAATGAATCGTACCTTTCACGAGCTGTTTGGTTGCAGGGAGTTGTGCGAGGGAATGGAATTTATGGATGGGGGTTATAAAGTCTTTTGTTTGGTTGGTACGCATTGGAGTTTATGGGCAGGGGACGGGTCATTTGAGGGTCTAATTCCCACCATTTCAACCTAGGGAAAGGAAATCAATCTTTAAAGAAATATTAATACATCTCAGTTCTTCATCATGATTTATGTTAAAATCTCAAGCAGATTAAAAACTAATTCCCCATGCTTTCTCGTCTCTTCAACCAAACAAGGGATCTGGACTAGAAAGCAAATTCTCATGCCTAATACCACTAAAACACGCTTTAGGGGGTAAGCCCAAACCAATTGAGTAGTATAAGAAATTGAATGTAAAAGAGAGAGTTTTTAGGGCGTAAGCCCAAACTAAGGTAAAAAAAAAAAGCAAACCTGGCATCTTTTTAATGAAAACAGTAGTAGAAAATCCTCGTGTATATAGATTAAAAGGTAAAATAATAAAGAAAACTTCCTTCGATCGCGCGGCTTAATACTAACATTTTTTTATTCACCAGGACCCTGTGGCAGACGAACTAGCCGAAGCTAGCTCCAGCGCCAGCAACCCTGAAAATATAGGTTCTATCAGCAGTGACATTGAGGAACCCGGGAACAATTCCAGTTCCATTATTTTAGCTGAAAGGTTCCTGGACCGATCCAGTACATCGATGCATAGAGGAGAGGTCCAGCTCGTTGGTCGGGAGAAGGAAATGGATTGGCTAATCAGCAAAATTAAGAGCGCTGACATCGAGAATAACAATGTTATATCAGTTTGTGGAATGAGGCGCATCGGGAAGTCCGCCCTTGTAAAAAATGCCTACCATCGCCAAGACGTCAAGGATCATTTCACACAGCGTGCCTGGGTGGATGTGGTGGAACCTTTCGACAGAGAGAAGTTGCTCCGTAATGTACTTGAGCAATTCAATTTATATCCTACCTTCAATTCGAGAAGTTCATTATCAGAAATGAGCACGGAGTTGATTGAATACTATGAGAGGAATAAGCGTGATCGGCATTTCAGATGTCTTATTGTTGTCGATGGTCTCTCAACCACCGGACAATGTGATTTGGTTAGGTCAACCTTAAATTTGGAACAGTGCAGAGCACTTCGAATAATAGTGACTACGAGGGAACTTCAAGTTGCTAACTATTGTTCGAAGAAAGAAGACTTCGTGTACAACCTCGGCCGCCTCCACGAAGATGATGCCTCCAAGATATTCCGTTTAAAGGTATCCTTTTATAAACTTTACATAATTTTATTAAACGTTTATATATCTATATATATACAAACAATTAGTGAGATTCAAAAACACCACGGTGCTTCAAGGGGAAAAATCCCAAAATAATCAAAAAAGAAAAAAGTCCTAGAAATTACGCTTCAAGGGAAGAAAATCCCATAATAATAAAAAAGAGAAAGTCTTAGAAATTATCTTATTGCTCGAGAGAAAAATTACACTGTTTATTTTGGTCGGGCTTATTTGTAACGGTGCATATTAGTCATGTACAAATAGTAGAGTTGTGTAATAGATACTCAATATGATCTCAAATGTAAGTCATTTTGAACATTGACACAATTTCTGTGGTGATATTTTAACCATCAATTTCTATCTAAATATTTTGTTTCAAATAAAATAATTATACATTAGGATAATATATTTTTAATGGATCTAGTAATACCAATTTTATGTTGTCAATTTTTGTAATTCTTTATACATTGATGATCAAACCTAAAACTGTTTGACTGACATAGATTTTAGAACGATTTATATTTGGAATTAGAGCTTGTACAGTTGTACTTTCAACCGTAGGAATTAGAGTTGTAGAGCAAAGATGACTACATTATAATATCTAGTCACGTAATTGTACGAGTAATTCTGCTAATTCTAGACAAATAAAGTGATACAACAACATCACATGGTGCTTACAGGGGCGGAGAGAAGGGGAGCTAACAAGGGCATGGCCCCCCCAAGAATTTTTTTTATCTACTATCCACTAAGTATCCCACTGATCTACATGTATTATGAAGTATGGCCCCCTCCCTCCCCTCATGAAATTGCTAGTAAAAATTGCTAAGAAAGTGTAACCTAACCAAGTTTAGCCTTTTCCTTTTACCCATGGAACCAACCAGACCAAAAGTCAAGAGAGATCAACTAACAACTAGCACATGCACAACTACACAGACACTCCTCGACTACTCGTCTTCTCAAGAGTCGAGAGACACTACGAGCCCGCAATGCAACCCTTAGCCTATCTTAATTTGTACTCTTGTATCGTAAATTTTTTCAGCTGAAATTTTTTATCATGGCAAATTAGCTTGCAAAAACCATCATCAATGTATTCTCTGGGCTATGATTTTGATAAAAAAAAGTCACCAGTCGATTTGATGTTGTGAAACAGCTAATAGCACGTGCAATCGTAATAGCACCGCACTATATTCATGCCCTCCTTGGCCCCCCTCATACTTCAATCCTACCTCCGCTTCAGAGTGCTTACAAATATTTTGCTAAAAACCACTCCAGAGAAAGGAGGTATACAATGAGAAAATTGATATTATGGCTTCGATAAAATGTCACTCTCTAGATGACAATTGTTAAAATGTCATCCAATACATGATTAGCTCTATGATTTGCCATTTTAGGGGTTTTAGCCATTTCTTTTTCATTTTTTATTTTTTTCCCCCAAAATTGCATAGGAAATGTCCATAATACCCTCCTTTTAGCCGAGTCTCTTTGTCTCCGTTCGGTTCTCTCTGTCTTCTGTTCCTTCCAGGCCGAACGAGGAGGGCTTCGCCGCTGCTGCGTCTCTTTCTCGCCGCCGCTGCTAGAGGGCTTCGCCGCCGCCGCCGCTGCAGGCACGGGCCGCCGCCGCCGCGCCCGTGCGCACAGGCCGCCGGCAAGGCCCGCTGCCATGGGGTGCCGCCTCCGCCACGGGCCGCCGTTGCCACAGGCACGGGCCGCCGCCGCCGCGCCCGCCGCTTCCGCACGGGCTTCTCCGCCGCCTCCTCCTGCTGGGCGTGCCGCCGCCGCCACGGGGTGATGCTGCTGCCCGCCGCCTCTCTCGGAGATGAAGGCGTGCACCCACCTGCCCTGCTCCAGCGCCCCGAGTGCGCCGCACGCGGCCAACACGCCGACGACCGCCGCCCTGTTGGGCCGGGCGCCGGACCTTAGGATCTCCTCGAACAGCCCGATGGCTTGGGCGAACCTGCCCGCGCCGACGTAGGCACTGAGCATGGCACTCCAGGAGACGGCGCTCTGGTGGGGCATTCGTTCGAACAGAGCTCGCGCGTGGTGGAGGTGGCCGGCCCTGGCGTAGGCGGTGAGGAGCGAGGTCCAGGCGCAGACGTCCCTGCAGGAGGCGTTGTGGTGGAAGAGTCGGCGGGCGGAGTGGAGGAGGCCGTGGGAGGCGTAGGCGTGGATGAGGCCGTTGGGGACTTAGGCGTGGGCGTCGCAGGCGAGGAGGAGGGCGAGGGCGTGGAGCGAGGAGACGAGGCCGGCGAGAGGAGGGGGGAAGCGGAGCTAGTGCTGGCGGGGATGGATGCGGCGGAGGCGAGGAGGAAGGAGAAGGTGTAGGCGTTCTGGAGGAAGGAGGAAGAGAGGCGGCAGAGGCGAGGGAAGAGGCAGAAGGCGCGGAGAGGGGAGGCCGGGAGGAGGGAGCGGAGGAGGGAGTTGGGGAGGAAGCGGTCGGCGAGGAGGGAGGAGGTGAGCAGCTGGGTGTGGAGCTGGCGGAGTTGCGCGGCGGTCAGCGACGGGTGGGAAAGCAGCAGCAGCGCACGGTGAGCCATGGCCAGATTGGCAATGGCATCATGGCCTCATGGCCGCCGCACAGGAGGGTATTATGGACATTTCCTATGCAATTTTGGGGGGGAAAATAAAAAAATGAAAAAGAAATGGCTAAAACCCCTAAAATGGTAAATCATAGAGCTAATCATGTATTGGATGGCATTTTAACAATTGCCATCTAGAGAGTGGTATTTTATCGAAGCCACTCCAAAGGAGTGGCATAATATCAATTTTCTCGGTATACAATAGTGATTATTATAACTGTTTTATCTACGAAGGCTAAACAAGGAGTGTATAACTCGCGGCTCCCAGCTCAAAGGAAGCAAATCATGTGCCTTCAGAGGGTCACAGTGCTGAACAGTAAAAATCAGGAGAGAAGAAGGGCAAAACACTCAGTACTTTAGCAATGTTGACAGTTGATATCTTTATGTTGCCCTAGAGTCAAACTAATTTAACCTTGACCGTTGATATCTTTATGAATGGTTAGGTCAGGCATACGAAAGTGTTGTGTATATTTGTCTCAACAAATACTATCGTAATATAACGATTTTATAAGGTTTAACGTTTACAAATATATTAAAGTAGAAATCGATTGTTGAAGTATTATTTTGAGACACGCACCCAAATCAATACTTATTAATATGCTTTGAAATTCGTGACGTTTAGCGTGGGTATCTTCACATACCCATAAAAAAAGTGTATCGAAATATCAAACTCTGAAAAATTAAACTCATCTTCAGTTTAACTATTTTGAGCTAGTTTCATGGTATATAATCACTGTAGTCGCATCTATTAAATACTTAAAGTCGATGACAAACGTTTTAGAGTTGCTAAGAAAAAAGAGAAATATGCTAGAAATTAATTAAAACAAAATATCTAGCTTTTAATTTGGTGGGTCCTAATTTTAAAGGTTTAGATTTGACACTTTACTTAGTGCCTAATTTTAAAGGTTTAGATTTGACACTTTACTTAGTGACATAATAATTTAAAATAATTATCAAAAAATAAAAGCATATATCCTTGATTTGGTAGGTCCTAATTTAAAGGCTTAGATTTGATAGTTGCCTTAGAGATATATTAATTTAAAAAAGTTCCGTTAGCACTACCTACACTGTACCACAACAGATTAAATTAGTTTGAACTGAGTTCAAACTTACTTATCATAAAATATATCAAGGATATGAAACATTTCGCAGCCAAACTCCAAAATTTGAATGCCTTATGTAATTTACCACCCTCTCTCTCTCTCTGTGTATGTGTTGCGTGTGATTTAAGGTGTTACTACACTGGTGTCATGATACTGACATTGGAACAAATGTATTCCCGCAGGTATTCAGAGGAGAGAATGTTATGTTACGTGCATCATTGGCTGAGCAAGCTAATCAAATCTTAGATAAATGTGGCGGGCTTCCTTTTGCGATTGCCAACGTAGCTGAGTTTCTGGCCTCCAAACCTCGTACTGCTACAGAATGGAAGAAAACAGTGGAACGTCTCAACTTGGATCAGTTGGAACAAGATCCTGTTTTTACACCAATGAGGACAACCCTAGAGGCATGTTATGACAGTTTGCCCTACAACCTCAAGTATTGCTTTCTTTATCTCAGCATTCTCCAAGAAGATTGCAACATAATGCGTAGGCGGTTGGTGAAGCGATGGATTGCAGAAGGCTACGTGAGGGGAATACGAGGATCAGAAGCTGAGGAAGTTGGGGAGGGGATTTTCAATGTGTTCCTCAGTAGGACTATCATCCAGCCAACCAGGTACACTGCAATCACTAGTGGAAGAGTTACTAGCTGCAGTGTCCACCGTCTGATGCTAGAGGTGAGCACGTCGAAAGCCATAGAGGAGAAGATGGCACTTATACTCGACGATCAAAGCAACGATGATATGTACTCCGTGGAGAATAGAAGACATCTAGTTATAAGGAGGGGTTGGAGAAGGGATCATGAGAACGGGTTCAAGAGAATGGATCTATCTCGTGTTCGATCACTGACAGTCTTTGGTGAGTGGCGGTCATTTTTTCTCTCGCGCGACATGCGGATGCTGAGGGTGCTTGATTTGGAAGGCGCGGAAGGTCTAACGGGGCGTGAACTCTGATGGCCAAACGTCCGCTAGCGCCGCCCGGTGATCTTTCTGTTTCCTGCAAGTAACAGTACACACACACCCCTGGAATCTTCCCGCTGTATGTGTAAGCAAAGGAATCACAGAACACAAGAACACAAAGAGGTTTTGGCGCTGCAGAAAGTCACAGCTTTTCTGGCTTTGCTTCTTCCCTTTAAATAGCAAGAAAACAAGAAACTGACCCACTAACTAGCTGTAGAAACTGATGAAAAAACTGACCCACTAACTAGCTGTAGAAACTGATGAAAAACTGACCTACTAATTAGCTATAGAAACTTACATGCAGACTAAATAAGAAACTGAATGGAAGACATGCAAAATTAACTAGATTATCTAACAATACTCCCCCTAATCTAGTTGTGGTTGATGTCGATGATGCCGAGCTTCGAGCGTAGGTGTAGAAAACGCACCCGGCCAAGTGATTTGGTCAGTATGTCCGCCAACTGATCGTCGGTGTGGATTTTGCGGATGGCGACTTGGCCACCCTCGACGCACTCCCGGATGAAGTGAAAGCGCGTCTCAATGTGCTTGCTCCGGCCATGGAAGACCGGATTTTTGCACAATTGAATCGCCGACTGATTGTCGATGTAGATTGTCGCGGAGCCGACGTCTCGCCCGTAGAAGTTGCCGATCATCCGCTTGAGCCAGATTCCCTGGCATGCCGCCGCTGAGGCCGCGATGTACTCGGCCTCGCACGATGATAGCGCCACCACCGGCTGCTTTTGTGATTGCCACGACACAGGTGCGTTGCCGAGGCAGAACAAAATGCCGGAGGTGCTCTTGCGATCATCCACGTCGCCGGCCATGTCCGCGTCGCTGTACCCCTTGAGCTCGATGTCGTTGTGCCCCTTGGTGTAACTAAGGCCAAAGTGGAGCGTACCAGCGACATAACGAAGTAGATGCTTGACGGCGCTCAGGTGTTCCGTCGTTGGGTTCGCCATGAACCTGCTCACATACCCGACCGCGAAGCTGATATCCGGCCGGGTGTGGACCAAGTACCGGAGGCTGCCAACCACACTACGGTAGAACGTAGGATCAACAGGTGGATTGGAGCTCTCCTTACTCAGTTTAAGACGTGCCTCCATGGGCACTTGCACGGCATTGCAGCCGGCCATGCCCGCTTTGTCTAGCAGCTTCGTCGCGTACGTCGCCTGGCACAATGTGATCTTCCCGGGTAGCTGCTTAATTTCGATCCCGAGGTAGTAGCTCAAGTGTCCGAGGTCGCTCATCTTGAATGAGCGCTTCATTTCCTCCTTGAATGATTCGATCTCAGCTTGGTCAGCGCCGGTGAGGATCAAATCATCAACATACACGCCCAGGAGCACACGTCCCCGCCCCTTGCCGCGTGTGTACACCCCGTGCTCTTCCTCGCTGCGCGTGAACCCGAGCGCCACTAGCGTGCGGTCGAGCTTAGCGTTCCACGCCCGAGGAGCTTGTCGTAGGCCGTAGAGTGCTTTGCGCAGCCGTAGTACTTGCCGCTCTCGCCCGGCGATCATGAATCCCGGCGGTTGAGCGACGTAAACCTCCTCCGTGAGGTCGCCGTTCAGGAACGCAGACTTGACGTCGAGATGGTGGAGCGCCCAGCCTTCGTGCGCTGCTACTGCTGTCAGTGCGCGTACGGAGTCGAGCCGCGCCACTGGTGCAAACACCTCATCGAAGTCCACGCCAGCGCGTTGTACGTACCCCTTAGCCACCAGCCGCGCCTTGTGCCGAACCACCGCCCCTTGCGCATCCTTCTTGAGCTTGAACACCCATTTGAGGCCAATCGGGCGGTGTCCGGCCGGGAGGTCCACTGCCTCCCACGTGTCGTTGTCCTCAATGGCCGCCATCTCCTCTTCCATCGCGGCGCGCCACGCCGGATCGGTGGCTGCCTCGTCGTAGGAGGTGGGCTCCTCGGTCGCAACGAGGAGCCACTCGTCGGGGTCCAGTACACGTGGCTCGGCAGTGTTGATGCAATTGTCCACCATGCGGAAACGCCGCGGCGCGCCATTGTCACTATGGTCGAGCCCCGACGGGATGTGCGACGGTGGAGTACAGTGCTCGACTTGAGCACCACCGATGTCGTGAATGGCGTTCATGGGCGTTCGAGGTGACGCCACAGCTTCCTCACCTTCCTCCATGGACGGGACCGCAGGGGATACAGGAGCGCTCGGCTCGCCGCTGCCCAAGACGCCGCTAACCGTGTACTCCACGGTGAACGTCTCAGGGATGGCGTCGCCGTTCGCCTCCCAATTCCACCCTTTGGTCTCGTCGAACACCACGTCGCGGGTCACATGGAGTCGCCTGCCCACCGGATCGTACACCCGGTAGCCTTTGGAGCCCGGCTCGTACCCGACGAAAACCATCTTCACGCTCCGGTCGTCAAGCTTCGCGGCGTGCGGGCGTGTAACCTTGACGTGAGCGAGGCAACCGAACGTGCGCATGAAATGCACAGCCGGTTTCTTGCCATGCCAAGCTTCATAAGGCGTCATCCCGGTGACGCTCTTTGTTGGAGACCTGTTCAAAATGAACACAGCCGTGCTCACCGCCTCCCCCCAGAATGTACTGGGCACCTTCTTTGCCTTGAGCAGGCATCGCGCCATAGCCATGACAGTCTGGTTTCGGCGCTCCACGACGCCGTTCTGTTGCGGGGAGTACGGCGCCGTGAGTTGCCGGTGCACACCCTTCTCCGCGCAGTACTCGCCAAAGGTCACGGACGTGAACTCGCCACCACGATCGGTACGTAGCGCGCGCAGCTTCCGCCCAGTCTCGACCTCGACGCCGGCTTGGAACTTCTTGATCGCGCTGGCCGCCTCGTCCTTGCTTGACAACAGCACTAGCCACATATAGCGACTAGCATCGTCAACGAGGAGGAGGAAGTAGCGCTTGCCACCGTGCGTCGCTGGCGTGACAGGCCCGCATAGATCTCCATGTACGAGATCAAGCCGGCCCTTCGCGCGGTACTTGGCCTCCAGAGGAAATGGCGAGCGCCGTTGCTTGCCGACAAGGCACGCGTCACACAGCTGGTCGACATGATCCAGCAGTGGAAGCCCACGCACCATGTCGCCACGCCCAAGTTTCTTCAACCCCTCGAAGCTCAGGTGGCCGAACCGCTCATGCCAGCGCCACGCATCGTCGTTGGCGTGCGCCAGGAGCGAGATCGGTCGAGCGAGCGTGAGGGGGATCTTGTACAGTCGATTCGCCGATCGCCGTACCTTGGCGAGAAGCTCCCTCCTCGGATCGCGCACTCGCAGTACGCCATCCTCGATCAACACTTGGCACCCGACCTCGTCGAGTTGTCCCAAGCTGATGATGTTGCTGCGCAGACGTGGGATGAAGTACACGTCCGACAACATACGATGGCGTCCACCCCGAGCCGCGAACATGATCGTGCCGCGCCCGAGGATGTCCACCATTGATCCATCGCCGAACTTTACCGTGCCCGTGATGTCGCGGTTCATCTCGGAGAAGGCCGCGTCGTTTCCCGTCATATGGTTCGACGCGCCCGTGTCGAGGTACCACACGCCGTCATCCTGGCCGCCGGTGTGATTGTTGGTGTCACCCAACTGCACCGTCGCGCGTTCTTCATTGAGGAAGACCCGACCGCCGACATGCACAGGTGCGGCGCGCTCTGGGAGGCACGCGGGCACCGGTGAAAGAGAGGCCACCTGGGCCATCAACAGGGATGGCTCGTCGTCGCCGCCCTCCTCCACCAGCAGCGCTGCGGCCGCCGCCTCGTCTCTCTTCTTCTTCCGGCATTCCCGGGCCCAATGCCCAGTTTTCCCGCAGTACTTGCACGTATCCTTGTCGATGACCTTGCCGCCACCGCCCTTGCGTGCGTCGTCGGTACCGCGCTTGGGTGGCTGCGCGCCGCGCCGTGGCAAAACCGAGCCGCCGCTTGTACCACTTCCGCTGGCGCCAGCGCTGCCGAAGCGCGCACCCTCCTTGTCGCGCTTGCGTAGGCGACGTATGAGGTCCTCCTCCTTTGACGAGAGAAGCAGCCGGGAGCCCAGCTCTGCAGCCACTGCCCGCGCGTCGAGCCGCTGCTCCACGGACCGAAGACGACCCGTGACCTCCTCGATGGACAAGTCGTTGATGTTGAGCAGCGTCTCGATGGAGATTGCGACCTGCATGAACTTATCAGGGACCACCTGCAGCATCTTGCGCACGACCTCGCCTTCGGTGATGTGGTCGCCGAGAAGCCGCAGATTATTGGCGAGGCCCGTGATGCGCATCGAGAAGTCGTCGATGGCCTCCCCTTCCTTGAATGCTATATTGTTGAAGTCGCGTCGGAGTTTCTGCGCGTTCGCCTCACGTACGCGCTCGACGCCCATCCGCATGATCTTGACAGCATCCCACGCCTCCTGCGCGGAGTCCTTATTGCCGATCGAGGCCAGCATCTCCGGCGGGACAGCTCGTGCAATCGCTGCTAACGCCAGCCGATCCACGCTGTACTCTGCGCCGCCGGGTTCGATGGCTCCCCACAAGCCTTGCGCCTGCAGGTTGATGCGCATGAGCATCGCCCACTCCGGGTAGTTGGTCTTGGTCAGCATCGGATACTGCACCGACGCCGACGCTTCCTTGACCACGCGCTCGATGACGACCTCGCGCTCCCGACCATTCTGTTGTCGCGGACGGCGAGGACCCCGTGATGGCGACCGAAGGCGATCCCGCCGCGGAGGAGTGATCGACCCTCGTCCCACCGGAGCTGACATGGCCACCAGGATCCTGAACGGAGCTCTGATACCAATTGATGGCCAAACGTCCGCTAGCGCCGCCCGGTGATCTTTCTGTTTCCTGCAAGTAACAGTACACACACACCCCTGGAATCTTCCCGCTGTATGTGTAAGCAAAGGAATCACAGAACACAAGAACACAAAGAGGTTTTGGCGCTGCAGAAAGTCACAGCTTTTCTGGCTTTGCTTCTTCCCTTTAAATAGCAAGAAAACAAGAAACTGACCCACTAATTAGCTGTAGAAACTGATGAAAAAACTGACCCACTAACTAGCTGTAGAAACTGATGAAAAACTGACCTACTAATTAGCTATAGAAACTTACATGCAGACTAAATAAGAAACTGAATGGAAGACATGCAAAATTAACTAGATTATCTAACAAACTCCGGCACATTGGGAAGTTCCGACACCTCAAGTATTTGGGCCTCAGGAGCACACGTATTAACTCTCTACCCAGATCAGTGGGAAAGCTTCAAGACCTTCAGACACTGGACATCAGATATACCAATGTCAGGACACTGCCATCCACCATTTCGCATCTTACGATGCTAAGTGTTCTTCGTGCAGGTCAGCGGAACGCACAAAGCGACGACCCATCAAGTGTGCAATGTGATGATGATCCGCGCGCCGTGCATGTTCCTGGGACGATAGGGGTACTGAAGGTTCTGCACACATTGGGCACCATAAACATCGGGCGTGGATCACAAGGCCTGCAAGTTATTCGGGGGCTGAGGAAGATGACACAGCTACAGAGGTTAAGCGTGACCGGCATAACTGACATAAATAGCCAAGACTTGTGCTCCACTCTCCACTCTCTCAGCAGCCTGCAGTCTTTGACGGTATGCTCGGATCATTCAGGTTCACTCGAGGGACTGCGCACGGATTCCTTGCAATCTCCCCTGCAACACCTTCAAGTCCTCAAGCTATACGGCGCCCTCAATGAACTTCCGGAATGGATCTGCGGTTTACCGAACCTGCTCAAGTTGTACCTGCGCAGGACGCGACTCTTTGATGATGCACACGGCGGCATGCTTGACCTTGCACGTCTGCCTAACTTGACAATCCTACTTCTTTTGGCAGATTCCATTCTGATACGGGAGCTGATATTCGACAGGACAGGATTTCCAGAGCTTGAGCTGCTGGAGCTCGCCAATTTGTCGCGTCTAGAGATTTTGTCATTCCACGCGGAATCAATGCGTAAGCTCAAGACGCTTAAAGTTGGTGGCTGCCGTGACCTACGTAGTTTGTCATTTCAAGCGGGAGCAGCGCCTAAGCTCGAGACACTCCATGTTAGTGGCTGCGATTACCTATATAATTTGTCACTTGAAGCGAGAGCGGCACCTAGGCTATATAATTTGTCATTCGATGGCTGCGAGAGTTTGACTGCGGATGGCTTCTCAGGACTGGAGGATCTCCAACGGAGCTCGAGAGTTTCGTTAAACGGCCGTGTGATAAAGGAGTGTGGCGCCACCTACACGCGCCCAGAGCCTGCCACGGAGATATTTCTCAGTTTGCATGAAGAGTAAAGCATTTCATATCTTCTCTTGTTTGTGTGTCAGAATTCCTTTGTTGTCATTCTCCATGGGTGCCAAGTGGTTGTTCGTCTGTTGTGTTTGCATTGTCGTTCTTCAGACGTCATCTGCTCCTTCAGTAACTACTGCTAGTTAATTTCGGAGTGGTTGTATTGTTATTGCAGACAACTTGTTCCAATAATTGTCACAGCTATGATGAGCTCCGTTGTGGAATTCATGTTCCCAAAATGTTTCAACAAGCGTTATTTTGGATGGCGGTATGTATGACTCTGCTGTATGTGTCGTTTGTGTACATTTTTTGCCCCAATTCACTGGCTAGTGACGAGCTGTTCCGCTGCTGTAGATAGTGTTAATTTCTCTGAAATTACGCACACAACTTTAGCTTTTCATAGTACATGTACAAACTGCAAGGCTTACAGACTGCAAATCACCAATAGTTAGTCATAGATCAAAAGGTAGATTTCGTTGTTGTCTGCTAGCAAGGTAGCATGTCTTTTTTTATGCAAGTATAAATTTTAGCACGTGGGGAAACCAAAAAACATCCAACAGCCGCTCAATGTATCATTTTCTGAACAATAGCAGCTATTCCCGGGCTTGCGCAGTGACCTTAAAATCTTCCAACCATTCAAATACGCAATTACACCGAATAACATGATAGATTAGGTTTTCTAGTTGCAAGTAGAGATCATGACTACATGCATGCAAAAATGATATACGATTTTCTAGCTGCAAATACTCATGACGCCTGCATGGCTGCATGAGAAGTCTGTTGTGAAAAGAAGCTGGCTGCTGCATATAAAAGCAAATAAAACCTATTTTGAGGAGAAAAACAGACCAAACCTCTTTTACTATTGTATGAAAAAACTGGTATTGTTACCTAATTGGCATTTTAATCGTTAAGTTTTGGGCATCGGTATGACTGCAGAACAGCCCTCTCCCGTTAGAATAAGCCTCTCCTGGTTTGTGTATTATTGCCGTTGTCAAAATAGATGAGAACTTGAGAAGAAAGGGAAGCAATCACGCACAGCCGAAACGCTGGACGCAGGTCTATTTTTATATCAGAAGATGCCGTGCTGTTCGGCACTGTTACAGATACGACAATATCAGATTGTTACAACAGAGGAAGATCAAGAGTTGTTGAAGATTACAAACAGACATTTGTGCTTATCTAGAGCAAGCATATCTACAAGACACTCAACTGAACTTGATTGTTTGACAGTCGTTTTAAATAACAAAACGAACAAGACATCAATGATAATGCAGCGATCACATCACATCTTAGTGTAATACTCAAAAAAAAAATATAATAATAAATAAATAAATCAAAATAAATCAAAAACTCTAACCTAACCCCTTAAATAGTGGATTTCTTTTCCTTCCTGTTGCGCCGCCATTGAGCTCCCAGGTACAAACTCTCTCTCTCTCTCTCCTTTCTACCCATCTCTCTCTTTCCATCTCTCTCTCGTGTTGGCTTGCATGGGGCCGCATGGGCACCGGCAGAGGCGGCCACGGTGGCGGCGACGGCTGGCCGGCCGGCCAGCGGCGACGGCGGCCCATGCATGCGCCCTCTATTGCGCGTGTAGTTCTGCCATGGCGGCTCGGTGGTCGCGTTGGATTGGCCGGCAGGCGGCGGCGGCCCGGCCAGCAGGCGGCAATGGCCCCGTGCGGCATCGCATGCATGCCGAGCGCGCACGGCCGGTAGCCAGCTCGGTGGCGGCAACGGCACGGCCGGTGTCCGGCGAGCGGCGGCAGCGCCTGCACAGCTGCGCGCACGCATGCACGCGCCCGCAACGCGCACACGCATGCAGTCGTGCGCAAGTAACTGGGCAGCCGGTGGCGACGCGGCTGATCGGCTGTTCGTGTGGCTGAACGCGACGAACGCGCGTTCGCGCGGCCGAACTGCCATTTTCCTTTCAGTTGTTTATACCTTGTCGTTTCCTAATCAAAATCGGCATATCTAATCGGTGGTTTCCATATCACTCTGTAGGTTCTCACGCAGCTGTCGAGGGAGCAACTGGGCAGTTGTGTTTCTCGGATCCATCGTGCAGCGTGTCCATCGAGCATGCTCAAGGCAAGTACCTCGCGGCCGTAACCTTTCAATTTTGCAAATTACATGTTTCCAATTTACTTTTCACCTTGCCATTGAGTATAATTATCATATCAACCATGCTTACTTGACTAGTATTATATCGCTAAAAATCGTATCATTAAGGTCACCTGGTTTATATCATATCACTTAGCTAATGCCACATCACTACAATTACTTGGTTCATATCATTTCATTTGGCTAATATCATATCGCTAAAGTCACATCATTCAAGTTACCTGGCCAATTTTATATCGCTAAAGTTACCTGACTACTAGCGTATCACTAATGTGGTCTGGTTATTATCATAACGTTCATGTTGCCTATTTATAGACTTTTAATATTATATTCATACCATGATGTTTTAGGTTACTTTATTTCACCTGCTTTTATGTTTATTAGGATGCTCAGTTAAAATGCCCTAGAGTTCATGCTTTTGATTAGTGATTTAGAATCTATGCTTAAATTGTTAACGGGGTAGCATATGAACATGTTTTAACTTAGGTTTAAATTATTGACACTCTTTTGATATTAGGGCTACTATGTTTAGTTCCTAATATTATGTCTTAATAGTTGTATGATGTTGTATTTGAGCTATGAAGAATGTATGTATTAAATCTGTTAATCTGACTAATAATCACTTATCACATAATAAAACTTGATTGGTTGATAACCTTGCGTGAGCTATATCATAATACCTCCTTAGGATAGATTCTATATCACTATCATCTTATCATTATTCCACATCACCCTCATAACAGACTGACTCTCCATTTTCAACACTTGCACATCTTTTCACTTCTCATAACTTTATTATAGCCTTATCTTCGTCATCTTTTAGTTACCTTAATTTTGCTCTTTATGATCTGTCCATGATGTATCGGTTACTTTATCACCTAGTATCACCAATCCTGTCTCTTCGGTTTCATTGGATTAAATCATTACTCTCATAACTTTACCTTAATTCAAACACCACTCTCTAATTATATCATAGATAATTCGCTAAATAACAAACTAAGGGTTATCATGCCAGGGCTACCCACATATAGGGGTCATTTCCACCCAACCTGGTAACGTACGGGGGCCGTACATTCTTATTACACAGGATATTACACCCAGTCCGTGGTTATATAGTCGAGGATAAGGTTGTGCCTAGCTATTCTCGTATAACCGGGTATGTGGGATGAGGTCGCTGGCACCCTTGATATAATTTACTATAACTTGTCACATAACAAATATCTTTAATACACAGTTCTCATAATATTCATCTTCCAATCATGACAATATTTCCAATATCAGTTGTTGAATGGTTGCCTTTTGTTTATTCCTTACTTGTCATGCTTGCCTTTATTTCACATGGTTGCATTACTTGTCTTTACTCTTGAGTTGCGATCGTTGTTGGGTACTTGCTGAGATTTTCAAATCTCACGCTTGCTCTTTTCAATCTCTGGTAAAAGGCCAGTGGAGTGATAGCATCATGCATGGGTGGGAGCACTCGAGTTTTCAGCACCGTAGTTTACCATTGTTTTGTTGTTTCATTCGTTCTTTATTTGGTTAGAAGTGGACCGGTCCCATGTTTTAAATATTTATTCCAACTTCTATTGGTTCTCTATTAAAGTGTTAATAAGGTTTTAAACTCTTTGTGATTTCTTTTGTTGTTCTTATTTATTCTTCACTTTGGCGATGACGTTCCATAGTAGTATCCCACATCGGTATTTGGGGTGTTACACTTAGTTTACCTTTTCTTCTAATGGTGCTATAACTTCATGAGAATTCTTAGTCTTCTACTCATCTTAACATTTTCAGCGGTACAACTCTGGCTGAAGAAAAAAAGCTCGGGTTTCTTTGCTTCTTTGATAGTCATTCCAATACAACAAGGGTGAAACCTGGAAAACAAAAGCTACAGTACATAACCTCAAAGATTTTCAAAAGTGACGGACAGTTCATTTATGAAAACAATTGTTAAAATTACAAAAAACTCATCTAGAAGTACATCAGAGTTTTATTTTCCACCTATACTACAATTTTGGTGCCACTTTTCCCCCTAATAATATGTGGTTGTTTCAAACTCACCCCCACTGCCCGTTTTCATGCGATTCGTAATGACATGGTGAGGTGGTTTTCCAGCGAGTGTGGTGATGTAGTCTTCCAGCGTGCCACAAAGGTAGGGGTATCAACAGATCGAATACGAATCAAATAATGGTCTTTCTATATTCATATTCGTATATTTAAACGAATATGAACACGAAGTCGAATATGCTCAAATATGAATATGAATCAAATACTATAACGAATACGAGTACGAATCGAATACCTACTAGTTGGATGCGAATATCGTCTAGTTTATCACATAATCATTGGTGCTATTTTGTCACTATTAATCCTAAATAATTCTAGATATATTACAAATAAATTGGTTATAAATTGTAGGATCGGATATGGCAACAGAGGGGGGGGGGTGAATGGTGCCTTTTAAAAATTGCCCCCAAAAGTATCCACTAAAAATCTCTTCTCCGATAGCTACGAAAAACTATGAAGAGGGAGATTCATACTCTCTGGGTCCTCAAAGCATACATAAGAGAAAGCGGAATAAAAACACAACAAGGAAGACAAGAGGCAGCACAGATTGCATGAGGCCGGTCTGACCGCAGAGCACTGGCCGGTCAGACCGCCTGCACCGGGCCGGTCAGACTGCCCATATGTAGCCAGTCAGACCGCTATTATATGGCCGGTCTGACCGCCTCAGCTTGGCCGGTCTGACCGCTAGGGTTAGCGGTCTGACCACCGGCTGGGCTCCGGTCTGACCGCCATTGAGTGGCCGGTCTGACCGCCCCTACTCCCAGCAGAGCCCGAGCGACAATCCTGAAGACTGTAAAAACCGAAACTTGCTATTTCCAAGAAAATTTGTGAAATGTTGATGTTCTCTTCAGGCCACAAGTGCAGTAACTTATTCCAAACACATCAAGGCCTCAGAAAACAAAGGGATTCATCAAGAGAGCAGGAATCCAAATTACTCACTATTCTCCCATCTTTTGCACAAGATCCTGAGAAACTGAACTGGGAATGACTTCACAACAGCAATGCATAAATCTCAGGCTATCTCTTGAAGGGAAATTACAAGTTCCAAATATACTTTGGGTATAAACCCTAGCTACAATGAAAAACAGAGTACAGGAACTGCATGAGGTGAAAAAATGAGATTCTTTGATTCTTCCATTGAGCTCTTGGGATTAATCTGACCAAATGGTCTTGAGGCATATTCCCATCATAGAGCAAACCACTTTGCAACTAAATTCTCAAAGAATCATCTCACTAACACACGAACTGGAAATCAACCGGAAGAGCATAAGAACAAATAGAAGCTGAAATCCATCACAGAAGGGCACAAACTCAAATCATTTCATATTGATATTGAGGAAGAGAGATGAATGATTACAAATGGTTTAGCTCACATCTCACTGCATGCTTCACAAGCTGAGCTCTCACTCAAACACACAGACCACTCACTGCTCACTCACTTCTCGCTCCTGCTCACACGGTTGAGACCCCACTGCTGCCTCCCTCTACCCATTTTGAAGGACATGATTCACACCAAACAAGCAAAACAAGAAGTGCAGGCCAACATCCACTCCAACCTCACATACACACATGAGGCAATAGTCAACAAAACCAATTTTGGAGGGAACCAGTCACTCTACTTGAGTCAATTGTCCAAATTGCCCTCAAGCACCTTTCCGGAAGCTTCCCGCAACCGGAACCTTGACCGTCTGAACCTCGACTCCTCCCTGAGTCTAGTTCCGGTCTGCTCCGCTGCACACGACCGCACCCGGCATCCTGACCGTCTGGACCTCCGACTCCTCCCTGAGCTTAGTCCCGATCCACTTGCCGCTGCGCGTCGATTTATTCACTAAGTCACTTCCAGCATCTAATTTTTGAAAGGTGTATATGTGGAATTGGCATGATGAGACTTAGATATTAGACCTCGGAGCAACAACTTCTGAATTCTCTGTGTAAATCGCAACAGTCTAGGATCAGCTAGTGCACACAGTAGTAATAAGGATATATCAAGCAGTCTTCCTCTGAGCAATAGAATTAAGTAAGGGTAAGCACATAAAATGTACTATGCAAGTTACATGAAAAAATACAATGTTAATGCAAGGCTAACAAGTGAAGGCATATAAGGTTATTTGAGTATAAAACAACATTTAAAGAAATACAGTAAATAGATTAGAAATTGCTGAATTTAACATAGTAATTAAAAATAGTAATTTAAACAATATAATATTGTTGGCGCAGGTACCGACCTAGCACCAACCTGACTACGGGTATCCCACCCAGACCATCTTTTCTAAAAAAAAGATCTCATATAGAATCCATCCATCCATAAGCAGTTTGTAAAACCATTTTGAAAAATAAAGTCTAGTCTGTGAAAAACTTTATATAGCTTGCCCATGACTGTGGGCACGGTTATCCAGGATAGTTTATACATTTTACAGAGGTTATACAACTTTACCCACAAAATATGATTAACTCATAATGTCGGTCATTACACGTTTCTGTAGGCGTGCGACTGAGAAAATCATAACAAGGCCTTTAAATGCAAAGCCGTCAACCTAACCAAACCAACACTAAGGTTTCACCACAATAAGGAATCCACTATACCAGGACCCCCTCTTGAGCCGAGTGAGACTTCACATGGCCTACGCTGCGCTCACTTTCAATCACTACAACACGCATAGCCTTTTATGACGTCTATGGTATGACAATAGGTCAAACCGTCACTAAATCATTCGGTTTATGACGTTTTCTAAGAGACATTTCGGCATAGTGACACCAAAAAAATTGACGTCACAAAAGATGTCATAATTGAAGTCCAACTCCAACCTGTGACATTTTTTGCTGCGTCATATGAGCCAATTTGCATGTGTCATAAATCTATGACAAAGTTTTCGCGTCATAAAATAATTTTTTTTGTTTTTAAAAAATTGTAGTCCCTGTTGGCATACGGAATGGGCCTGGCTGCCTCCAAGACACAAACAAAATGCTTCGGATTTGATAAAGATTTAAGGGCCTGATATAAAAAAGGACGTCTGGGCGCCAAAAAGAAATCACCCAACTGTATGGCGCGTCCTCTCCCGCGGACACCAAAATTTTGGGTCACTCAGCTATTCAGGTCACTGCTCCCCCAAACCCTAAACAATCCAATCCATTCCCCACCTCAGACGCCGCCGACGCCCTCCGCCCTCCTCCCCCGCCCGCCCTCCGCCCTCCTCCCCCGTCGCCCTCCTCCCCCGACGCCCTCCTCCCCCGATGCCCTCCACCCTCCTCCCCCGCCGCCCTCCGCTCTCCTCCCCGCCGCCCTCCGCCCTCCTCCCCCGCCGCCCTCCTCCCCCGACGCCCTCCTCCCCCGACCGCCCTCCTCCCCCTCCGCCCTCCGCCCTTCTCCCCCGACGCCCTCCTCCCCCGACCGCCCTCCTCCCTCCTCCCCCGCCGCCCTCTGCCCTCCTCCCCCGCCGCCCCCGCCCTCTCTCCCCCGCCGCCCTCCGCCCTCCTCCCCCGACGCCCTCCGCATTTCTCTCCTGACCGCCCTCCGTCCTTCTGCCCCGACGGCCCTCCGCCCATCTCCCAGGTGAGCCTTCCTCCCCCGGCGAGCCTTCCTCCCCCGACGAGGAACCGACGACGCCGTCTGCACTTCTCCCCCGACCGCCCTCCGTCCTTCTCCCCCGACGGCCCTCCACCCATCTCCCCGGCGAGCCTTCCTCCCCTGACGAGGAACCGACGACGCCCCCCGCCTTCCTCGTCCGCCAACGAAGTCTGCATCAAGATGGGTCCTGGTCAGAGGGCGAGGAACCGGATCTCAACCTCCCGTCAACCATTAGGTAATACACGTGCACTGGTCCCTCTTACTTTGCAATCCATGTGGTGGGGATCTCTTGATTAGTCAGAAGTTTAGCCGTGGTGGTCTGGCAAGCAGTTTATGTGCTTATGTGTGATCTGTATGTTAGGTGAAATTGAAGGATACCTGTCTATTGTCAAAGTAGAGAGCAGCATGTGCCACAATTTGGATGACATCCTGTGTGCTGATATATGCATGTTAGATTTAAGACTAGACTTTTATAAATTAAGTTGCTGTTACATTATATAGTCAAATTATAAATTAACTTGCTGTTACATTTGAGTCTAGACTTTTATGTGTGCTGAAATATGCATGCGTTGTTTGTTTTTCTTGGGCAAGTACAGAGATGCCACTTACTGAGTATGAAAAATTATTCCCATTATCAACTTTTCAAACATGTCAAAATTATTCATGCAGCAGGGCCTGTCTGCTTGTCTCCTTGACTGATTATGTAGCCTAGAACTTCTTGACATTGTCATTTTCTAAATTCAGGATAAGCATTGAATGGAATTTTTCAATGGAAATACTAGATATAAAAGGCGTCCACATTATGGTTGAATAGTTTATGGTATTCTGGGTGCTGAGCATAGGATAAATATGAACCAATAGTCACTTGTGCACTTGTTGGTTTTGAACTTTTCATATTATAAGGAACTGAGCTTATTTTTATAGTGCTCTTCTTGTAGCTTTCCAAGTGCATTCCATTATCACCTTGTCACGGCAGAAGTTGCTAACAACCATATGCATGCATACCATTGCCTCACAGAATAAGGCATGGACTGTGACCTATTGTGACGCATCCCTGCAGCAAAATTGTTTGTGTGGGTTGACATTTGCTAAGTTAATTAAACATGCAGCACTTGATGTAGGCTGTTTTTTACATAGGCATATAATTTCATTATATTCCAACTTTCTAACTATTCTCAAATGATTTTACAGAGGCGCCTACTACTGAATATGAGCGTTTAGGGGCTGAAGAAATAATAAGAAACAATCGAGAGCTACAAAGGCTTGGTATCAACACATTAGTGTCCATAGTTAACAATGCATCAGTGAAGAGAAAGGGTGAAGACCGTGAAGTTTATGGGTCGTTGTATACCGGTGAGGAGAGTGAAGACTATGAAGAAGTGGAGGTTAGCAAGGTAGCTAGTCTTCTAAGCATATGTTTGTTTGTCCTTTATTGTTTCTCATTATGTGTCAGTATGCTGTTTACCAAATTTGGCACCAATTCTGCTTGTTTTCTGCCTATTGAGGCTTCACAGGTTGCTAAGGTTGCACATACAAAGAATCCAACCAGTTCTGAGAACATCTCTGTTAGAGGAGCACAAGCATCAAAGAGAGTGGTGGCACAAGCACCTCAGGAACAACATGTGCCTGCAAGAATGACTAGGCAAAAAACAAGGGATCTAGCCCCAGCTTTGAGCCCAGATCCACAGGAAGTGCTCAACTTAGGCCTGTCTAATGCCACGCCCACACATGATCCCTCCCAGCAACAAGACTTGGTTGGCATTACAGATGAAGGCTAGTGACTGTATCTACCTTGTGCAAACCTTTCACTTTTTTCATTATTTGCAATTTATTCTGATGTAATGATTAGTTTTTAGTAATATCCTTTGTCCACATGTGACTGTATCTACTAGTACAATGCTAAATGCTAATATTAGTATGTCATTGTCATAAATTTAGTGCCTTCTAAATTCAGTTGTACTTCTAACTAGGTTTTCTTTACTTTCATCTATTCCTATCCACAACCTTTGAATTGTGCATGAATGGACTGGTTCAAAAATTGCAGTCTGAATCTAGTTTCTTTAGTTCTTGATGACATGCTGTATTTTTGTTACATGTAAATCTATGAACCAATGCTGCCATTGTATTGTCATTTGTGCTTCACACCTATGTAAATGTATGAAACCGTGCTGTATTTTTGTGTTCAATTAGTACAATAGCAAGAAATATTCTTTTTTCATAGCTTACATACATGAGTTGCGTGTGTACTGCAAATAGCAACTACGAGATTAACACTAACATTATATTGTTGTTAGGTGCACTTGTTGCAAGAAAAGATCCGGATAGGATAAGGGGAAGAAGCGTAGGCAGAGAACTAGAAAGGCTAAGTAGAGGGTTATACATGAAGATGCCAATCCATGTTTCTGAAGGGAACAGACGGCCAGAGGCACCTATCCAAGCTGCCAAGCTTGCATCAGAGGGTGGGATCGCACTTAGGCAGCACATACCAATCCTTACACATTGGAAGGAGTACAAGAACAATAAGTCACATCTTGAAAACTACATTGGCAAAATTGGTGTAAGTTAAATTCAATTCTGCTTGTTTCATCAAAGTTCATTCAATCCTTTGCATTCGCAAATTCTAATTTTCATGCTCTTTACTAGGCCCAATTCACCATTGACACCGATAGTGATGCAGTCCAATATGCATGTGCTGATTTGCTTAAGTGTGGACAACGTTAGATGAGGCACAAGCTGAAAAAAAGTACTTCAATGGGGTACCAGTAAGTCAAGTGAGGACTACATCGCCTGTGAATCATATGACTGACAACGAATGGCAGGCCTTAGTGCAAATGTGGTCAGACTCGAAGCACAAGGTGCGACAAACCTCCAAATTTCCTGAACTATGGTTATTCCATATGCTTTGAATTGTGCCATATGTAACTAATATGTGAGCATATTTTTATGCATCAATTTAGTACTATTTTAGATACCTTCATTATCTGTTATTTCAAACCTGCATCAGTATTATTTGATAGACTTTTGTTATTGGCATCTAGCTTACTGATGCAGGTTCAGGAAAGAGAGGCCTTTTTTTTGCATTATAGCTTACCATGAATACCTTTCCCTGCTGCCCGACATCTACTCGCGCCCTTCTATATTTGTCATGTGTGCAGAAACACTTAAACAAATGTTTCATGTGCAGGACAAGTGCTTGAAAAACCAGCAAAATCGTGAGAAAGTACTGCTTCAGCATTGCACAGGATCTCGGTGTTACATTGCACAAGCCCATGTCTTGGTAAGAAACTAAACAACCAATGATCAGTAATGAATATATTATGATTTTTGTTTCAACCTAATTGTTTGTAATTCTTTGCAAATAATTTAGAAACAAGAGAAATACAAAGATGTAGAACCCACTGCGATTGATCTTTTCAAGGACTTCCACTGCAGCAAGAACAAAGGATTCAATGAGCCTATCAAGAAAGCTATTGTGAGTGATTGATTCCCTTTTATTCTTCTTTGCTACATGATGTACATATGAAAAAATAGCTTTGTGTGACATGTGTATAAAATAGTTCATACTTCATACATAGTTCTAGTCAGATGTGCAGCATGTTGCAAACTAGTTTTGTTCTGTTCCCATAGTTCAGTGTAATTGCTAAAGTGGTCATCTTGCAAATGTATTCAAGATTATTTTCTAGTGTCCACAAGTCCATTATTTATATCTCAGCAACAACACTTTCCTGATGTTCTTATCTTTTCAAAGCAAGATGTGCTGTGTTGTATTATACTTTTTTTTGGTTCAGTTCAGTTGAATGCAGCTGATTTAAGGAAGCAGCCAAGAAAGCACATATTTTTTATTCTTTTCTACATGATGTACATATGAAAAAATAAACTGCACACAAGATTTAAGCCTCAATTGTAATTTTGTTTTGCTAGGCTGATATGGAAACGATCATGGCTAAACCAGTACAAGATAGAGAGCAACCAAAGTCAGCGAACCATGCTGTTTCTCAAGTTGTGAAATCGACTATGTTTCTTCAAGTTGCAGGAATTCAATCAAACTCCAATAATAGCTCTAAAGGTGGCACTTCCGCAAAGGTACAACTGCATCAAGTCCCTACCATGCATGCTCTCTGAAGTTATTTTCTGTACAGATTTGTGCTTCATCAAGACATAGAGTATTGATATTATTTTTATTACCCAAATTATGTGTTCAAGTGTTAGGTATCCAACAACAATTTTAACAGGCTGAATCTTAGAAAAAAAAGCTGCCTTGTGACGCATATGCATTTGATATAAGGAATAAATGCCTAGCTGTTCAGTTTGATTTAGGAATAAATACCTAGTTGTTCAGTTTGAATATACTAGTACCTAGCTGTCCTGCTCTTGCACATGAATTGTTGTCCCCTAGCTGGGCATATGCATTTGATTTAGGAATAAATACCTAGCTGTTCAGTTTGAATCTACTGGTACCTAGTTGTCCTGCACATGAAACAGTAAACCCAATTTGAATCTATTGGTACCTAGCTGTTCAGTTTGCACACAATACTAAAGAAATCAACATATATGGTCTTCATTCACAGGTGCAAGAGCTTCAGGCTGAGCTTGAGATTGAGAAATAATCAAAAGAAGACCTTCGGCATGAGTTCGAAGCCATGAAGAAAGAATCTGAAATGGCAATGGACACTTTAAAGAAAGAATCAGAAATGGCATTGGCAAAACAGGCTGAGGAGATCGAAAATTTAAAAAAGGCATCACAAGAAACCATGTCCTTCCTTCGTCAAATGCTAGGTCCTAGAGATGGTTGAACTTGGTTTGGTGGCCGGTTGTTTACACCTAGGTATTAGTAGCTCTAACTTTTGGACTGTGCTGCTGATTGCATTGTTTTGCAACCTTTGAGCTGTGCTAGAAGTATTGTGCGGCCTATGAACTCTGAACTTGTGGCTGCTATAATTTTGGTCAGTGCATATGGTCTGTGAGATGTATTGTGGCCTGTGAACAAAACTTTGGCCTGCTATTGCTGTCAGTGGATATGGCCATTGAAACATGTATTGTGGCTTGCTGCTGTAATTTTGGTTGGTGAGTTTGAACTTTAGTTAACTGCTGAATGATATGATCAATTTGTGGCCTATATTTTATTATGTATTTGCTTGTGTTGATCTGTGTATTGATTATGGATTTAGCCCATAGATAATTGTGTCATATATTATATCACTACATTTGGGCCTTGAATTGAGCCTAAAAAGGGTCTTAAGAGGCATTTTAATGAATTGTGACAATAAAATTCGTCGCAATATCTTGCCACGTGGCATTATGGCACTTGATAGTTAGCGACGTTTCTTCCTGAAACAACGACAATATGGAGATGTCACAAATTTTGTGACAAAGCAGTATCGTCAAAAATTTAGCGACGAAAAAACTCGTGTTCGTCACCAAAGGTGTTTAGACACGTCAGATAGGCGACAAATGCGAATTCGTCACGCAACCGACACAAAATCCATAACTTGACGTAAATTTACTCTTCAACGACAAAAGTTGATTGTCGTAGAAGGTCATATCTCTTGTAGTGAATCTACAACGAAACTCAGGTTGGGACCTACAAATTAGTCAGGCATAATTGTCCCATACCAGTCTTGTGGTAGTACATTCGGGCTTTGTAGCAGTAGCTCATAGACTGGTCCTTAATTAACTTAGGCTCAACCTATATACCCCTTGTGCCTGACAATCAACATTGTGTCACCAAATAACAATGCATGCCAACACCCGCCATATAACCATTAGCCTAAGTCTAAACCAAGTTTTGTATTTTATTTTAAAATACTTATAGACTTTCTTGACTCAACGAAGTCAAGAATATAATTTTAAAACTCATCATTTTATATGAAATAGTTATCCTAAACCAAAAATTATGTCTAAGCAGACCTAAAAATTTGATACAAAATTCTCTAGTCCATACTAGTGTACTAATAAGAGTTTTATTCTAGGGTGACAAGGTATCTTGAAGTCAATTTCAAAGGAGTTATTAACAAGTTGGTAATAACTAAATTTAAAACTGAATTGAAATACATTGAATAAAAATATGCATACAGAATAATTTAAAACAACATAATTTTATTTGTAAACTAGAATCAATATGATCAAGGTGTGTAACTTGCCTTACTTCATGAATTCCTGAGAATTGTCGAAATTGAATTATTCAGAATCGTCGTAGTCTACACATGAAAATAACCCACCAAACTCAAGTAAAATTCAAATACAACAATAACAAAGCCTTTTGTCCCAAACAAGTTGGGGTAGGCTAGGAATGGAACCTTCTCAAGACCAAAGAGATGAGAGCCTTGAAATAAAACCTACAATGCTAAAACCCCAAGCTGTACAACCTACTATTTGAGCCAAGAGCCTAAAATATTGCCCCTAACTTTCTTATGGTTCCGATACGTGGATCGCTAACTTCCATGCGCTTCTATCCAAAGCTAATTCTTTAGATACATTCCAAACCCTCAATCTCTTTTAACTGCTTCCTCCCACGTCAGTTTTGGTCGACCTCTGCCACTTCTTACATTTTCAGTACATCTTAAAATTCCACATGTATCGGTGCCTCAGGAAGCCGTCGTTGGAGATGTCCGAACCATCTCAAGCAATGTTGGACAAGCTTCCCTTCGATTGGTGCTACCCCCACCCTATCACGTATATCGTCATTGCAGATGCGATCCCGCCTTGCATGACCATAGATCCATCGCAACATCCTCATCTCCGATACACATACTTTCTGTATATGTTGTCTTTCAGTCGCCCAGCATTCTACACCATACAACATCGCGGATCTTATTACCATTCTATAGAACTTACCCTTTAACTTTTGAGGGACTTTTTTTGTCACACAGGACACTAGATACTTGGCGTAATTTCATCCACCCTGCTCTTATCATGTGGCTTACATCTTCATCAATCTCACCGTCCCACTGTAGCATCGATCCCAAATAACGAAACGTTTCCTTCTTAGTCACTACTTGTCCATCCAATCTAACATCCCCATCATCTGCCATAGCACCACTGAAATCACATCTCATATACTCAGTTTTAGTCCTACTAAGTCTAAAGCCCTTCAATTCTAAGGTCTTCCTCCATAACTCGAGCTTCCTATCAACACATATCCTACTCTCATCAACCAGCACCACATCATCAGCGAAGAGCATACACCAAGGGATATCTTCTTGTATGTCCCGTGTGACCTCGTTCATTACTAGGGCAAAAATGTATGGACTCAACGCTAACACTTGGTGTAGTCCTATCTTAATGGGAAAGTCATTACTAACACTACCACACGTTCTGGTATTAGTCACAACATTTTCGTACATGTCCTTAATTAGGGTAATATATTTTGTTGGGACTATTTTCTTTTAAAGTGCCCACCATATGACATTTCTTGGCACTTTGTCACACGCTTTCTCCAAGTCAATAAATATTATGTGAAGGTCCTTCTTTTGCTCCCTATACCTCTCCATCAACTGTCGTAGCAAGAAAATCACCTCCGTGGTCGACCTCCCAAGCTTAAAACCAAATTGGTTTGTCCTCACGCTAGTCACTTTTCTTAAACAAGATCATGAGTTTAATTCCTCTATAATTAGTACAACTTTGAATGTCTCTATTATTTTTGAAAATTGGTACTAATGTGCTCCTCCGCTACTCGTTTGGCATTTTGTTCAACCTAAAAATGCCATTGAACAATTTAGTTAGCCAAACAATTGCCACTTCTCCTAGGCATTTCCACACCTCAATAGGGATGTTATCATGCCCCAACGCCTTACCCACTATCATCCTTTTTAAGACCTCTCTTACTTCTGACTCCTGGATTTTTCGAACAAACCACTTATCGGTGTGGTCAAAAACATTATCCAGTTCAATCATACTATAATCATTATCGTGATTGAACAACTTGTCGAAATAATCTCTCCACCTATCCTTGATCTCCTCGTCTTTCACCAATAGTCTATTAGTGTCATCTTTGATGCATTTTACTTGGTTGAAATCTCTCATCCCCCTGCATACCGCCGACTAGCAAGTGTCCATCGGTGAGGGCCTCTCTCCCGAGGTCGAGCGGGACCTCCTCAGAGTGCTTCGGGACAACACGGATGTCTTCATGTGGTTGCCAGCTGACATAAAGAGTGTGGACCGTGTCATCATCGAGCACACCCTCGCAGTCCACCCTGATGCCAAACCCATCAAGCAAAGGCTTCGGCACATGTCTCTCAACCGCCAGTAGGCGGCGAAAGCAGAGATAGCAAAGTTGCTCCAGTCCGGGGTCATCCGCGAGGTTCAGCACCTGTACTAGCTTGCGAATCCGGAGTTGGTGGCACGTGGCGCATGTGCATCGACTTTACCGCCCTCAACAAGGCATGTCCGAAGGACAACTACCCGCTACATCGCATAGATCAATTGGTAGATGCCATGGCAAGATGCGAGCTCATGAGCTTCCTAGATGCGTATTCCGGTTATCATCAGATCACATGGCAAAAGATGACGAAGTCAAGACCAGCTTCATAATGCCGGTAGGGACATATTGCTTCGTTAGGATGCCCTTCGGCCTCAAAAACACAGGTGCCACCTTCACGCGCCTCGTCGCGCTCACGCTCGCCTCCCAACTTGGAAGAATGTCAAAACCTACGTCGACGACATGGTCGTAAAGACTAGACAACTTACACAGCATTTGTATCAATCTTCAACTCTGTGGCAGGCAGGTTACAGATGAGCAGAAGATTGAGACGACCCTCTCCACCTTCCACCCCAATGCAAAAACGGGCGCTCGAGGACCAAATTTGAGAAAAAAAGTAGCTAGAGTTACATTTCCATACTCAACTCGAGATTTCATCCCTCTTTTAGCTTAATCTATTATATTATTAATATAATAGAAAAAAGAAGCCATTGTGTTCACTCTTAAGGGATAGAAATTAATATGTTAATAGGTGAAACAAGAAAAAGATCTACACTATCAATTATGGCGAGTCTAGATTATAACGATGGAGATTCAATCAATAAACTTAACTTTTAGATATGCGCATTATTCAAAATGGTATACATATTTGAGTTCAAAAGGCAACCTCATGATGTATTTGGTTTGATTTACAAACCTATCGTACATTAAATAGTATCCACATGCAACAATCCTCGAATGTCTAAACCCTAAGCACGGAGGAGCCGTGCGAAGGCATGTGAATAGCCATGGTCGTGGGTTTAGCCATCCCTGTGGGACGCTAAATTCACCGTTGGAAACCTCTTCTTTGAACACATGTTTGTTGTAGACTGGATGCCAAGATTGTTGCTAGGGATGAAAACGGATTGGATACAATCGAATAGTCTCAAATACGAATATGAATCTATATTTTTAAAAATGAATACGAATTCGAAGATTCTCAAATACGAATATAAATCAAATGTCATAATGTATACGAATTCAAATCGAATATGTACTTAGTTCGATCGAATATGAAAATCCTCTTGCAACTTCTGTAACAAATCTCGGTAGAACAAATTTCTAGCGGTGTTGCCGAATTTTCACCGGTTGTTGACCGGTTACTGGAACGGTTACCAGTTTCGAACAACCCAAATTCAAATTTCGAATCACAAAATTCGTTCGGGCTGGGCCGACCGGCCGATAGGCATAGGAAACGTGTCGAATACGAATATTCTCGAATACGAATACGATCATTTTGAATATGGATTTTACTTACCATATTCATATTTTTTCAGATATGAATATCAGATAAAACGGATTATTCGTTACCATTTTTTACTCTTAGTTGTTGCTGAGTAGCATGTAGCATATAGACTATGGAGAAGTTAGGGCCTGTTTGGTTCATGACCAGAAGTTGCCTAGCCACAAGTTAAGCGTGCCATAGTTTTTAGGTAGCTGTTTGGTTCACTGACGTAACTGTGGCATGCCACACTTTCTTAGCACCCGGCCCCACACGTCATAGACTCAGTTTCTTGCCAAACTTTGCCACAAGTGTGGCTTCGATTTTGTTAGCCACACTTTCTGTGGCAGCCACATATTACCTAAGCTTAGGCATGGCAAGCTTAGGCTCCAACCAAACAGGCGCTAGCCTGGCGACGTTGCGCAATTCCCCTTTCGCATTGTACGGACGCGGGGCATGAAGCCAATCGCCAATTTTATATTGTTTCTTCCAAGTGTTCATCAACTGGCAATAGTTATTTTTGCAGCAGAAGTGGTACAACAAAGTGTACAATTTTGTATGTAACTTCTTGCAATGGATTATTGATATGAGCACAAATGTTGGGAACCTAGAATATTTAAATTTTACTTATTTTTCTGCAATGTTGCAAACTAGAATAGAAGCAGTCAAGTCGTTCAGAAGACTTTATCCCTATGTATATCCTTTCTCCCAATTGTTCATCAAGTGGCGATAGTTGTTTTCGGCAGTGGTGCAAATACAAAGTATGTAACTTTTTGTGTTTTTTCTTGCAAAGGATTATTGATAAGTATTTGATGCATAGTGATTTCGTGTGTCTTTTGGGCTTAATCTATTATATTATTAAAATAATAAAAAGCTACCACATTCACTCTCAATGAGTAAAAAGTAACACATCAATCGATGAAAAAAATCTATACAAACAATTATGGTAGATAAAGATTATAACATTAAAGATTCAATCAACAAAGTTGGCTTTTCCATATGTGCATTATTCAAAGCGCGATCAACATTTGGGTGCAAAAGGCAACCACATCATGCGTTCAGTTGATTACAAATCAACAGTGCCACGTATTTGGGTGCAAAAGGCAACCACACCATGAGCTCGGCTCCCCGCCCTTTTTAAACACATCAGCAGTCTTCTCTGTCTAGCCATTACCGCTCCCAACGCAACCAGAAATACACAAACAACAGTACATGGACATGGACATGCATATACAAGTGGACTTGAATCTCTATACTTTTGCCGCGTTGGTGAAATAAAAACTACATCCTCCATTTCAGAATACTTGGTACTGTTGATTTAGATCAGTCAAACTTTGTAATCTTCAACAAATCTTATCAAACGTTGGTGAAATAAAAACTACATCCTCCATTTCAGAATACTTGGTACAGTCATGTTTGGTTCATGCCTAACCTTGCCACGCCTAACCTTAGTCGAGTGTGGCGTGCCACACTTTTTGTGGCGTCCAAATTCCACGCCACACCTTAGGCAAAGTTAGGCAAAAGACTGAGTCTATGTCGCGTGGGCCATATGGCTAACAAAGTGTGGCAAGCCACAACTGTGGCAATGAACCAAATACCCACCTAAGAAATTGTGGCGCGGCTAAGGTTAGGCATGAAAATTTTGGCTGCCAACCAAACAGGCCCGTACGGCTAAGCAATTGACATAAGTACCTTATCCAGGGAGGGCATATCCCGGTACGCGCCTATCCGATCCAACCTCCCGTGGCTGCTCCCGACGTGACCCGCCTGGGCCACATACAGCGACGTGAGACGCCCCGCCTAGCGCCTCTCCTGCATTGATGCCGGGACAAACACCACGGTACAAAACGATTTCGCTCTCTCTTCTCTTCTTTATTGCTCTGCAGCTTCCAATCTCATGCATGGCTTCCGATCATCCTCATCGTGCTGAGGAGCACCACAAGTCGATACTACTTTTCTCCTTATATATTAAAAAGCGATGGAAAGTATGAACAGTGAGACCCAAGCGGCTACTGCAGGAGGAGCACCACAAGCCAATACTACTTTTCTTCTCATATGTCGAAAAAGCGATGGAAGGTGTGAACAGTAAGACCCAAGCGGCTATCGCAGGAGGAGCACCATAAGCCAATACTACTTTTCTCTTCATGTGTTGAAAAAGCGATGGAAGGTGTGAACAATGAGACATAAGCGGTGGAGGCGCACACACGTATGCAGGCAGCTAGCTCAGGCGATGTCTCAGGTCCAGGTGGGCCCCACACGCACAGAGTGCAACACGCAAATGGCCGAATGAGACAGGATGGCAAAGGAGAAGACTTGACCTTGCTGAAAGGAGGTTTTTTTGAGTGGTTTATGGCTAAAAAACAATGTAGCTGACGGACAGTGGCGGAGAGAGGGGGGCTGGCACCCCCCAACCTTCTACTATTCCTTTGTGGCTTCTCAGCTCAAGGTGCAGGGCAGGAATATTTGGAGAAGGGAAAGCCCTATGACCTCAAGTGATTAGCGAAGAACCTGGGTTTGAAGCTAGGGAGGAGCCGGCGTCCTTTCCTTTTTCTGGGCTGCGACTACTACACTTATATTGCTATCGTTCTAGTATATTGTGCTACAATTCTGGTTGTTTATGTCACTGTAGTATATGTTGCATTTCATTGGTTGATATTGCTTAAGCTGTCACATGCACATTTGTACTACATCAGAAACTGTCTGAAAATGCACCTGCTTGTCTGCTGAAGAAATCCAAGGTAGGTACTAAATACTTAAACCCTGTCATGCTTCATGCTCTTAATAGGAACGAGATGCATTACGCTTCTTTTTTTCTTTTTGAATGCCAAATTCTCGTAGCCAGGTATTTTGTGCATATATAATCAAGTAACATTAGGAACAAGATGTATATAACAGAATAATATGCAAACAGCCAATGGCATGTGCATCTGAATTTGACACTTCACAGCAGAGCAGGCGTTCGTCTACTGCCAATGGCTTGGATGGCTTGAATTTGACACTTCACAGCAGGATTTGAGTGTGTTTCTGCTGTGAATGTGATTTGCAGTGTGCTTAAATGGGAGCGCGTCATCTGCAGAGAGGGTCTGGGAGTGGATCTCAGAGCTGGTTCATAGTTTCCTTTTATAATTTTAGATGATATGAAGAAGAGAAAGACAATTCATAGTTTTTGTGCCTCTTTGGATCCAAGGTTGGACACCTTCGACATAGCAAATATATGCACTCTTTGGATCCATGTTGTCCCCCCTATATCCAGTTCCTGGCTCCGCCCCTGCTGACGGAGGCTTATTTAACATAATTAAATTTAAAAGAATAAAAATAGAAAAAACATGTTAGCCCATCACGTATAATGCAAACAAATACGAGAAAAAAAGAACCGGTAAAAAGCTCAAAAAAGTCAAAAGTATAGAAAAAGATGAAATTTATAAATAGTACAAAATAAGCTAGAATCTAGAAACTCAGACCGAAATGAGCCGGACCATGTCGTACGAGATGAGAGTCCGTGTAGCTCAAAGGCACCGAGAGGAATTATGCATAAGAAAAAAGTGCACTGATAATGTTGCGTAGTGGGTGGGTCCCACGTGCATGCATCCCATGTGTATGTAGCTGGGGAAAATTGCAGTGGCGCAGGCAGTCCAGGCACTACTGGCTCGGTTGGTGAAGACGGCGGATCCCACATGCACGCAGATGGGGGCACATCGCAATGGCTCAAGAGGAGAGTCCCAGCCGCACACAGTTGTAGAAGGCAGTGGCTCGGTCGCCACAGAAGATGGGTCCCACGATGAAGGTTCCGGAGACGTGGCGCACGCAGCCAGAGCGGGCACAGTTGTTTCGCCTGTGAGCTGCATATGCACGGTGCGCACGCAGTCGGCTTCGGAGGCTCACATGTAGGTAGGCTTGTTAGGAAATTTAGATATAGATTTATAAGTCTGATCCATAGTGAGCATCTCACCCTTTAGTCTATAAATAGAGGATCATAATTACTGTAACTTATATCTTTAGAGGAGAAAGTAATAAAGAAAAGAAGGTGCTCCCCTATCTCTCTGTGTTCAATCTATTTTATTCTTGCATTGTTCTATGATTGATCCATCTTCTGTCTAGAGGGAATCGTTCAGACTGGACTCACCAGTGGCGGTTCCTCAACAGGTTATCAGCACGGAGCGCTGTCGCTCGGCCTCGGGCAGCCGTCGTTGTCGCCTCCTCCCGCACGAGGCATCGCTGCCGCTCGGCCACGGGCAGCCGCCGCCTCCCTCACGAGGCGCTGCCATCGCCGTGCCGCACCTTGGCCGCCGGCCCCACTGCCCGAGCGCCCGCAAGCGTCGCTGGCTCCCTGACCGCCCGCCGCACCGCCGGTTCCTGACCGCCCACCACAGCCACCATGAACAGGGGTAGGGGAAACACTTACCCTTCCTTTTGATCCGACCAAAGTGGGCCATGGGGCGGGCCAAAAGTTGGTACGAGGAAGGGCCCGGTCGGGGGGGCTCAAATTTTTGCAAATAAGCCCCGGAGAAATAGCAAATTATGTGAAAATTTTCTCAGAACCGAGAATTAGCTGATAAGCCTGAGAAATTATAGAATTCACTAATAAGTCATATTCCAGCATAAAAGGGCCTCGGGAATTCAAATTTTAAATCGTTTTTAACGTTTGAACCATGTTTAGTACTGTTATTATTACTTTCTATTTTTTGTATTTATTTACTATTTTGATTCATCGCAATTATTTATATTCCCTTTAATCACTGAAATTAACAGTAAAATTATAGAAAATGCATAAAAAAATTTGGAACATAAAGAGAACTTTTTTGTACCATTATCCAATTTATTTCATGCATATTTACCTGTAGTAAAATTATAGATTCCTTTCATACACATGTAAATGACAGACATCACGAACCGAGAGTTCGAAGAGCTGGCCCAGCATGGCCAAAATTATTTGACTTGGACTTCCGATATCGAGATTGTACTTGGAGCCAAGAATCTCTGCGCTGCCATTGGGATTAGTGCATCGGAGGATACCAAACTCACCCTGAGGAAAATGATCAGGCATTTCACTTCCTCAGGCACCACCTCTACCTCACACTCAAGAATGAGTATATGGCAAAGAAGAGCGCGCTAGCTTTATGGACTACACTAAAGTAGTGGTTCAAGAAGCTATAGTATACCATTCTTCCTCAAGATGAAGTTCTCTGCAAGAATTTTATCGCACAACCATCTGGTAGCTCTGCTGTCCGTGAGGCCAACGCTGGAAGCTACAAGGTGCGGAAGCCTATAATAAAGAAAAGGGGAAGGAAAGGTAAAGCCGCAGTCCAGAAAGGCAAGGTAAATGCACTATAGGAAAATAAGGCCAGCAAACCAAAGTAGGACGACAAGCCCTATGGTCAACAAGACCAAATCTCGGAATAAAAGGATGAGAACTCTGGCCTCTCGAATCCCAAGTAACTGGAGACACCTGGTGAAAAAGCATAAGAAAAACTTGACACATCCAATCACTGAAGTTCCCTAGAATCTGAAGGGGAGCCAGTTGAAACCTGGCACTGGTATGGTACCTTCAAGGAAAGGCATACTGGATTTAAACATTCCCATGGAAGGAGAAACCAGCATGGATATGTGTGCACACATCGGAGCAAAAAAACTAAAGGGACTTGCCCCCACAACTGAAAGTAGCGGTGAGCAAGTAGAAACACTAGAACAATCAACTCATGATGAAATAGCTATAAACTATGTGCACACGGGAGAATCCATAAATAGGGCAATAGCCAATGTTGACATTTACTTTACAAAGAAAATTACCATAGTCATCAATCTTGATCTAGAGCTTGCATCACTCGCTAAATGCAAGAAAAGTTTAAAATGGGAGGAATGGAAAAAGGCAATAGAAACTTAACTATTATCTCTGAATAAAAGAGATGTGCTTGGGCCTGTAAGCCGCACGCCCCCCATGTGCACCCGTAGGGTATAAGTGGGTATTTGTTCGAAAGATAAATGACAAAAATGAAGTTATAAGATATAAAGTAAGGCTTGTTGCACAAGGTTTCATTCAATGTCTATGAGTTAATTATGAAGAAACCTATTATCCGGTCATGGGTGCTATTACCTTTAGATATTTAATCTCGATGGTAGTGAACTTGAATTTAGAAATGAAGTTAATGGTTTTGGTAACTGCATACTTTTGTGGAAACTTAGATTTGGACATATATATAAAGGTACCTTGAAGGTATACTTGTCCCAAACAAGATAGAGCAAATACAAACCTGTACAGTGTGAAACTCAGGAAATCACTATACAGACTTAAACAATCAGGCAGGATGTTGTATAATCGCTTAAGCGACTTTCTATACAAGAAAGACTACATGAACAATGAGGATTGTCTCTGTGTATTTATATGATAATCCCAGAATAGATTTTGTATAATCTCAGTATATGTAAACAATCTGAATATCATCAGAATCTTGGAAAATATAAAGGAAGAGAGCTCTTACATGTAGTCAGAGTTCGACATGAAGGATTTGGGTGAAACCAAATATTGCCTAGGCTTGTAGTTTGAACATGTCCCTAAAAGAATATTAGTACATCAGTCCGCATACACTCAACTGTTGGAACTACCACCCTCATAGGGCCTAGTACTACCGACATGCAGTTGTACCATTTTCTAAAAGCAGTACTACAATTTTTCTAAGTAGCAAAAGTGCTCCAAAATGCACATATTTGGAAATGACATGCCACTAACTAATTTTCAGTCATACCGGAGTGCAATACTACCACATTTTTCTTGCGGTCATACCGTAGGGCGGTAGTACCACTTCTGAACTACGGTCGTACCGTTTTTACTAAGAATACATAGTTCGCTTTATAATCTAAATTAAAATACATGCATGACCACTAATTGACCCAAATGACACAAGAATACAACTTTCAAGCTACTAGTCATGATCCTCAGTTTTCCACCCAATCCCCAAAGACCGGTAAAATAAAAAAAGGATTCTAGGTTACTTGCACCTTTACAGGATGTCAATCTTGAGCCATGTCATTCATAGCATACATCTCCAGGTCGTCAAACGAATTCCAGGACTAAGCCTTTCAATCACTTGACATACATGTTAGTCCCTTTTTGCAAACACTTGTCATTGATTACCAAAACATTTTTAGGGGCCTAGATGTTTTCATGGTATCGCGTGACATGTATAACATGGTGGGATGTTTATGGCATTTTGATAAAGTGTACAACCTTTGCCGACTGTAAATCTATTTGAATAACCGTGTCCCCGATTATGGACATCAGTTGATTATATACCACAATAAGTAGCTTCATGTTTTATAAAATGATTCTGGGAATGTATAGATGGGAAATCCATACATAGCTTGTTTGCCAAGGTTATTGCCGCTGTTTTAAAATCCTCGTGCAGCATGCCCCTTGTTCTAAATTATGCTATAATATTAATTGCTTATCAAATTCAAATGCTTTTGTAACTTCCGTTTGCAATCTATTATTCGTTATCGCAAATAAAAGCTGATTTTGTGCAAATTAAACTAGAATAGATAGCTAATTTGTCTTAGCTTGCATAATATTATACCTTGCCACAAAGTCTTGTAGATTACAATTTTCGTACCCATGATTGTTTGTTGAATATATTCAGAGGATGCGGAAGAGTTCACTCCTGTAGGTACTTTTATGCAGCAGGTTCTGGCGATGAGGACGTAGGTTACTAGGGTTTTACCCCAATCAGTTGCCTATGAATGGGTTGAGGCATACTCACCAGTTTTTTATGTCTCTTTTATCTTCATTTACGCTGAACCATTTATGTTGTATGCTCTATTTGGCCGGTTGGCTCATGGGATGTAAACTTCGTTAAGTAGGCTTATGCTCGATTGTTACCTATATACACCAT
This sequence comes from Dendrocalamus latiflorus, assembly GCA_017311315.1. NCBI lineage: Eukaryota > Viridiplantae > Streptophyta > Magnoliopsida > Poales > Poaceae > Dendrocalamus > Dendrocalamus latiflorus. Next base: position 30,267,430 of record CM029629.1, read on the forward strand.
CTTGTTTAAATTTACCATATATGGATGCGATATGAATGTTGTTGTATGTGTGTTCTAGCCGTTGATAATGGGACTAGCATAATAAATACATGTGGATTCGGAATGCAAATTCCGGGTTCCGACATTTCTCCCAATTGTTATCAAGTGGTAATAGTATTTCTGGTCGTGGTGCAACTACAAAGTATACAATTTTCTATACAACTTGTTGTAATTGATTATCCAGGCTACGGCTTCCGGCTTCTAGAAGTTACAAGCCACTTGGAACGCGTCGGTTTTTAATTTTGATTTTTTTTTTTTGCTTTTTTCGTATTTTTTGCTTTTGCTTTTTTCCTTTTTCCTTTGCATTCTTTTTCTTCATTTTCCTTTACTTGAATGACTCAAAAAAAAAGCTAACAACCGCTACAGTGTAATTTTAGCCAACAACCAGAAGCCACAACCATAAGCTGCTTGAAGCGGCCCCCTTTTGCAAGTATGTTGTTTCTCCCAATTATTCATCAAGTCGCGATAGTCATTTTTCAGAAGCAGAGCTACTACAAAATGTACAATTTTCTATATAATTTCTTGTGATGGATTATCTCCATCAACACAAATGTTGGGAACCTGGAATATTTAAATTTTATTTATTTTTCTGCACTGTTGCAAACTTGGATAGAAGCAGTGTTGTCATTGAGAAGACTTTCTCCCCTTATACATCCTTTATCCAAATTGTTCATCAAATGGCGATAGTTATTTCCGGCAAAGGCGCAACTATAAAGAATATAATTTTTTATGCAACTTCTTGCAAAGGATTATTAATATGTATTTTATGCACAGTGATTTCAGAACTGAGCACACAAATGTCACTCTAGCCACTTTTTTCTCAAATTTAGCCCTTGAATGCCCGTTTTTGCAAATCTAACCCCTCCATGGACCTGTCGCACATGACAGGTCGCCTGCAGAGCTCCCCTATATCAGTAGGTGCCTACGATGCATGGTAGGTCTATGGAGGGAGTTAGATTTATAAAAACGGGCGCTCGAGAACCAAATTTGAGAAAAAAGTAGCTAGAGTGACATTTCCATACTCAACTCGAGATTTCATCCCTCTATTTAGATTAATCTATTATATTATTAATATAATAGAAAAAAGAAGTCACTGCGTTTGCTCTTAAAGGATAGAAATTAACACATTAATAGATGAAAAAAGAAAAAGATCTACACTATCAATTATGGCGGGTCCAGATTATAACGATGGAGATTCAATCAACAGACTTAACTTTTAGATATGCGCATTATTCAAAATGGTATACATATTTGAGTTCAAAAGGCAACCTCATGATGTATTCGGTTTGATTTACAAACCTATCGTACATTAAATAGTATCCACACGCAACAATCCTCGAATGTCTAAACCCTAAGCACGGAGGAGCCGTGCGAAGGCATGTGAATAGCCATGGTTGTGGGTTTAGCCATCCCCATAGGGCACTAAATTCACCGTTAGAAGCTTCTTCTTTCAACACATGTTTGTTGTAGGCTAGATGCCATGATTGTTGCTGAGTAGCATGTAGCATCTAGACTACGGAGAAGTTAGCCTGCCAGATCCTTCAAACCCACGTTGCACAATTCCCTCTCCGCATCGTGTAAAACTTAACCAACTATAGTGTAAAAAAGCTATAAATCATAAAAAAAACAAGCTGAGCAGAATATCCTGAGTAGAGTAGCGAAGCAGGTTCACATGTGCAAGCCCGAGGCAGCCCACGCTTCTTTGTCCTTGATCTGCAGGGCACCCACCCGTGAGTGAATCCAGGGAATTTGGACACATGTGGACCCCCTAAACACTCGAAATTCCATTTTTGGCCCCCCCCGACGCAAAAAATTCCGAAAATGGACCCCTTACGAGCGCGCGATCGCCAGCGGCTGCCACCTATCCCGGTCGTGCGGTGTGGTACCGCACGACCACACTGTTCACAGGTTGTGCGGTACCACACCGCACGACCCCCTGCCATCCGCGCCGAGCGCGCGACCACTCGCCCAAGCGCATGACTCCCTCGCCCGACCGCGCGTCTTCCCGCCCGACCGTGAGATTCTCTGCCGACTGTGCGATTCCCTCTCCTGTCTAATCCCTCCGCCGAAAGCATCACGGGCTGGCTCTTTTCACGGCCGCTCGCACACGCGTCTGCACCCCAGTTGCATGGCCCCTCTGCATGTGTGATGAATGGGCATTTAAATGGATCGAAGAACAGATACGTATGGTACAGGAAGTTCATTTGCATTCCGAGTGAAGACCGAGCGAGAGCGAGGGAGGCAGTGAAGAAAAGTGAGGAGTGAAAGCCGGAAGATTTGAGTTGTTTTCGTTTGGAATCAGCGGATTTGGCAAGTACAAAAGTTGTAGATCGTCTCGTGAGCTTCAAGAAGAGGTAAGTTTTGTGCCCGTGCAACTATAAATTTATGTATGTCATTAGTCTATAATTAAGCAAACCATGTTTTGCTAATGTTATTTTATGTCAATCTTTGATACGGTATGTATTTGTAGCAAATATTCCATATATTATGCATGATGTATTGTAGTGTATGTAGTGTTGTACTCTGCTTGTTGTGTGTATTGTAGTGTAGTTTAATCATGTGCGAAAATATGAACTTGCAGATGTGTAGACGTTGAGAAAGTACATATTTATCTTAGAGCATTTGTACGTGATAACAATAGTAGCAGGATTAGGAACATACAAGTAGTATACTTAGGGAAGAAGTGCGTACAGTGCGGTAGGTGGTAAAAATAAATTGCAAATAAATTTGGTACAGTAGAATTAAAATGCAATAACAGAAATACAAAGTTATAGTACAAATAAATAAAGCATGTATGAAGTAAAAGTTAGAAAAGAAATAAAACATGCAATACAAAGTAGTAGTGAAAACAAAAACAAAAGTATAGATTGAGAAATAAAAATATTAGTAATCGATATTGTAGGTCATAGGAATATGTAATTTGATGTATGTTAGAATTTGGAAATAAAATAGTTAGAAATAAATTGTAGTTTTACAAATACAAAACATATACTAATGTAAATAAAAATGAAATGAATATGTAATTTGATGTATGTTAGAATTTGTTTAATGGTACGATTGTTACATGCTGTGTACTAAAATGGTTGATTATGCATTTATGGTAGGTACAGAATGGCTGACATTTAAGACATGTTCGTGTTTTATGGGAGTGGTCTCGTACGTGATGGGTCGTATGGGGCGGACCTGTCAAATTGCGATCGGACTGTGATCCGGGCACCCGGTCTGAACGCCATGAGCTTGTCTGAGCTACGGAGTTGTGTCCGTTCGGCGTTCGATCGACACACCGCAAGGAAGAAGTTACGGATCGAGACAGTCTATGCCTCAATGGTGGGTGATGGAAGGGAGAGCATATGGCAACTTCTGAAGGTGACCAATGACGCCTCATGGGCGAACTACATGGAGGTCGTGTGCAACCCTGATGCTGCGATATATGCCAGACCAATGGTGTATGTCGAGTTCGTGGATAGGGCAGAATCATCAGCCATGGTTGGTTCTGATGCCGCTGGTGGAGATGTAGTGCCTGGGTTCATCTCCGGCGGTCATGAAGACGCTTCTGCGGGAGAACATGTGGGCGAGGAAGTGGGTGATGAAGACGTCAGGAGGTGTGCGGAGAATTTTCAGGCCAACAAAGGTGTGGATGAGAGGTGGTGGGTCGCCCGTATTGACTGTCATTAGTACCTTGGGGACCAAGTGGAAGAAGTGAGCAGCGAGGAGGATGAGAAGGTGGAATCAGGCAGTTCTGGAGAGGACGAGGATGGCGAAGCTGCAATTGGAGGGGTGGTAGGTCGTGTTGTGACCATGAACGGTGCGTACGTTTTGTCCAGACTGGACGACAACACAGCAGCAGCCCTAGTTCTGCCACAGGCGGAGGAGGGAGAATGGGGGTTCAGCGAGGGCACACTCTTTTTGGGGCAGTGCTTTCGTAATAAGAGTGTTGTCCAGCAGGCTATTGCTAGACATGCCGTCAACATAAGCCGGACGTATCGGGTCCACAAGTCAAAGCCGGACACGTACGTTGTGAAGTGTGTCGGCGGGTCCTGTCCTGGCAAAGTTCGTGCACAACGGTACAAGGGCGTTGGCACGGAGTTCCGGATAACAGTGCTGCAAGATCACAGTTGCGAGCTTGCGGGGCCAGTACATAGACACCGCAACATGACATCATCGTATGTTGCGGAGCTGGTCACCCACCTCATCCAGGCGGATGTGTCCATTTCCCCAAGGTTCTAAAGGCAGAAGTAGCAAACACCGTGGGCTTCGAAGTGAGCTACAAGAAGGTATGGCGGGTGAAGCGAAAGGTGCTGCACCGTATGTATGGGACGTACGAGGAGGCGTACGACATGGTCCCAAGAATGCTGCAGCAAATTGCACAATCAAACCCAGGCACGTACATAAACAAGCAGGAGAGGGTTCATCCTACGGAGGGCCCGAATTGTTTCATTCTTGACAGAGTGTTCTGGGCCTTCCATCAGGCGATACAAGGTTTCAGGTGGTGTCGTCCAGTGCTAACCATAGATGGGACGTTCCTATCCGGCAAGTACAAGGGTACTATCCTCACCGCAGTTGCAGCCGATGCAAATGACCAGTTATTCCCAGTGGCATTTGCAATTGTGGAGAACGAGAATACAGATAGCTGGCTTTGGTTCCTTTGCAATTTGAAGCATGCCGTAGTGCAAGATCGCCCTGAAGTGTGTGTCATCTCCGACCGCAATGCAGGCTTGCTGTCTGTGTTGCGAACGTTACAGAATGGAACGCAGCCCCCCTTCCAGTGGAGTGATGTGAAGAACCGTTGGTGCATGAGGCATCTTGCAGCGAACTTCCATAGAAGGTTCCGTAGCAAGGACCTAATGAAGATGTTTAAGAAGCTATGCATGCAGAACCAGAAGCGGAAGTTCCACACCTTGTGGAGGCAGCTCGATCAGGAGACTACGAAGCATGTGCATACAGAAGCAGGGGCCGTGGAGGGGGGCTCCACAAGAGTCGGGGTATTCACACAATGGGTTCAGTCCAATGCACCTGACTTGGAGATGTGGTCTTTGTTGCACGACACCGGTGGGGCAAGGTATGGGATCATGACAACCAACATGTCTGAGGTTTACAATGGTGTCTTGAAGGGCGTCAGATCCCTGCCGATCACGAAAATCGTGGGCGAGACTTGGAACCGTACCGTCGGGTACTTTGTGAATAGAGCCATGATGGCGAAGAAGCACATGGACGAAAACAAGCAATACTCTGAGGTCATGAAGGCCTTCATGGACAGGAAGATAAAGAAGGGTCGATCCCACATTGCTCAGCCCATTTATGGCTTAAGGAGGAAGTTTGAGGTCCGCCTCAGGCAGAAGTATGTCATGGGTCACATTAGAGGGGAGCGCAAGGAGGTATGCACGATTGATGATAAAGCATCTTGCACCTGCAACAAGCCCCAGCTTCTGCACAAGCCATGCTCCCATGTGTACGTGGCCTGTGCATTTTGGCACCAGGCGTCGACACAGTACATCTCCAAGTACTATGACATGCAGCACTTGTATGCAACCTGGAGTGCAGAGTTCCATTCCTACGGGGTAGACATGCACTACAGGGAATTATGGCCAGGGGAGATGAAGTGGGTGCCTAACGATGCACTTAAGCATGTCGGTCGTGGAAGACGACAAAGCCGTCGCATCCGCAATGACATGGATGACCGCCAGCGAGGGGATCATGTTCGGTGCCCAAAGTGTAGGCTATGCAAGACGATTGGCCGCTCCCTCAGCCAGTGCCCAAACAGGCCGGCATCAAGCAACGCTTCGAGTACCAACCACAATGTTTTCTTGTACCCATTGTTGCTTACATGTGTCTATGTCGTGCACATTACCATGTTATATATGTTTTCGTACATTCCATATGTTTCCTTGTCGTGTGGGTCATATTCGTGTGCACATTTTATGTATGTTTTGGTACATTCCGTACGTTTCCCTGTCGTTACATTTGTTGTTAATTATGTTGTCATTTGTTGCACATTTTGTTATAAATTTAGACTCACTTGTTATCCTTCTTTGGCAGGACATGGTGTTCGAGTTGCTAGACCCCCGTTGGGATGAGCACCACCGATGCCATGCGTGGTCATCAGGAGACGCACACGGACCTCCTTGCTTCGTCCTTAGGGCCCCCCGAGAGAACTGGCGTCTCGACCAGCGGTACATCCCACTACTGTGGGACACCGGGCTGCTGCCCATTGCCCGCATGTTGGATCTACCACATGCGTTCCAGTATGATGCGCCGCTGCTGTCCGCTCTCGTTGATCGATGGAGGCCGGAGACTCACACCTTCCACTTCCGGTGGGGGGGAGATGATGGTTACTCTGCAGGACGTGACGATGCTTACAGGTCTACCCATCCGTGGTGCTGCTGTAGTGCCACCCCCAAAGGCAACAGATTGGAAGGTCCGTCTGGGTCACCGGTTCGGTCATCCGATCCCAGACAATGCAGCTGGTGTGCCACATGGATGGCTTCGTCGGTACATGACCTGTCCTGGACACGCACATGAGGAGGAGGTGCGGACACACTTCGTTGCGTACCTGCTATATCTGTTCGGATGGGTCTTGTTCCCTAGCACCACTGGAGACTCCGTGCAGCCTAGCTACATACACCTAGCGGAGTCCTTGGCGGATGGCTGACCTGGTCAGGTGCCATAGTATAGCTGGGGATCAGCAATTCTTAGTGCCACATACCGAGGCTTGTGTGACGCCTCGCAGCGTAGCGCGGCCAGCGAGCCGGTCCTTGCCGTCTGCTACCTTCTCCTTCAGTTGTGGTCATGGGAACACTTCCCCGTTGGCAGGCCTTCCTTTGGTCGTGTTGTGCACCCTTATGACCTCAGCCCGCAGTTCTACAGCCTCGGTGGTGGCGACGACCCCGTTGATGGGCCCATAATGGGTACACGTTGGACACATGGTCAGTTGAGGTGGGGCCAGGGACAGACCGAGACGTGCGTACACAGATTTCCACAACAGGTTCGAGATTCTGCAGTCGTCTGACATAGTCTGGTGGCCATGGACTCCACAGTTCATTATGGACACAGCCCCCCACGCGTTATCATCTCAGTGCGGGCAGGATCACAAGTACTGGTTGACGACCTGCCACTTGGTGTTCTCGCACTGCGTCGAGCCGTACAACCCACACCGAGTCATGAGGCAGTTCGGCCTGTACCAGCATGTCCCCCCCATGCCAGGACGCCCTCTTGCAGACAGCTCCCACCGGTATGTCATTACACCGTACATTTAATTAATGCATTAGTCTGTGCCCCTACTAATTGTGTAATGTCTCAATGAACTTGCAGGCAGTCGAGGAGAGGGCGAGCGACCGAGGACTGGAGAGCCACACAGCGGATGTGGACAGACATGTGGCGTGACCATGCGGATACGATGGTTGTGGACGAGACACGGCCGGACGACCCCGCGACGTATAGGACATACCTTGAGTGGTACACTCCACGCACCCGCATTAGGCTTACTGGGGAGCTGCCACATCGTCCACTTCAGGCCGTTCACGAGGTCGCTATACAGGCAGGTCCAGACCGTCATCTAGCGACATGACACGACCAGGCGGTACGAGATTAGTATGTCATTAAACAGTGCAGGATTACGTTTTAACTGACTGTTTGTTTCACTGCAGTTGGACCGGCTGCAGCGTATCCAGGACGAGGCACAACAATCTATAGACCGTGCGAGGTCAAATACGGTTGATCGGTGGGTCAGTTCGATGTGCAGCATCTACGATGACGCCAGGGCTGCGGTACGGACCTTGAGTTGTGGTCGCCACCGAGATGACGTTGTTGCTCCACGCGGTGGCGGACGTGGCCAGGGACCACCACCCCCCTCCGCGCCGCCGTCAGCACCACCATTAGCACGGCCATCGTCGTCGCGTCCATCGCAGTCCGAGAGTCGGCCCAGCTACGCTCGCTCATCGTCCACGTGCTTCGGACCAGTGGTTGGACAATTGCCAACTATTTGTTCATCCGCTCATTTACCATTTATGTCTAACCACAAGTTCGTCTTGCAGCAATTGCGACAGGATAGCACGTTGCTACGGGCATCGTCATCACAGAGGGCGACGGAGGAGCGACCGCGCTCTCCAGGCCAGCAGGGGCCCACTCCAGAGAGTGACCCTGACTCGCCGCACCGACCAGAGGGGTCCATGCCCGTGTACACCCCAGGCGTGCAGTCTAGCCTACAAGACCGGGACATGTGGTTTGGGCAGACGTATCAAGGATACACAGCGCAGGAGTACATGCGCGACTACCCGTCGACATCGTCATTTCGACAGCCACATACCCCGGTATGCACTAACGTACTAAGCTAAACATGTCTATTTCAAAGCCATCTAATCGCACTGGCAAAAAAAATGCAGGTTTACTCAGAGCAACAGGGCCATGACGTTCACGGTGGGTCATCCGCTTTTTAGAGTACCCAGGTAAATGCCTTGTGATATTAAGATTCATTACAAAACAAACATCGCTGCCCATGTCCTAATTCACCTGTACCATCACAGCAGCCCATAGACCCCTCGTCGACGGAATAGCTGAGCTCTATTTTCGGGCCGCCAACGCAAGACCCCACGCAGTCGTACGCAGGACCACCTCGGACGCAGGCCTCCCAGTATGACCTTCGAGATGCACCGCACTCGCCTACCCGGTTCACCTTCTCGGAGGATCACATACGGCGTCCGAGGAGACGACGACGAGATTCATAATGAGTTTATTGTACTTCAGATTGTGTAATGTCGCATGGTTTCCTGTGTTCGTACTATTCTGTGCTTATGAAATTATTTGAACTACAATTAAGGTTTCATTCCAATATGACAAGTATGCACGCATGTGGGTACTGTACCTCACAGCATGCATTACACATACATAGATTAACTCTCCAGCGGGAGAAGACACGATAACAACAAACACAAGGTACAACATAGCAGAAAACATTACCAACATACACGAGGAGAACCTCCACCACTACAACTTGAGGATAACAATAAACACCAGAAAGAAAATAGCACACAACATTAAATTTATCTTCCACTCCAGTCTATCGAACCGATGCCGCATCCCGACGGGGTCGCAACCCCCGACGACAACTCTCTCATGGCGAACAATGTCTGTCCTACTGCCCATTTCATCCTCCCACACCCAAAAGCGGCAACCACCAGGGGCTTCCTACGATTCCATGAGAAGAAGATTTTTAAACATATCACCTCCATTTGAATGAACCCGAAACAATCTTACTCACCGAGTGATAGGGGCACTTCTAGTAGTGCCGCCCAGGATTCGCAGCCGTGTGTGAGGTCTTACGTCTAACAACCGTGTTGCATTTTAGGCAAATCACCGTGGGTGCCGATGAAGAGGTGCTGAGCTGACTCATTGCCTAGTCCGGGGGAGTGAGGACAAAAGAAAACTACACAGAATGTGACACAACTAATTCAGGAGGTGAGTGATAACAAGGCAAGGGACTAGGTGAGGAATAGTTCCTTTTATAGGCTGTGGGGGGCAGCCTCACGCACAAAGACCACAGAATAAGAAGGCATCAGGCAATGACAACATGAACCACCACATACATTGCAGGTACACAAAATATTGAAAGAGAACACAAGTCTGGACCCCACACCATCAGCACAACAACGAAGATAAGAAAGTGTGCGTACTGGTACAAGGTACAATAATACACCTGTTCCCTATATGCCAAACGAGCCTCGTGGCACCCACATGGAGTGTTGCTGAGGGGGCCGCCTCGGACATGGCTGGCCGTCGTGGTAGTGGCACGCACATATGCAGCTCAGGTTCGCGCAGCAACATGTGGGATCATAAGAGCTTCCTATGTTCACGACCTCCTCGTTACCCCTCTCGCGTTGCATCTGTTCGTGGAGGTCGTTGTTCTCCTCATTGAGAGTCTCCATTCGGTACTCCAAGTCCTATATTCGAGCCCATAATGTATCCACATAACGATCAACATACCGTTCATGAGGAGGGTCGATCCAGCGGGAGAAGTCGCATTTTGCCATCTGCAAAAAAGGATGGTAAACATGGAGGGTCCATAAGCAATAACAAAAAATGTAATATTAGTAATTTGTACCCCGGAGCGTGGACATCGGAAGAAACATCGCCCGCCATCGAACGGGGCATCCAAGATCTGGACGACCGCGTACTCATTGTGTCTGCATTTCGGCCACGCTGGTTGAGCACGCCGGCTTGGTATCAATCGGTACTGTGGACCGAACATCTCCCTCCTTTCTAAGGGAATGTCTTCCTTCGATGACCCAAATTCGACTGGCCCCTCGGCTTCCGACATGGTATGCTTCACCACGAAAGAGAAGGTACTTCTTTGTTCGATTTACAGGGTTCTCTGTGTACAATGTCATGGGACCCTAACTGTGCTATTTATACCAAACCCAGGCAGCTTTGCGCAGAGACGTGACAACAAAGGCCAGCTTTACTCAGTGAGATGACAAAATATGGTAGCTTTGATCAGTGAGATGGCAAAAGAGGCCAGCTTTGCGCAGTGAGATGACAAATATGGCAGCTTTGCTCAGTGAGATGACAAAAGCGGGCAGCTTTGCTCAGTGATATGACAAAAGCGGGCAGCTTTGCTCAGTGATATGACCAAAGGGGTCATCTTTGCTCAGTGACGTGACAACAGAGGCCAGCTTTGCTCAGTGAGATGACAAAAGATGGCAGCTTTGCTCAGTGATATGACCAAACCCAGACAGCTTTGCGTAGAGACGTGACAACAGAGGCCAGCTTTGCTCAGTGAGATGACAAAAGAGGGCAGCTTTGCTCAGTGATATGACAAAAGAGGCCAGCTTTGCGCAGTGAGATGACAAAATAGGGCAACTTTGCTCAGTGAGATGACAAAATAGGCCAGCTTTGCTCAGTGAGATGACAAAAGCGGGCAGATTTGCTCAGTGATATGACCAAAGGGGTCATCTTTGCTCAATGACGTGACAAAAGAGGACAGCTTTGCTCAGTGAGATGACAAAATAGGCCATCTTTGCTCAGTGAGATGGCAAAAGAGGGCAACTTTGCGCAACGACCAAAAATAAATCACATGCCTACCCTTCGGCTTATAAAATGAGCTGCAATGTATCTGCAAGAGAACACTACACAATCTAACACTACATCATACCTTTCTTCTCCACGTCGAGATGAACAACAAGAATCTAAAGGAATGGCAGAAATTCGCGGACATGATAAATGAGAGAGTTAGGAAGGCTAGGGAGGAGTCCCGCAAGAAGGCAGAATGGGAGGGGACCCGCAAGATAGCAAGGGCTGCGGCGGCTCGCGAGGAACAAGCAAGGGCTGCTACGGCTCGCGAGGAACAAGCAAGGGCTACTGCGGCTACGAGGTCAGCTCCCCCCAAGGAGTGGCCGCGTAGCAACAACCCCATCCCGGACGTCCCCACCGAGCGTTCGCCGCAACTCCCACCTGAGGGGGAGACACCCCCTTTGTTGGTGCGGGGACACGTGCAAGTTCTTCAAGTCTAAGCACCGCATCAGCCTAGGTATGCGTTACTGGGGTTGCGCAAACTACTCCAGTGACTACCCCAACCGCCGTTTTGACACCGCAACCTATCGGCAGCCGGTAACGACCACATGCACCATTTTCCCCTACCTTTTCTCCTTCATAACACGCATTAACAATCTCTCCCCTGTATTTATAGTCTCCGGAGCCCCTGTGTGGCTACCACAAATGGATTGATCTTGAGATCCACCCTGCGGACCAATGGACCCTCGACTTCGAGGAGTGGAATGTCGCATGGGACAAATAGTTGCTGGAGGAGGAGCGCCGCAAGAACGAGCACACCCTGCATATACAACGCGAGACGCAAGCTCATCTCCAAGCGTGCACACGTAGGGAGCGGGAGGCTCGCGAGATGGAGCGCTGGAGAAAGAGGGAAATGGCGGCTAAGGCAAAAGAGGCCGCGGAGGACTTCGACGCCGAGCGGGCAAGGAAGGGAAAGTGGCCCCGGTCCACACAGTAGGTCGTTCGCACAGTTGGGTAGGTTAGTCGCATATCATGCTATATGTTATGCATGTAATAAAAATGTACGCGGCATGTTACTCCCAGCTGTATTATGAAGTTTATTATCTCGTCTTTTCACATTCCATTATTCACGTAGTACCTCATTTAACAATATTAATATAGCGGTTCTCACCGTACACAAATTCTCAGTACCATCAAAATATCACTTACCACTGTATATATATCGATCGTTCTACGCTCAATCGTTCCTAAAAAATTTACCAAAATTTTTTATGCATCTACAACTTACATTGAACATAAACTTCTATTAAAACTTCATCATATTTTTTCTCAGCTTACAACTACAAAATTGACAAGACATACAAAAATCACGGGATTGCAAACCCTAAAAACAGACCAAACCATAAAAGTCACTTACCACTGTATATATCGATCGTTCTATGCTCAATCGTTCCTAAAAAAATTTACCAAAATTTTTTATGCATCTACAACTTACATTGAACATAAACTTTTATTACAACTTTATCAGATTTTTTCCCAACTTACAACTACAAAATTGACAAAACATACACAAATCACGGAGATTGCAAACCCTAAAAACATACGAAACCCTAAAAGTCACTTACCACTTTATATATCGATCGTTCTATGCTCAATCGTTCCTAAAAAAATTACCAAAAATTTTTATGCATCTACAACATATAATCAACATAAACTTGTTTTACAATTTTATCAGATTTTTTTCTGATTCACAACTACAAAATTAACAAAACTTATAATCATTACGGTTCCTGTACTCATTCCCACGTGTTCAATATCACTTTCCTTCCTTTCGTCCAATTGTTCATATCACATTTGTACTCAAAAAAATTTTCATTAAATTGCTTCCAATAAAACAACATAACATGATCGAAATTTGTTATTGTCAGTTCAACACATTTTTCATGGTCAGCAATATATGAAAATCACAAATACACTAATAGTTACTTCACACAAATTTCGTTCGTACTCTACCAACCAAAATTTTTAATTTTCAAAATTGCACAAAAAAATTACACAAGCAGTAAAGTGGACTCCACTTCAAATTCATATTTTTTTCAAACATCATTTCATATATAGACATAAATTTTTTTATTATAAATATAACTTTACAAATGCATAAATATACATACACCTAAATTAAAACAGTAAACCCTAAACAGTTAACCTAGCTACAGATGAGTCATGCGATCGGGCAAAGAAACGCGCGTTGGGGGACTCGGTCGTGCGGTCGGGCCAGGGGTCGTGCGGTCGGCGGCGGGGTCGTGCGGTGTGGTACCGCATGACCCGTGAACAGTGCGGTCGTGTGGTACCACACCGCACGACTGGGATAGGTGGCAGCCGCTGGCGATCGCGCGCTCGAGAGGGGTCCATTTTCGGAATTTTTTGCGTCGGGGGGACAAAAACGGAATTTCGGGTGTTTAGGGGTCCACATGTGTCCAAATTTCTGAATCCAAAGGAGGACACACGATGGGCCTAATCGCTTAAACGGTCGAGGATTTGGTCATGTCACTTAACTGTTGAGCGACTAGTCTAAATCGTTCAACGGTCGAGTGACTAGGGCCTAGTCGCTTAATGGTTAAGCGACTTGACTTTGTGTTGTTAAAGTATTGGGTGACTAACTTAAATTGCTTAACGATGGAGCGATAGATGGAAAAAAAACGTAGTTATGTTATTGTAATTTGAAATAAAAAATATATTATTGAAAAAACTGCCCTTTTTAAACACATCAGCAGTCTTCTCTGCTCTAACCATTACCGCTCCCAACGCAACCAGAAATACACACAAACACACGAGAGGCATGGAGGCCGTCACGGGCATGGCCAGCTCGGTGGTGGATGGCGCGCTTAGCGTGGCCAAATCCGCCGTCGCGGAGGAGGTGGCACTGCAGCTCGGCGTGAAGGATCACCTGGAGTTCATCAAGGATGACTTTGAGGTGATGCAAACTTTCCTGACAACTTCCGATGAGAGGCGCAGCCAGGACCCGAATGTGAGGGTCTGGGTACGGCAGGTCCGTGATGTCGCCTACGACGTGGAGGACTACATCGAAGATTTTGCCATCCATTTTGGCAAACCGTCGTGGTGGTGGTGCTCCCCTTCCAAGATTAAGAATCGGCATCGCATCGCCACCGAGATGAAGAAGCTGAGAGCCAGGGTGGAGGGCGTGACGCTAAGAAACCGGTGGTACCTCTCCATGAACGAATCCTACTTCAAACAACCTTCGCCTCCCCGTGAACCTGGGCTTACGTTGTCAGACCAGGAAGCCATTGACAAGGCGCGGCGTATCAGAGATCTGGAGAGACCGAGAGTTGACCTGTGGAAACTACTGGCCAAGCGAGAAAACTCGCTTATGGTAGTCTCTATCTGTGTGACAACGACAGTATTAGTCGGGGAGGCCTACGACAATTTGGGGATGGCCGACTCGTTCAGATGCCGTTCCTGTGCCTGGGTGAAGGTAATGCATCCATTCAATCTAACCGATTTGATCCGCAGCTTGCTCAGGCAATTCTACGCAAATACCCCAGCATCGGCACTCACTGGTCAGGGTGCCACCACAGTTGATGTTCTTCGAGGTATAGAGACGATGGAAACTGAGGCTTTGATCACGTTGCTGGCAGAAAACCTCTCTAACAGGAGATACCTGGTTGTCCTTGAGGACATATCCACAAGAGAAGAATGGGATTCGATCAAAATGTATTTTCCGGATGCCAACAACGGAAGTCGAATCATAGTGACATCCCAGAGACCAGATGTGGCTAAATATTGCACCGGGCTGATGAGGAGCAGACCCCTGAATCTCAAACAACTGTCAGACGACAGTGCAATTCTTTGTGCCTTTTGCAACATGGTATGTATCGTTTCATCCTTACATTTACATATTTCGTCTCATTTCCTATTTTCGTTCTTTTTTTAACTAAAAGTCAGGCCATGCATAGTCTCTCATTGTCTAATTTGCACGAGAGTAGTACATATGCGACTATTTCTCCTAAAGAGGTAACAATTTACTAGTATCCTAATGAGGTAACAGATTTGATTTCATCCGGGTGATTTGACCTAAAAAGGGTCACTTTTCACCATTAGATAATGAATCGTACCTTTCACGAGCTGTTTGGTTGCAGGGAGTTGTGCGAGGGAATGGAATTTATGGATGGGGGTTATAAAGTCTTTTGTTTGGTTGGTACGCATTGGAGTTTATGGGCAGGGGACGGGTCATTTGAGGGTCTAATTCCCACCATTTCAACCTAGGGAAAGGAAATCAATCTTTAAAGAAATATTAATACATCTCAGTTCTTCATCATGATTTATGTTAAAATCTCAAGCAGATTAAAAACTAATTCCCCATGCTTTCTCGTCTCTTCAACCAAACAAGGGATCTGGACTAGAAAGCAAATTCTCATGCCTAATACCACTAAAACACGCTTTAGGGGGTAAGCCCAAACCAATTGAGTAGTATAAGAAATTGAATGTAAAAGAGAGAGTTTTTAGGGCGTAAGCCCAAACTAAGGTAAAAAAAAAAGCAAACCTGGCATCTTTTTAATGAAAACAGTAGTAGAAAATCCTCGTGTATATAGATTAAAAGGTAAAATAATAAAGAAAACTTCCTTCGATCGCGCGGCTTAATACTAACATTTTTTTTATTCACCAGGACCCTGTGGCAGACGAACTAGCCGAAGCTAGCTCCAGCGCCAGCAACCCTGAAAATATAGGTTCTATCAGCAGTGACATTGAGGAACCCGGGAACAATTCCAGTTCCATTATTTTAGCTGAAAGGTTCCTGGACCGATCCAGTACATCGATGCATAGAGGAGAGGTCCAGCTCGTTGGTCGGGAGAAGGAAATGGATTGGCTAATCAGCAAAATTAAGAGCGCTGACATCGAGAATAACAATGTTATATCAGTTTGTGGAATGAGGCGCATCGGGAAGTCCGCCCTTGTAAAAAATGCCTACCATCGCCAAGACGTCAAGGATCATTTCACACAGCGTGCCTGGGTGGATGTGGTGGAACCTTTCGACAGAGAGAAGTTGCTCCGTAATGTACTTGAGCAATACAATTTATATCCTACCTTCAATTCGAGAAGTTCATTATCAGAAATGAGCACGGAGTTGATTGAATACTATGAGAGGAATAAGCGTGATCGGCATTTCAGATGTCTTATTGTTGTCGATGGTCTCTCAACCACCGGACAATGTGATTTGGTTAGGTCAACCTTAAATTTGGAACAGTGCAGAGCACTTCGAATAATAGTGACTACGAGGGAACTTCAAGTTGCTAACTATTGTTCGAAGAAAGAAGACTTCGTGTACAACCTCGGCCGCCTCCACGAAGATGATGCCTCCAAGATATTCCGTTTAAAGGTATCCTTTTATAAACTTTACATAATTTTATTAAACGTTTATATATCTATATATATACAAACAATTAGTGAGATTCAAAAACATCACGGTGCTTCAAGGGGAAAAATCCCAAAATAATCAAAAAAGAAAAAAGTCCTAGAAATTACGCTTCAAGGGAAGAAAATCCCATAATAATAAAAAAGAGAAAGTCTTAGAAATTATCTTATTGCTCGAGAGAAAAATTACACTGTTTATTTTGGTCGGGCTTATTTGTAACGGTGCATATTAGTCATGTACAAATAGTAGAGTTGTGTAATAGATACTCAATATGATCTCAAATGTAAGTCATTTTGAACATTGACACAATTTCTGTGGTGATATTTTAACCATCAATTTCTATCTAAATATTTTGTTTCAAATAAAATAATTATACTTTAGGATAATATATTTTTAATGGATCTAGTAATACCAATTTTATGTTGTCAATTTTTGTAATTCTTTATACATTGATGATCAAACCTAAAACTGTTTGACTGACATAGATTTTAGAACGATTTATATTTGGAATTAGAGCTTGTACAGTTGTACTTTCAACCGTAGGAATTAGAGTTGTAGAGCAAAGATGACTACATTATAATATCTAGTCACGTAATTGTACGAGTAATTCTGCTAATTCTAGACAAATAAAGTGATACAACAACATCACATGGTGCTTACAGGGGCGGAGAGAAGGGGAGCTAACAAGGGCATGGCCCCCCCCCCCCCAAGAATTTTTTTTATCTACTATCCACTAAGTATCCCACTGATCTACATGTATTATGAAGTATGGCCCCCTCCCTCCCCTCATGAAATTGCTAGTAAAAATTGCTAAGAAAGTGTAACCTAACCAAGTTTAGCCTTTTCCTTTTACCCATGGAACCAACCAGACCAAAAGTCAAGAGAGATCAACTAACAACTAGCACATGCACAACTACACAGACACTCCTCGACTACTCGTCTTCTCAAGAGTCGAGAGACACTACGAGCCCGCAATGCAACCCTTAGCCTATCTTAATTTGTACTCTTGTATCGTAAATTTTTTCAGCTGAAATTTTTTATCATAGCAAATTAGCTTGCAAAAACCATCATCAATGTATTCTCTGGGCTATGATTTTGATAAAAAAAAAGTCACCAGTCGATTTGATGTTGTGAAACAGCTAATAGCACGTGCAATCGTAATAGCACCGCA
This sequence comes from Dendrocalamus latiflorus, assembly GCA_017311315.1. Taxonomy (NCBI): domain Eukaryota; kingdom Viridiplantae; phylum Streptophyta; class Magnoliopsida; order Poales; family Poaceae; genus Dendrocalamus; species Dendrocalamus latiflorus. The sequence goes on from CM029629.1 coordinate 30,285,072, forward strand.
CTATATTCATGCCCTCCTTGGCCCCCCTCATACTTCAATCCTACCTCCGCTCCAGAGTGCTTACAAATATTTTGCTAAAACCCACTCCAGAGAAAGGAGGTATACAATGAGAAAATTGATATTATGGCTTCGATAAAATGTCACTCTCTAGATGACAATTGTTAAAATGCCATCCAATACATGATTAGCTCTATGATTTGCCATTTTAGGGGTTTTAGCCATTTCTTTTTCATTTTTTATTTTTTCCCCCAAAATTGCATAGAAAATGTCCATAATACCCTCCTTTTAGCCGAGTCTCTTTGTCTCCGTTCGGTTCTCTCTGTCTTCTGTTCCTTCCAGGCCGAACGAGGAGGGCTTCGCCGCCGCTGCGTCTCTTTCTCGCCGCCGCTGCTAGAGGGCTTCGCCGCCGCCGCCGCTGCAGGCACGGGCCGCCGTCGCCGCGCCCGTGCGCACAGGCCGCCGGCAAGGCCCGCTGCCATGGGGTGCCGCCTCCGCCACGGGCCGCCGTTGCCACAGGCACGGGCCGCCGCCGCCGTGCCCGCCGCTTCCCGCACGGGCTTCTCCGCCGCCTCCTCCTGTTGGGCGTGCCGCCGCCGCCACGGGGTGATGCTGCTGCCCGCCGCCTCTCTCGGAGATGAAGGCGTGCACCCACCTGCCCTGCTCCAGCGCCCCGAGCGCGCCGCACGCGGCCAACACGCCGACGACCGCCGCCCTGTTGGGCCGGGCGCCGGACCTTAGGATCTCCTCGAACAGCCCGATGGCTTGGGCGAACCTGCCCGCGCCGACGTAGGCACTGAGCATGGCACTCCAGGAGACGGCGCTCCGGTGGGGCATTCGTTCGAACAGAGCTCGCGCGTGGTGGAGGTGGCCGGCCCTGGCGTAGGCGGTGAGGAGCGAGGTCCAGGCGCAGACGTCCCTGCAGGAGGCGTTGTGGTGGAAGAGTCGGCGGGCGGAGTGGAGGAGGCCGTGGGAGGCGTAGGCGTGGATGAGGCCGTTGGAGACTTAGGCGTGGGCGTCGCAGGCGAGGAGGAGGGCGAGGGCGTGGAGCGAGGAGACGAGGCCGGCGAGAGGAGGGGGGAAGCGGAGCTAGTGCTGGCGGGGATGGATGCGGCGGAGGCGAGGAGGAAGGAGAAGGTGTAGGCGTTGGGGAGGAAGGAGGAAGAGAGGCGGCGGAGGCGAGGGAAGAGGCAGAAGGCGCTGAGAGGGGAGGCCGGGAGGAGGGAGCGGAGGAGGGAGTTGGGGAGGAAGCGGTCGGCGAGGAGGGAGGAGGTGAGCAGCTGGGTGTGGAGCTGGCGGAGTTGCGCGGCGGTTAGCGACGGGTGGGAAAGCAGCAGCAGCGCACGGTGAGCCATGGCCAGATTGGCAATGGCATCATGGCCTCATGGCCGCCGCACAGGAGGGTATTATGGACATTTCCTATGCAATTTTGGGGGGAAAAATAAAAAAATAAAAAAGAAATGGCTAAAACCCCTAAAATGGCAAATCATAGAGCTAATCATGTATTGGATGGCATTTTAACAATTGCCGTCTAGAGAGTGGTATTTTATCGAAGCCACTCCAAAGGAGTGGCATAATATCAATTTTCTCGGTATACAATAGTGATTATTATAACTGTTTTATCTACGAAGGCTAAACAAGGAGTGTATAACTCGCGGCTCCCAGCTCAAAGGAAGCAAATCATGTGCCTTCAGAGGGTCACAGTGCTGAACAGTAAAAATCAGGAGAGAAGAAGGGCAAAACACTCAGTACTTTAGCAATGTTGACAGTTGATATCTTTATGTTGCCCTAGAGTCAAACTAATTTAACCTTGACCGTTGATATCTTTATGAATGGTTAGGTCAGGCATACGAAAGTGTTGTGTATATTTGTCTCAACAAATACTATCGTAATATAACGATTTTATAAGGTTTAACGTTTACAAATATATTAAAGTAGAAATCGATTGTTGAAGTATTATTTTGAGACACGCACCCAAATCAATACTTATTAATATGCTTTGAAATTCGTGACGTTTAGCGTGGGTATCTTCACATACCCATAAAAAAAGTGTATCGAAATATCAAACTCTGAAAAATTAAATTCATCTTCAGTTTAACTATTTTGAGCTAGTTTCATGGTATATAATCACTGTAGTCGCATCTATTAAATACTTAAAGTCGATGACAAACGTTTTAGAGTTGCTAAGAAAAAAGAGAAATATGCTAGAAATTAATTAAAACAAAATATCTAGCTTTTAATTTGGTGGGTCCTAATTTTAAAGGTTTAGATTTGACACTTTACTTAGTGCCTAATTTTAAAGGTTTAGATTTGACACTTTACTTAGTGACATAATAATTTAAAATAATTATCAAAAAATAAAAGCATATATCCTTGATTTGGTAGGTCCTAATTTAAAGGCTTAGATTTGATAGTTGCCTTAGAGAGATATTAATTTAAAAAAGTTCAATTAGCACTACCTACACTGTACCACAATAGATCAAATTAGTTTGAACTGAGTTCAAACTTACTTATCATAAAATATATCAAAGATATGGAACATTTCGTAGCCAAACTCCAAAAGTTCAACAGAGCTCGAGAGTTTCGTTAAACGGCCGTGTGATAAAGGAGCGTGGCGCCACCTACACGCGCCCAGCGCCCCGGACCTTTTAGCACGGACAGCTTGCCTTGAAGATATTTCTCAGTTTGCATGCAGAGTAAAGCATTTCATATCTTCTCTTGTTTGTGTCTCAGAATTCCTTTGTTGTCATTCTCCATGGGTGCCAAGTGGTTGTTCTTCTCTATTATGTCACGTGTAGGGGCAACTGGTACCCCTGTTGTGTTTGCATTGTCGTTCTTCAGACGTCATCTGCTCCTTCAGTAACTACTGCTAGTTAATTTCGGAGTGGTTGTATTGTTATTGCAGACAACTTGTTCCAATAATTGTCACAGCTATGATGAGCTCCGTTGTGGAATTCATGTTCCCAAAATGTTTCAACAAGCGTTATTTTGGATGGCGGTATGTATGACTCTGCTGTATGTGTCGTTTGTGTACATTTTTTGCCCCAATTCACTGGCTAGTGACGAGCTGTTCCGCTGCTGTAGATAGTGTTAATTTCTCTGAAATTACGCACACAACTTTAGCTTTTCATAGTACATGTACAAACTGCAAGGCTTACAGACTGCAAATCACCAATAGTTAGTCATAGATCAAAAGGTAGATTTCGTTGTTGTCTGCTAGCAAGGTAGCATGTCTTTTTTTATGCAAGTATAAATTTTAGCACGTGGGGAAACCAAAAAACATCCAACAGCCGCTCAATGTATCATTTTCTGAACAATAGCAGCTATTCCCGGGCTTGCGCAGTGACCTTAAAATCTTCCAACCATTCAAATCTAGTTGCAAATAGAGATCATGACTACATGCATGCAAAAATGATATACGATTTTCTAGCTGCAAATACTGATGACGCCTGCATGGCTGCATGGGAAGTCTGTTGTGAAAAGAAGCTGGCTGCTGCATATAAAAGCAAAGCAAACCTATTTTGAGGAGAAAAACGGACTAAACCTCTTTTACTATAGTATGAAAAAACTGGTATTGTTACCTAATTGGCATTTTAATCGTTTAGTTTTGGGCATTGGTATGACTGCAGAACAGCCCTCTCCCGTTAGAATAAGCCTCCCCTGGTTTGTGTATTATTGCCGTTGTCAAAATAGATGAGAACTTGAGAAGAAAGGGAAGCAATCACGCACAGCCAAAACGCTGGACGCAGCTCTATTTTTATATCAGAAGATGCCGTGCTGTTCGGCACTGTTACAGATACGACAATATCAGATTGTTACAACAGAGGAAGATCAGGAGTTGTTGAAGATTACAAACAGACATTTGTGCTTATCTAGAGCAAGCATATCTACAAGATACTCAACTGAACTTGATTGTTTGACAGTCGTTTTAAATAACAAAACGAACAAGACATCAATGATAATGCAGCGATCACACCACATCTTAGTTTACCTTTTCTTCTAATGGTGCTATAGCTTCATGAGAATTCTTAGTCTTCTACTCATCTTTCCATTTTCAGTGGTACAGCTCTGGCCGAAGAAAAAAAGCTCGAGTTTCTTTGCTCCTTTGATAATCATTCCAATGCAAGAAGGGTGAAACCTGGAAAACAAAAGCTACCGTACATAACCTCAAAGATTTTCAAAAGTGACCGACAGTTCATTTATGAAAAAAAAGGCAAAATTACAAAAACTCATCTATAAGTACATCAGAGTTTGATTTTCCACCTATACTACTATTTTCATGCCACTTTTCCCCCTAATAATATGTGGTTGTTTCAAACTCACCCCTACTGCCCATTTTCATGCGATTCCTAATGACATGGTGAGGTGGTTTTCCAGTGAGTGTGGTGATGTGGTCTTCCAGCGTGCCACAAAGGTAGCGGTGTCAACAGATCGAATACGAATCAAATAATGGTCTTTCCATATTCGTATTCGTATATTTAAACGAATATGAACACGAATTCGAATATGCTCGAATACGAATATGAATCAAATACTATAACGAATACGAATCGAATACCTACTCAATTTAGTTGGATACGAATATCGTCTAGTTTATCATATAATCATTGGTGCCATTTTCTCACTATTAATCCTAACTAATTCTAGATATATTGCAAATAAATCAGCTGTAAACATATCGAATTTGACTAAAAAGAGCATGCAAAAAGCTTTTATTGGGGGTTGTGCAAACATGAAAAATATAAAATACCATATTAGAGCCCACCATGACGACGGGCTCATTGAGATGATATATATATATATATATATATATATATATATATATATATATATATATATATATATATATATATATATATATATATATATATATATATATATATATATATATATAGGAAAAATACCTTTTACACCCGGGTGTAATTACACCCACTTCTAATATACCACCTAAACAAGCTTGAAATACTTCTTTATCACTTTAGGTATATTTGCATACTAATTATAAGATACTCCAATGTGAACCACACGAAAAACTTGTAAAGGAGTTCATAGTTTTTAGTGTATTTTGTAAATACCCTCATATACGCGCATAAAAAGGAGTATGTCAAAAAAATGTACATACCACCTCTGAAAAATTGTTCATACCACTAGATGATCTTAAATACTCGTATATTACACGTACATACCCTCCGTTACACGAGATACTCCCTACATTGTTCAACATACTTCTTTATATATATACCACCTCTGAAAAATTGTTCATACCACTAGATGGTCTTAAATACTCGTATACTACACGTACATACCCTCCGTTACACGAGATACTCCCTACATTGCGAGATACGAACGGAGGGTATGTACGTGTAGTATACGAGTATTTAAGACCATCTAGGTGGTATGAACAGTATTCAGAGGTGGTATGTATATTTTTTTCAACATACTTCTTTTTATGTGTGTATATGAAGGTATTTATAAAATACGCTAAAAACTATGAACTCGCTTACAAGTTTTTCATATGGTTCACATTAGAGTATCTTATAATTAGTATATGAGTATACCTAAAGTGATAAAGGAATATTTTAAGTTTATTTAGGTGGTATATTAGAGGTGGGTGTAATTACACCCGGGTGTAAAAGGTATTTTTCCTATATATATATATATATATATATATATATATATATATATATATATATATATATATATATATATATATATATATATATAATATATATATATATATATATATATATATATATATATATATATATATATATATATATGCTCAATTTTGAGGTCAAATATAAAAGATATGCATATGCAAGTATTTCATCGTGTACCACATTCAAATCCGGATATCCGTATCCGTATTCATATTTGACCAATTCCGCATACCACATACGGATTCGTATTTAGAAAAAAAATTCAGATACCATCCGGATTTGTATCTGTTTTAAGAAAACGAATGCATTTATTCTTCTCACATTCACTACCAACCGAATTCAGATACCGGATAATTCGGATTCGATTAACACCCCTACATGAAGGGCTCACGACATAGCGGAGGCAAACCGTTTCTCTTCTCGATCTACCATGGAGCTGATCCTCCCTAGGTCGCCTCCTTGTCACTTACTTGCTTCTTCACGTTAAACCGATCGGGCTAGAGAAAATAACTAAACTAATTCAGTTGGGTCAAATCAATTCATCACATTAAAAGGGTCTAATTCCAACCACTTTGCAACACTGGAAGATTACCTCACCACGTAATCATAAATCACACGAGAACAGGCGGCAGGGGTGAGCTTCAAACAACCACTTACTAGTAGTGGGGAAAATGTCACAAAAATAGTTGTGGGGGCAGGGGAAGGACTCAAACTTGAGGCATTGGTTTTTTTTTTTTTTTGTAATTTTGAGAGAGAGGAAGGAATAGACTGGTATGTTTTATGGCGATCTTGAAAAATAATATGGAATGTGGAACAATATTACTCGTAAATATTGCTTCTGTAGCAAGCATGGTGCATGCGTTTTCTCAATTTGGTGCAGCAACCTTTCTCAATTATAAAAAGAAGTGTTTCATTTTATTGCAACTTATACTCGAAAAAAACTTTAGTAAGTGTTTTTGTTGCATTTGTTTTGTTGATTTGTTGCACTAAAGATTTTTTTTTTGTTGCAGTTAGAGCTATGATTTCTTGCAGCCCTTTGTTTCTACGGTTTGTTGCCACCGAAATAGGGTTTTGTTCCATGCTTAGAGCATCTCCAACAATCCCCCTAAATCTCCCTCTAAATCAAATTATTGGGAAATTGTGTAAAAAACCTTCTCCAACAACTCCCCTAAACACCCCCCTATTTCTATTCCCCCCTAAAACTCTCCCAAAACCCAGGTAGAAACCGGGAAATTATTGGGGTCCCGTATCCTCGCTCCCTCCGTCCGCGCGCTGAGAAAAAAAATTCGCGCCCCATTTTCCCAGCCGCTGCTCGTCGTCATCCTCAACCTCGAGCTCCCGCCGGCGCTCCTCTCCGCGCACCTCCGCACCGGCGCCGGCGCGGACCCCCGTACCGGTCGTTCGGCTCGGCCGTCCTCGATCAGGCGCGGGCGTTCGACTTCCGGTCGTCCCTCGTTGACCTGCTCGACTTTCTGCTTTCTTGTCGCGGCAGGCGCGTACATGTTGTGCGGGGGAGGCGCGGTGTACTTGTGGGTGGTCGTGGCGAGCGCCGCGGCGTCTGTGTCCTACGTGCTGGCCAAGACCGCGGCCGTGCTGCCTCGCCGCGCCGCGCTGCAGGGGAAGGGCCCGGCCGCGGCGGTCCTTGGGACCATGCTACTGCTGTCCCTGGCTCTCGCGGCCGCGCACCTCGCATCGTACATGGACGAGCTAAGCTATTAGGATATATTTAGGGGAGCTGTTGGAGGAGGGGACTAAAATAGGTTAACAAATTTTTTAGGCTGCCCCTAAAAGGTGTCTTTTGGGGTGGGTTTTTAGGGAGATTGTTGGAGATGCTCTTATTTATCATTGTTGCGTCCGGTATCATTTTTTTTTTGTGGCTTTTTGCCGATAGATAGAACATTTATTTCATATTTATTGCATTCAGATTAAGATTTGTTACAAACTTAGAAACTACGGTGCCGTCCGGTGCCATGGGGCCGTCCTGCGGTTCGACATGCCACATGCCCCGGCCGACAACGCGTTGGGCGCGCCGGCAGGAGACTACTCCATGTATGCACGTGGATGGCCAGTACCTGGTGGAGTGCTCCAGCGAGCTGCTGCAGCTGCTCAGGGAGCGGGAGCTCGTGCCGGAGGAGAAGCCGGACCGGAGAACCGTGCGCTGGAGGACCATGACGCGGCGGTTCGTGGCATACAAGCTCGACGCCGGCCGGCACGCCTGAAGCAGCGTGACGAACATGGGGGACGTCGCCGTGTTCCTGGGGCTGGGCACGGCCACGGACGTCAGGGCCGGCCAGCGCGCCGTCTGCGAAAAGAGCTGCATTTACTTCACCGACGACGCGGTGTCCTGTCATTTGGCTGCGACGAAGGGCGGCCGTGGCAGTGGCGCTGACATCTGCGCCTACAGGCTCGGCGACGAGGCATCCCGTGAATTCGCCGGCATCGACTCCCTCTCGCCGTTCTCGCCGCCTATCTGGGTCGTGCCTTCTTGCCAGCAACTGGAGTGGTAAGCAATTATCAGATCAACCAATTTTTAGATCAGTTACACCTCTTTTTTTCAGATCAATGGTCGGTTCATCCATTTGTATCAAAATGATCCATGCTAACATATTGTTGAAAGGTGTTTGATTTCGGTGGTATTGTAACATGACCAGAGTTCCATGTATAAACATTTGTGAGATTTTTCTTGTACTTTAAAGAGTGGCTGTACACAGGCATTCTGATTTCTAACAGGACTCATGAATCATGTAGTTACCTTGCCCCCACAAGGAAAGTAATTGTAGAGCCTCATGACATGTAGTAATTAGTAAGGTGTGCTTTTGGTAAAAGAAAGAGAAATTTGATTTAATGTATCAAATTTTCCGACTTCATTACCAATCATCAAACACATTTTGGGCTCTTGCATGCAAATTATGCAACTAATGCAAATGCCGAAAGGCAGGGTTTCCCAGTAGCAACTACCAAACAGAGATGCCTGAATTACAAGTCTCTTTGAGAAAAGAAAAAAGTTCACATGACGATACAAGATTTGACGAGAACAAACATAAACTGACCAGGCACAGCTGCATCGAAGTATTATTTCTGAATCGTGCGGGAGTCCTAATGCCCACAGGTGAGCTTAATCGCCCGATGCTACCACACTACTCACACTCTGACACTAACATGCAAATCCTATTGTCTCCTAATACAACAATCTCAGGTTGCAAGTTATGTACACCGTGTGCCTGACATTAGGGAGGGACTCCAGAGTCACAAACTACGACGACAAATAACATTACAGACCTCAAACTTGAGAAGGCTTTGTACATCCATGTGAAACTCCATAAATTAATTTAGGCCGTCACTTTCTCCGTCTTTTTGACTCCACCTGCTGAAGAGATCAGTGTAAGTGGATTATAAGTCATCTATCAAATGATTAGCACTTGCAACTCGCTCTGCTCACTGAATAGAATTTTAGAATTTCAGAACGTAAGCTGAATTTTCCAAATAAAAAGAACAAGATAATGCATTCAACTCGGACTGGGTTAATTTCCTGTCGGAATTTATTATGCATGAACCAGCATAGGAGTAAAATTATAAAAGCTAGGCTGAACTGAGAAAAGAGTATCGGTAATCACCAGGTACTCAATATAAAGGTTGTGAAAACAGACCAAGGCTCTTTTACTACGATGAATAAACTGGTATTGCTTCCTAATTGGTACTTCCAGTCATTAAGTTCTGGATATTGGTTTGACTGCAGAAGCAGCAGAACAGGACAGCCCTCTCCTGTTATAGTTAGTGGCTAATGCATTATTATTCTTGCAAGTTATGTGCAATTCCCCAAATTTAAACTAACTGTTGAGAGTCATGTACATATTAGTAGTCTAACTCCTCTCTCTCTCTCGGCCCATATAGATCATGAGGCCCAACTAATCCTGTATATATGTATAGCATCTCAATAATGAATAAGATGCACAGTTGTGAATAGCCAAATATCTCTTCTCTAAATTTCACACTAACATTGTATTATCATCACATTATTCATATTTGTCATAATAACAAAACAAACAAGACACCAATGATACTTCAGTTATCGCATCACATCATATTTTACCTTTTCTTCTGATTGCGATGTAGCTTCATGAGAATTCTCAGCCATCTTTCCATTTTCAGCGGTACAGCCCTGGCAGAAAAAATGCTCGAGTTTCTTTGCTTCTTTGATAGTCATTCCGATGCAAGAAGGATGAAACCTGGAAAAAAATACAGTAGTTATATAACTTCAAAAGAATTTCAAAATATTGCTGGAGACAGTTCGTTCAATAATAAAAGAGAGGAAGGAATGGACAGGACAATTTTTTAATTTTATGTCATATACTTCTTACTAAAAATGTATATATGAAGAGATATTACACTACTCAAAAGCAACTTCATTCAACTAACCAGCACGTAAATCAGACTTTTGATGGCAGATTGTATGAGCTATTAAGCTAACAGTGCCTTGGCAAGTTGGCATGGCCGAAATAATTATTTGGACAGGTACTAGACCTTGCCATATAGGATTTAGTTAAATCAGTTTCTCTTTTTTTTCGTTTGCCAAGTTTTTTCGATAGATTCCACCACTGTTAGGGGTTGTTTTATTATATAAAGGATTGTATTAGAAATTTAGGAGCAAGCAGACAAAGAAAAAGTTTCCCTGCTCTCTACTGTACCACAGCACGGAAAGAGCCTCATGTGGCAGCTGGAGCAGTGCCTCCTCTCATTACCCATATATATAACCTACATTCCCCTCCAAAACATCAGCTCATAACACATGCTTCAATAAATTAATAAGGCTAGGTAACTACAGAGACATTAAATGCATATCAAGAGGCTTGTTGTGTAGCCTTGCCCTGGAATTTAGAGTTTTGGACATTATGCAATTATTATGCCCTTCATGATCTGCACAAATTCATAGACAGTTAATTTCTTTGATGCTTATGGACAAATAGAACCAACCAGCTATTTATTCTGGATGTTACAAATGTAAAAGCATCTATATGTCTCTGACTGCTTATTAATTGTTGTTTATAAGTCTCTACTGCTTACAAATTGCTATTTGTCCCAATAGACAAGTGTTCACCTAAGCGCTAGGCGTTAGGCGGGAGGTGAGTGGGCCGCCTAGCGCCTAGGGCGCCTAGGCGGCACCTAGACGGCAAAACAAAATTATCATAATTTATGAGTTAAATTACGGACTTCCATGAAATTTCTATAAACTCCGAGAACCTTTCTGCACAATTGCCAATTATTCTTAGGCCAGTTTCACTCGGCCCGTGTGGCGTGCCCATCCTAGACGGCGGCAAGCCCCAAATACTACCCGCCCTCTCCTCCCCGGGCGAGCTTGCGGCCGCGCTTCGCCACCTCCACACCGCCGACCCGCTCCTCTCCACAATCATCGACTCCATCCTCCATCAGCAGCTCGCCCCCTTCGCCGCCGCCACCATCTACGCGCACTTCCTCGGCCTCCTCCCCTCCGCCGTAGCTGCAGACGAAACGGTCACCCCCACCGTAGTACTCGCCCTCGCTGCCACACTCACTCACCTCCAAATCTGAGGCGGCCGGCTCCAGATCTGACCGGTGCGGCTCAGGAAGAGGCAGTGTGGTTTCAGATCCAGCCGGCGGCAGCTTCAAATGGAAGAGCGATAGGGCGCGGGCCCACGAGTGCGGCGGCTACGGTGGCGTGAGACCTCAGCGTCAACCTCAAGGCCCGCCACCCCAACGTCGTACTCATGGTCGAGGTCGGCTACCGCTTCTGCTTCTTCGGCAAGGACGCCGCTATCACCGCCTCCGTCCTTGGCATCATCGCCCACCCAGACCGTAGCTTCCTCACCGCCTAGCTCCGCCGCACCTTGCCCGCCTAGCTCCGCTTGAGTCCACCTGGGACCGGCGTCCATGGGGCCGACTTTGCCCGAGTCGCGGCGGCCGGCCTGCACCCAGCGCCTAGGCGGCGCCTAGGCACCCTAGGAGGCCGCCTACGCGAACACTGCAATAGACAAGCATAAAATAAAGGAGCTTATCGTCTGTAGATAAATGCAAAGTTGCCTAATGACCTAATAAACCCCTCATGGCCGGAAACTACATGAATCAAATGTAGCTTGAAAAATTGAACCTAATTGAAGTTCAGTATCCAATACGTTGGGTTTTAGCCAAGAAACAATTCAACAAACAGTATGCTGGTTTTTGGCTAATTTGGTCATCTGGAGGAGAAATCTGAAACAAATATTAAGCTACACTATAAAGAAACCGAACATGAGTACAAAAAAGAAAGTAACTCATTTTTGGCCAATTTGGTACATTTAAGGTTGGTTACTTTGGCACAATTATTCTTCACCCACTTCTATGTGTGCCTTGTCCTATCTCAAACACAAAAGACACCCACATCCATTCGTAGACAAACAAAATGGACTTTCCAATTTACAAAAAGCACCAGAGGGGAAAAAAGGTATGACATGTAGCACCCACGCAGTTCAGGCTAAAATGACTTTGACAAGTTACTATGTCTTGACTGTTGATAAAATGTTCCATTTACTCACCAGTCAGAGCATTCCTCACATTGGATCATAAGGTCATCAGGATTGTACGGCATCTCACACTTGCAAAACCTGTTGCATAGTTTACAAAAAGATTTCAGAAATGTAAACAAAAAGTGATTTTGATTCAAGAACTGCACATAAATCAAAGTAGCAGAGAGCGGGGGCAGGCAAAGCCTAACAACAAAGACGAATTTGGTTGAGAATACAACAAGGGTAAAAAAAAATGTTCACAATAAATCTATACCCCCATCAACGACCTAATCACAATTGCAGCCAAACAAGTTTTGTCAAAGTCATCCAGATTCAGAGCTACAATGACAAAAAAAAATGGCATCCAATCTGATGAAATGGCATATTATGGTCGAACAGGGGCATATAAAAAGGAACCACCAAACACATCATATATTATGGTCAAATAATTAGGTCAGTACTATCGCAAAGAGGCATAAATTGGAAAATAACATCTAATGTGAGAATGACATGTGGGGCGTCATTCTCACATTGGATGGTATTTTCCAACTCGGTGATCTATGCAATGATACTGAGCATCATTGCCCTATCTTTATAAATATACAAGGCTTATGTGAATTCCACAAAGAAATCTGTGAAAACCATCAACAGACAACAGCCAACATGACAATAAAATTTGGAGAGCACAATCTATATAATAGATAATATTTTGCTAATGTCAAAGCTCAAAGGACATATTGCCAAAAACCTGCTACAAAATTGCAAATATCCAAGAATGTGCTTTCGAAATAATCAAATTGTAGAAGTTGGATTGAATTCTTACACAGCAATGCGGTCTGGCACGAAGCTGCCTGTAGCTGATTTGTACTCAAAGCGACAGAAGAAGTCATCAGCATTGACAGAATCCAGCTTTGTATAGCTACGGAAGCTGTGGACATTGCACTTCCCCTCAATGGTGTCAGCACTCTGTACATCATAGTGGTCAGAGAGGAATACCTCTTTGGCACCATGAAATGGCCGCCTTCCACCAATGGATTCCTCTGGCCGATAGTACCACCGCACCCGTACTCTCACATTTGTGCCTCGAGACCCTGCTGCCTCAATTGCATCAACTCTTGCCACGTAGGGTGGCTTTGATGCATCAGATGCCCTCATTAGCACACAGTCCCCAGCTGGAATAAACAAATGGGAGGCTCAGACAAATGCAAAATTAGGACCATGGCAAATAGGTCATCATCAAAATGTTAAGCTGGTGTCGAATTGTATGGCAGTGATAACCTAAGAGCATAAGGAATATGATGTGCTTAGTCTTTACAGTGGAACATAACATGCAGCAAATGAAATGATGATGAAAGCATCAAGGTCCTTTGGCATTGTTACAAATCTCCGTATTTAAATTAAACAAAGGATTCAAGCTAGAGGATTCATCTGAAAATACAGTGATTGGTGCAATAAGTAACTAATGCAGTAATGTTTAACTACCCTTGTTTTCATGCAAAAAAAATCAATATGTTAAAACAGAATGTCAGAATCAGACACATCTTAAGTAAGTTTTAATCTTGGTATAAGCTAGATTAGCAGAAGTCACGCATCAAATTTGAAGTAATCTATTCAATACCACAAAAAAGAGAAAGAGTTAATAATAGATAAAATAGGGTAAAATGTTGAATTGTCATGAAAAGTTTAGAGCACACTATCTAGCCAAAGCAAAGCTTTAAGATGGCTAGCTGGGTAATATTGATTAGTTAGCTTAACTCACAGCCCAAACAGGAAGCACCTTTTTTTGGAGGAACAGTGAAGCACACCAAATATGGTAAACTTGCCCTAAGTAAAGTTTCTACCCAGACCGAGCTTAAAGTTAGAATAAGCTACATTCACATAGGAAGCGGCTATTCTTCATGCAAACGTCTAGAGCACATACAATCAGAATTGAAATGCTATGCCAGCTAAAACTTGGGGCAAGATTTAAAGTGTCATAGTTGATCGTAGTTAAAACTGGAATTTACAACATATCAACCCAACTAAAATGTTAATTTGGCAATGCTAAATTGCCATTAGAAAACTTCATATTAACATCAAGGCATGCGAGGCGACGAGGTTGGCAACTAAGCATGGGTGCACATACCACAAGACGCTCATGGAAAGGAACAAGTAGTACGTCATCGACCCGCCCACCATCAAAAAATGCCAGGAGCTCTCTACGCAGCTCTTCTACACCCACCTCGCCAAATCCGCTACGCTCCTGAGTCCTGACTTATTGTGCCTTGCTTTTTACCATCCAGCTTTTCTATGCACCTAAGTCCTTGATGTTGATTAGCTTCTTGAATCTTGAATGCTGATAGATCGTTTCTTGATGTTCATGTATCAACTAGCTGCCGATTTGTTGGTGCTAATAATGATACTAAATCCTTATGAATTATCCAAATTAAAGTACGATTCAAACATTATAGGGCTGCAGGATACGCCTTTGGAGAGTTCTATGGTGTTAATTTGAGTCTCGGTATACCAATTTGTAAGCTTGTGTGGTACAGGGTGGTTTATTGGGGTTTTTTCTTGTTGCAGGGTTTAGTGATCGGATGGAGATGCAAAAGACTCCAATGGGATGGTTTTCGAGGTAGTCATAGATTGTAGTATATTGATTGGTCTGGGGCACCAAAAGGTAAATTGCTCCTTTTTATTGCCTTTGTGTTTAAAAGGATGATCTCAGGAATCAAAACCCAAAAGAGAGTTATAGGAGTTATAATTAATACTAACAAGCTAAGAAATAGCATGAGTGAATAATACTTGAATGGTTACATACATTGAATTCCCGTACTATATCATTTAAACTTGTGTTAGAACAGATGTGTCTTAAGTTAACACCCAAATCCTGACTCCGCCACTGAATCCATGCAGATAAACCTAAAAATGTTAGCTTTCGAACAGACTCCCTAAATTTACCCTCAAACAAAAGGAAAAAGGCAAGGCGACAAGTTTACTGCAGAGGACTGCCATTAGCATGTTGATCTGCCTCTAATATTCCGCTCTATGCGCTAATTGCTCCCCAGCCTAATTACACTGACATCGTGTTTATCTCCGCAGTGAACAGCGAAAGATTATTTTCTTTCCATAATAGAAGCATACAAACCGTGAGCACTTAACACCATTCCACACCAAATAACAGAGCAGTTAAAATGGCACAAACAAATTGAACATTTTTCACGACATTAATCTAGCCCAAAGTAATTAAAAAACCGTAGAATTGTAGGGCTTAGAAACCTAGACCCGCCGACACAGGACGCCCAACCAAAAAAATCACAAAAAAATCCCCAAAAACCCGCGGAAATTCGGGACCAGAGAGAGGAGCTGAGGAGGGCGAGGCTCACGCTTGATGACTTTGTCGGACCCCTTGATGGTGTAGGACTCGAGGATCCGCTTGGGCGGCCGCGACTTCGACATGGGCGCGGCGCGACGCCGACGGCGAGGGGGGCCGGGCGGGCTGCGGCTAGGGTTTGGGCCTTTGGGGGAGGAGACGGTGAGAAGACGGGGGATTTTTCTTTGTTTGTTTATTGCTTTTGTTTTTTCAGGTTCGAAATTGCCGAGGCTTTCCTTCTTTTCTTTTTTTTTGAACCGCCTCCGCAGGCGCAGTCGCGCTTTTCTCTCGTGCGCGACGATTTGATGCTATCATGCCTGCAGTAAAAGTTAGTTTTTTTTAAGTGAGTATAATAAGAAGTATGTCGCACGTATAATATCATATACACTTATATACCTATGTGAATGAATTCAATGCACATGCTTTAAAATGAGACGGAGACCCGAGAGTGTAACATCCCAAAATTTGGGATTAGAAAAATGAGGGGATTTTGAATTACTTTTGCAATGTAGTCCATTTGGTTTTGGATTTTTCGATGTTTTTCTGAATTTGGTTCAAGTTCTAAAAATTAAAGAATTTATAAAAGAGAAAGACAAATAATTGTAAACAAGAATCTGAAAAGATGATCCATAAAAGTAAATAGAGAAATTGGGTTTAGGGCATAGAATATTATTTCTGGAAAAACAATGGCATGGAAAATAAGGGAAGAAAGTAAAATAAATACCAACTTTAGTTGGAAATATTTTACTTAAGTCCAGAATATTACCAGGAACCTCTGAGAATTTTCCTAGAATTTTTGGAAGCAATTTCATATTTTTCCGGACTTATTGGGATTTTCTGGTAATTTCTAAAAAGCAAAACTTAAAATCCAAAAAGAAATCAGAAAATCCACCGCCCTCCGTCCGACACCTGGACGGGTGGGATTGAGCCACGTCGCCAGGCGGATCCCGCCTTCCCCTTACCCCCGCTCGCCGCGTGGACAGCCGCGATTTCCCCCTTCCGCGCGCTTCGGCCCATCCGGCCCGTCCGCCTCTGGCATCTCTCTCAGCCGCCCGATCGCCTCGGCCAATCTCCTCCGTTCCCCTCACTTAACCACGTCGGCCGCCCGATCAACCTCCCCGCCACGCGGCTTCATCCGCGCCATCGCGCTTCCCTCTTCCCTCTCCCGCTGACTAATGGGCCCGCCCTGTCAGCTTCTTCCTCCCCGCTCCTTTCCTCCCCCCCCCCCCCGCGCGGACGCGCTGGCACCATGGGCAGAGCTTTTGCTCCCCGTGGCGCGCATGCACGGCCTCGCCCCTGCCCGCGCCGTCCCGTCGCCTTGGTGGAAAGCCTGCGCTTCCGTCGCCCTTGACTTGGCGCCACCGCACGCAGCTTTTCCCCCGCTCAGTCACTTCGCCCGCTCGGTCCGCTGCCGCTTCACGCTGGCAAAAGGGGAAGAGGAGGCAGCAGCGCTGAGACAACCACTTCGGGCGTAGCTGCGCGTCGTAGCTTCACCGATTGACAGGCATTAATCGCCGCCTGCATCCCTACCTGCCTCCGCCACCAGCTCCGACGCGACCGCACGGACACCGCCCGTTGCCAGCTCTCCTCCGCGCAGGTATAAAAGGGCGTAGACCCCCGTTGAGCTCCACACATTGCCATCTTCGTCCTGCAGCAGGTAATCGAGCCCACATCCACTCAAACGCCGGCGAGCCCTCATCGTCCCCAACTCTGGCCACCCGCGCAATCTCTCGACCCGAGCCACCAAAAGCCAGTTCCTTTTGCCCACATCATCTCCGAAGCACCGCGAAGTCGTCCCCGGCCTCGCCCGAGCTTCCCGTAGCCCGTACATCACCGTCACCGAGAACCGCTCCGGGTCGCCGCCACCGCACGCCGCCGACCCATCTCCGGACCTCCTCGGCCCAGGGCAACTGCACCATCGTCTTCACCGCAACTCGAGGAACGCGTTTCGCCTCTCCGCCGAACCTCCCCGACACTCCCTCGCCGCCGGCCACCGTCGTCAACGACTCCTCGGCCCGACTCCTCTACAGGCCCACCTCAAAAGGATTCATTGCCCTAAAGAGGTAGGCAAAGCCTCCCCGCTCACTTGGCTATCAGCGTTCTCTTCTCCCTCCCAGCTCCCCGGCCGCGCGCGTTCGAGCCTTCGGCTCCGCAGCGCCGGGTTGAGTTTCTCCATTTTATTTCGGTCTGACAGGTGGACCCCACCTGTCAGCCATTGCATCCCCGAGTCACCGCTGACCGCTGGACCCCACCGGTCAGTGATACATCTAAGCTCGGACCGTACTGACATGTGGACCCCATGAACAGTAACCGGACCCACATGTCAGTAGCACAGAGAACCGAAAAATAAATAAAAATGGAAATCAAAAGGAATCAGGGGCTGACAGTGGGCCCCACATGTCAGAGTTGTAATATTTTTGGATTTGACTGGAACCGAAAACTTTGACTGCTTGTAACTTCTTCATTTTAGCTCCGAATTGAATGAAACAAATTTCTAAATTCGTTTAAATTCAAGATCTATCTAATAGAACCCGAACCATATTTTTTTGAGTTCATTTGGATTTCTGGTGATATTTTATTGATTGGTTGTCTTTCTTTTAATTGGGTATTCCGTACGATTAAATAGCCTACGAGGCTCAAGAGGAAGATATCGAGGCAGCAGCACAAGAAGCACCAGACCACCAAGAAACCAACCCCTGTGACCAAGGCGAGTTAACACCTTGATCATTTCTGAACCTATGATTTGCAAAGTTAATTTCTTTTAAATTATGAACATGCATGCTGTTATTTTATGTGATGAAATATGTTCATTTTAAGAAAGTGGTAGTTAGATACCTATTTTAATGCTTGTTAATAAAGATCCATTGCCATGCTTGGACATGTGAACCTTGTCGCCCTAGAAAAGTTCATATTATCATATGCTTTACAGTAAGTCCAAATAAGTATTCCGCGGCTTAGTATTGCTAGATAAGAACGGGGGTACCTTGCTGCCCCAAAAGCCACACTTACAAAAATGTGATATTGTTTGGGGAACAGTCATGGGTGGAATGACTGTAGTAGGTGGACATATTATTTACTACCTCTGAAAAATCCCAAACTGCTTAAATACCTGGATGGAATGGTTTGGTGGCTGGTATGTGGTGCAGTGGATGCACAGAATGTGAAATGTGGTAGAACCATCCGGGTAATCTTAAGGTCTGAATCTTGTCATGTCAGCCCGTGTAAAACAGTACAACCACAAGTCTGTAAAATACAACTTGGCTAAGTAGACTTATCGAAATCCCGGACTCATCTCACTGGTAGTGGATTGATGGGGTTATGCTATGGCAAGGGGGCCGAAGGGACACCAGTGGGGGGTGAAGTTTTCCCGCTTTCCTAACGTTGCGGGAAGTAGGAGCCCGAGCTGCGTTAGAGTCTGGGGAAAACATCCCGCGCACAGATGGGACCCATCGCAAATGGGCGGTCACCCATAATGTGAGATGGGAGAAAGGACTAGATACTTTGAAAAGTCACTGTGATGATCTGCTCAACCACATGTCTAAGGAAACGTGTGGGGCAACGAGTTGATTGTCTCTTGTGGTGAAAGTGTACAAACTCTGCAGAGTCAAAACTATTCGAATAGCCGTGCCCACGGTCATGGGCAGACATGGGAACTTAACTGGATATAGTTCTGTTTTAAAAACGTAGGGAAACTGGAAATGGAAACTGGAAGGGCGAAGGACTGCTCTGGTTTGGAATTGTCCTGGGTGTCGTCCCAGTGGTACGTTAAGCGGCTATAACGCTGAAAGATGTTATATGGCGCAGATGCCATGGAATGGTGGATGGAAATCTGTGTCAACTATGAGATCAACTTATCTTATAAACAAAAGTTTTGAGTTCAAAACTGCTAGGTCTCAGGAATTTCCTATAATTGTATTCAAAAGCACTCTCCGCAAAATAAAATGAGCCCCAGCCATCCTTTGATAGCCATGCATGTATAATTATTGCATTCTGTGTGTTGGCTTGCTGAGCACGGGGTCGGAGTGCTCATTCTCGCTCTTGCGATACAATTCAGAAACAGGAGTTCAAGAACACTACGCCTACGAGGAGGCCCCCGCCAACATCGACGGAAGCAAAGGCGCTAATTAAGGCGTAGGCCTCGGTGGTTAGGCATAGACAAGTAGACCCTAGGCGTTGTGTACATTTATGTTGCCGGGACCCTGGTGGCATATATCGTACACATTACCCTACTGGCCGCTTGCCTGTGGATTTGGGTTTGCTTTTGCTGTGTTTTCCGCTGTGCGTATTTGTAATAATGACATTTGGCCTAGTCGGCCCCTTTTGTAAACCATCACCCGACGCGGTGTATTTCAGTTATGTAATATAATGGATGATTATGCGATGTATGAAATGATTCAGCAATGTACCTGTGTGCACTAACTACTGATCCAGGGATTAGTGCAGTGAAACACAGTAAGATTCGGATTGAAAAATCCGGGTCTGACAGCGCTGGTATCAGAGCATACGACCGTAGGGTAAAGCCTTAGGATGGAAAAATTAGGATGGCCTAGGAATACAATACTTATGAAAGCAAGAAAATAATTTCCAAAATCATAGTATAATGTTCTTACTCGTATCCTTCCTAGAATCTGCTCTACTCTATTTTTCATTGCATTTTGGAAAAGTACTAACATTGGAACCATAACGTTTACAGATGGCAGGAACGGGATATGAAGGGGACTGGGATTATTTGGGCCACGGTGTCTATGAAAATGAGTTCGCAAGCATCTTACGCAAGCTTCTACATTACATGGGCTACGACGAGCAACCTATCTACCGTGGACTGAAGGCTACCATAGGAGAAGATGAATCTTGGACCATGCAGGTCTACATCTACCCAAAAAGCGAACAAGAACAGCCTCATGTCTTTACCACGGAACATCGAAGGAGTACCAGGGCAGACGCGATCCAGGACGCCGCGCGCCTCGCCGCGGCACGGCTGTGTGACATATATGAGACGGCCATTCACCGCACGCCCTATCGTTTCTACCCGTCGCGCCAGGATGGTGCGCGGTACAATGAGACGAACCTGCCAGTTGACGAGGACGACCCTGCGCTAACACACCAGGTCACTCTCACCAGGGCTATGGGCGCAGCCCACACCGCAGCCTTGGAGGAGATCACCCTTCTTCGACAGCACCTTACCACTGGGCACGGCTCCAGGGTGGCGCTACGGGAGCAGCTCGCCAAGAGCGAGCAGGCCTTGGCGCAGGCCCAGGCAGAAGTGACCGCCCTCCAAGCTCAGCTCCGACGGGCCTCCACCCCTGCAGCAGCTCCAGCACCTCCACCACCAGGCTCCGGGCCCCGCACTCGGATGACCGCGCGTAAGAGCACGCGGCCTCCGGGTCCCCGGGCTGCACTTCGGGGGGGAGAGCCTCCCCAGAGCCGTAGCCCCCCACGCGCGCCCTCGGACGCCGATGACTCCGATCCGTCGGAGTTCAGTGGGAGCCGTTCCCGTTCCAGGTCCCCGCACTACAGCCCATCCGGCTACGGGTATCTGGAGGAGTAGATGGGATCGCGATGTACTTGCAGTGTGTGTTGCAAGTACTAAATTCATGTATCTTAGTTGATGTATCCGTCCTTTTTATTTCGTGGTTGCGGACCTATGAACTTTAATTATGATGATGTAATTGTAAGCCCAGCATAAAAGCTGGCTATGTAATTGTTGATATGTTTAAGTGAATGGCTGGATATCGGCCTTATGTTGGAAATTGCCTCGTCATGGTTTTACTGCTTTCTCTTGTATGGGTTGGCACCCCTTGTTTTCTCCTATATATAGAACTAGCATTGAGTATAAAGCTACCACTGCAGATGGCCAGCCGAAGAACTACCAGGGCTCAGACTAATACAAACCCAGCCGAGGTAGACTCAAATCGCGGGGTTCTGCCTGAAGACCAAGGTAGAGCTCAAGACCAGGGAAATGACAACCTTCCAAACCCTCCGGAACACCCTACAATGGCCCAAGTTATGGCACAACAAACTCAGATTTTGCAAGCCATATATGCGGGACAGCAAGGAAGCTCAGGAGGGCATAGAGCTGACTTGGGAGATTTCCAGAGGACAAGGCCAATCACATTTACATCGGCAGAAGAACCACTGGAAGCCGAGGACTGGCTTCGAGATATTGAGAGAAAGCTGCGCCTAATTAAATGCGCAGAGGAAGACAAAGTCATGTTCGCTGCACACCAGCTGCAGGGCGCCGCAGCAGCTTGGTGGGAGAATTACTTGGCCGCCAGGGGCCAGGAGGATGCCACCACAGAAACCAGCACAGAAGCAGTTCCTTGGGAGGAATTTAAGACCGCTTTCAAGGCTAACTTCGTTCCAACCGGAGTAATACGAATGAAGAAGAACGAGTTTCGCACACTCAAGCAGGGGAATAGGTCAATAAATGAGTACCTTACCAAATTCACACAATTGGCCCGATATGCCCCAAAGGAGGTGGAGGACGAAGAAGAAAAGATTGACAGATTCTTTGAAGGGATGAACGAGGAGCTACGAGTTCAGCTGATCACTCAAGATTTCACCAGCTTTCATCAACTGGTGAATAAGGCACTGATTCTGGAAAATGAGAAGAAGAACCTGGAGGCCAGCCGCAAGCGAAAGCTATCGGCTCAGCACCCCCAAGGAAGGTTCGTTCAGAAGCTCTTGGGTAATTCCTCAACCCCGAGGACTACTCAACCCAGTGCGTCAGCATCAGCTCCTCGACCGGGGGGAAATTCATATCAAGCTCCGCGCACAGGAGGATCGTACCTCGGTATTAACCCAGCAGCTAACAGTAACTGTTATACCTGCGGGGAAAAAGGGCACTATGCCAATAGATGCCCTAACAAGCAGAATGCTCCAGTCCGCAGTCAAGCTTCAGCACTCAACAAAGGGCATCAAAGCTCACAAGGCAGCAAAAGTGCATCAGCCCCAAACCGTGGTCGAGTCAACCACATCACTGCCGAAGAAGCTAAGGAGGCCGCTGGAGTCCTTATGGGTACGTTCTCTGTTAAAACCATACCAGCACAAGTATTGTTTGATTCAGGAGCTTCCCATTCATTTATATCTAAGGGGTATGCCAACAAGTTGGGATTACCAGTATATACTCTAAAGAAGCCAGTAGTTCTTAATTCACCAGCTGGACCAATTACTACCACCTTAGTGTGTCCTGGGGTAGCAATTACTATGGAAGGGCGGGACTTCTTAGCTGATCTAATAGTTTTACCCTCCCAAACTCTGGACATTATACTGGGGATGGATTGGCTCGCAAGGTATCAAGGGGTCATAAGCTGTGCCACTAGGAAAGTCAATTTGACCAAGTGTCCTGGGTTAACAATAGAAGTGAAGGTGGATCGCCCGTACCGCTGGGGTCGGGAAATCTATTATTGTGAAGAGGTGCCATTAGAAGGAATGGTTGTGGTACAAGACTACCCTGAAGTATTTCCCGAGGAATTACCAGGCTTGCCACCAGACAGAGATTTGGAATTTGTCATCAACCTAAAGCCCGGTGCTGCACCCGTCTCCAAGAGACCATACCGGATGACGGTGGATGAGTTAGAAGAATTAAAGAAGCAACTATATGAGTTGCAGGATAAGGGGTTCATTAGGCCGAGTTCCTCGCCTTGGGGATCTCCAGTATTATTTGTAAAGAAGAAAGATGGCACCACGCGGATGTGTGTGGATTACAGGGCCCTAAATGAAGTAACCATCAAGAACAAATACCCACTCCCCAGGATTGATGATTTATTCGATCAACTTGGTGGAGCCACGGTATTCTCCAAAATAGACCTAAGATCGGGCTATCATCAACTGAAGATTAGAACTGAAGATATACCTAAGACGGCTTTCACCACTAGATATGGGCTGTATGAGTTTACAGTCATGTCTTTTGGGTTAACCAATGCCCCAGCCTACTTCATGAACCTGATGAACAAAGTATTCATGGAGTATTTGGACAAGTTTGTCGTGGTCTTTATCGACGACATCCTTATATACTCCAAGAATGCTGAAGAGCATGCGGAACATCTGCGCCTGGTGTTGGAAAGGCTAAAGGAGCATCAATTATATGCAAAATTTAGCAAGTGTGAATTCTGGCTGCATGACATTAGTTTCTTGGGACACATAGTGTCAGCAGGAGGAGTATCTGTTGATCCCGCCAAAATAGCAGCAGTCATAGAGTGGCAGCAGCCAGCTTCCGTCACTGAAGTGAGAAGCTTTCTCGGATTGGCTGGATACTACCGGAGATTCATAGAAGGATTCTCTCGGATCGCCAGGCCAATGACTCAACTACTCAAGAAGGAGAAGAAGTTTGAATGGTCCAAGGCATGTGAAGAAAGTTTCCAAGAATTGAAGAAGAGATTGACTACCACGCCTGTGCTAACCCTGCCTGATGTACGCAAGGATTTTGAGGTATACTGTGATGCCTCACATCAAGGGCTTGGATGTGTACTAATGCAGGAAGGCAAGGTAGTGGCATATGCATCCAGACAACTTCGCCCTCATGAAGCCAACTACCCTACTCATGACCTGGAATTGGCCTCAGTAGTGCATGCAATTGAAGATTTGGAGGCATTATCTGATAGGTAATCACTGTGACATATACACGGACCACCAGAGCCTTAAATATTTCTTCACCCAGTCACACCTCAACTTGAGGCAGAGGAGATGGTTGGAGTTGATTAAGGACTATGACCTGAGCGTCCATTACCACCCAGGGAAGGCTAATGTTGTAGCGGATGCTTTAAGCCGTAAGGCCTATTGCAGTAATCTCATGGTCCAGGAACATCAACCTGAGCTATATAAGGAACTGCAGGCCTTGAACTTGGAGATAGTAGAGGGAGGCACTCTAGCTACCATGGAAATTCAACCAAGTTTAGAGGAGCAGATTATGGTTGCTCAGCAAAAAGATCCAGCTATAATAAAGTGGAAAGGATTGATAGGAGCAGGGAAGGCTCCTAACATGAAGGTTGATCACGAGGGTACCCTGTGGTACGGGAAGCGTATAGTAGTACCTCATCACAAGAATCTCAAGGACCTAATATTGAGGGAAGCTCATAGCTCTCCATACTCCCTGCACCCCGGAAGCACCAAGATGTATCAGGGTATGAAGCAATTCTGCTGGTGGCCCCGTATGAAGAGAGACATAGCTGAACATGTAGCCTGTTGTGATGTGTGTCAGAGAGTAAAAGCAGAACATCAAAGGCCAGCAGGACTACTACAACCATTAAAAATACCCCAATGGAAATGGGAAGAAGTCGGGATGGACTTTATCACGGGACTTCCACGAACCAAATCTGGATATGACTCCGTATGGGTCGTGGTTGACAGGCTGACTAAGGTTGCACATTTCATCCCCGTCAAAACCACATACAAGGGAGATAAGTTAGCCGAGCTATATATGTCGCGCATAGTATGTTTACACGGTGTACCAAAACGGATAGTCTCGGATCGAGGTCCTCAGTTTACCTCGCATTTTTGGGCTAGCCTGCATGAAGCTCTCGGTACTTACCTAGATTTTAGCACCGCCTACCACCCCCAGACAGATGGTCAAACGGAGAGGGTGAATCAGATATTGGAAGATATGCTTCGGGCTTGTGCTCTAGATTTTTCTAAGGATTGGGATCGATGCCTACCCTATGCTGAGTTTGCTTATAACAACAGCTATCAGGCTAGTCTTCAGATGTCACCCTTCGAAGCCCTGTATGGTCGACCATGTCGAACCCCTCTACATTGGTCAGAAGTAGGGGAAAACTACATTTTCGGACCAGATACTTTAAGACAGGCTGAAGAAAAGGTTCGCCTAATTAGAGATCGACTGCAAGCAGCTCAGTCCAGGCAGAAAAGTTATGCAGACAAGAGAAGAAGGCCATTAAGTTTTGAAGTGGGAGATCATGTTTATCTGAAGGTATCACCCTTGCGAGGAGTTAGACGATTCAAGGTCAAAGGCAAGCTTACCCCGCGGTATGTTGGACCGTTCCCAATTGTGTCTAAAAAGGGGGAAGTTGCCTACCAGCTTGCACTACCTCCGAATCTATCAGACATACACGACGTCTTCCATGTGTCCCAACTGAAGAAGTGTCTACGAGTACCTGAGGATCGAGCTCCATTGGAGGCAATCGAGATTGAGGAAGACCTAACCTACAAGGAGCGCCCGATCAAGATCCTGGATACCGTGGAAAAGAAAACACGAACTCAAATCATTCGCATGTGCCGGGTACAATGGAGCCATCACTCCAAGAAAGAAGCTACCTGGGAGCGTGAAGACCAGCTACGAAGAGATTACCCCGACTTGTTCACTAGTTAAATCAAATCTCGGGGTCGAGATTTTTGTAAGGGGGGTAGGTTTGTAACATCCCAAAATTTGGGATTAGAAAAATGAGGGGATTTTGAATTACTTTTGCAATGTAGTCCATTTGGTTTTGGATTTTTCGATGTTTTTCTGAATTTGGTTCAAGTTCTAAAAATTAAAGAATTTATAAAAGAGAAAGACAAATAATTGTAAACAAGAATCTGAAAAGATGATCCATAAAAGTAAATAGAGAAATTGGGTTTAGGGCATAGAATATTATTTCTGGAAAAACAATGGCATGGAAAATAAGGGAAGAAAGTAAAATAAATACCAACTTTAGTTGGAAATATTTTACTTAAGTCCAGAATATTACCAGGAACCTCTGAGAATTTTCCTAGAATTTTTGGAAGCAATTTCATATTTTTCCGGACTTATTGGGATTTTCTGGTAATTTCTAAAAAGCAAAACTTAAAATCCAAAAAGAAATCAGAAAATCCACCGCCCTCCGTCCGACACCTGGACGGGTGGGATTGAGCCACGTCGCCAGGCGGATCCCGCCTTCCCCTTACCCCCGCTCGCCGCGTGGACAGCCGCGATTTCCCCCTTCCGCGCGCTTCGGCCCATCCGGCCCGTCCGCCTCTGGCATCTCTCTCAGCCGCCCGATCGCCTCGGCCAATCTCCTCCGTTCCCCTCACTTAACCACGTCGGCCGCCCGATCAACCTCCCCGCCACGCGGCTTCATCCGCGCCATCGCGCTTCCCTCTTCCCTCTCCCGCTGACTAATGGGCCCGCCCTGTCAGCTTCTTCCTCCCCGCTCCTTTCCTCCCCCCCCCCCCCCGCGCGGACGCGCTGGCACCATGGGCAGAGCTTTTGCTCCCCGTGGCGCGCATGCACGGCCTCGCCCCTGCCCGCGCCGTCCCGTCGCCTTGGTGGAAAGCCTGCGCTTCCGTCGCCCTTGACTTGGCGCCACCGCACGCAGCTTTTCCCCCGCTCAGTCACTTCGCCCGCTCGGTCCGCTGCCGCTTCACGCTGGCAAAAGGGGAAGAGGAGGCAGCAGCGCTGAGACAACCACTTCGGGCGTAGCTGCGCGTCGTAGCTTCACCGATTGACAGGCATTAATCGCCGCCTGCATCCCTACCTGCCTCCGCCACCAGCTCCGACGCGACCGCACGGACACCGCCCGTTGCCAGCTCTCCTCCGCGCAGGTATAAAAGGGCGTAGACCCCCGTTGAGCTCCACACATTGCCATCTTCGTCCTGCAGCAGGTAATCGAGCCCACATCCACTCAAACGCCGGCGAGCCCTCATCGTCCCCAACTCCGGCCACCCGCGCAATCTCTCGACCCGAGCCACCAAAAGCCAGTTCCTTTTGCCCACATCATCTCCGAAGCACCGCGAAGTCGTCCCCGGCCTCGCCCGAGCTTCCCGTAGCCCGTACATCACCGTCACCGAGAACCGCTCCGGGTCGCCGCCACCGCACGCCGCCGACCCATCTCCGGACCTCCTCGGCCCAGGGCAACTGCACCATCGTCTTCACCGCAACTCGAGGAACGCGTTTCGCCTCTCCGCCGAACCTCCCCGACACTCCCTCGCCGCCGGCCACCGTCGTCAACGACTCCTCGGCCCGACTCCTCTACAGGCCCACCTCAAAAGGATTCATTGCCCTAAAGAGGTAGGCAAAGCCTCCCCGCTCACTTGGCTATCAGCGTTCTCTTCTCCCTCCCAGCTCCCCGGCCGCGCGCGTTCGAGCCTTCGGCTCCGCAGCGCCGGGTTGAGTTTCTCCATTTTATTTCGGTCTGACAGGTGGACCCCACCTGTCAGCCATTGCATCCCCGAGTCACCGCTGACCGCTGGACCCCACCGGTCAGTGATACATCTAAGCTCGGACCGTACTGACATGTGGACCCCATGAACAGTAACCGGACCCACATGTCAGTAGCACAGAGAACCGAAAAATAAATAAAAATGGAAATCAAAAGGAATCAGGGGCTGACAGTGGGCCCCACATGTCAGAGTTGTAATATTTTTGGATTTGACTGGAACCGAAAACTTTGACTGCTTGTAACTTCTTCATTTTAGCTCCGAATTGAATGAAACAAATTTCTAAATTCGTTTAAATTCAAGATCTATCTAATAGAACCCGAACCATATTTTTTTGAGTTCATTTGGATTTCTGGTGATATTTTATTGATTGGTTGTCTTTCTTTTAATTGGGTATTCCGTACGATTAAATAGCCTACGAGGCTCAAGAGGAAGATATCGAGGCAGCAGCACAAGAAGCACCAGACCACCAAGAAACCAACCCCTGTGACCAAGGCGAGTTAACACCTTGATCATTTCTGAACCTATGATTTGCAAAGTTAATTTCTTTTAAATTATGAACATGCATGCTGTTATTTTATGTGATGAAATATGTTCATTTTAAGAAAGTGGTAGTTAGATACCTATTTTAATGCTTGTTAATAAAGATCCATTGCCATGCTTGGACATGTGAACCTTGTCGCCCTAGAAAAGTTCATATTATCATATGCTTTACAGTAAGTCCAAATAAGTATTCTGCGGCTTAGTATTGCTAGATAAGAACGGGGGTACCTTGCTGCCCCAAAAGCCACACTTACAAAAATGTGATATTGTTTGGGGAACAGTCATGGGTGGAATGACTGTAGTAGGTGGACATATTATTTACTACCTCTGAAAAATCCCAAACTGCTTAAATACCTGGATGGAATGGTTTGGTGGCTGGTATGTGGTGCAGTGGATGCACAGAATGTGAAATGTGGTAGAACCATCCGGGTAATCTTAAGGTCTGAATCTTGTCATGTCAGCCCGTGTAAAACAGTACAACCACAAGTCTGTAAAATACAACTTGGCTAAGTAGACTTATCGAAATCCCGGACTCATCTCACTGGTAGTGGATTGATGGGGTTATGCTATGGCAAGGGGGCCGAAGGGACACCAGTGGGGGGTGAAGTTTTCCCGCTTTCCTAACGTTGCGGGAAGTAGGAGCCCGAGCTGCGTTAGAGTCTGGGGAAAACATCCCGCGCACAGATGGGACCCATCGCAAATGGGCGGTCACCCATAATGTGAGATGGGAGAAAGGACTAGATACTTTGAAAAGTCACTGTGATGATCTGCTCAACCACATGTCTAAGGAAACGTGTGGGGCAACGAGTTGATTGTCTCTTGTGGTGAAAGTGTACAAACTCTGCAGAGTCAAAACTATTCGAATAGCCGTGCCCACGGTCATGGGCAGACATGGGAACTTAACTGGATATAGTTCTGTTTTAAAAACGTAGGGAAACTGGAAATGGAAACTGGAAGGGCGAAGGACTGCTCTGGTTTGGAATTGTCCTGGGTGTCGTCCCAGTGGTACGTTAAGCGGCTATAACGCTGAAAGATGTTATATGGCGCAGATGCCATGGAATGGTGGATGGAAATCTGTGTCAACTATGAGATCAACTTATCTTATAAACAAAAGTTTTGAGTTCAAAACTGCTAGGTCTCAGGAATTTCCTATAATTGTATTCAAAAGCACTCTCCGCAAAATAAAATGAGCCCCAGCCATCCTTTGATAGCCATGCATGTATAATTATTGCATTCTGTGTGTTGGCTTGCTGAGCACGGGGTCGGAGTGCTCATTCTCGCTCTTGCGATACAATTCAGAAACAGGAGTTCAAGAACACTACGCCTACGAGGAGGCCCCCGCCAACATCGACGGAAGCAAAGGCGCTAATTAAGGCGTAGGCCTCGGTGGTTAGGCATAGACAAGTAGACCCTAGGCGTTGTGTACATTTATGTTGCCGGGACCCTGGTGGCATATATCGTACACATTACCCTACTGGCCGCTTGCCTGTGGATTTGGGTTTGCTTTTGCTGTGTTTTCCGCTGTGCGTATTTGTAATAATGACATTTGGCCTAGTCGGCCCCTTTTGTAAACCATCACCCGACGCGGTGTATTTCAGTTATGTAATATAATGGATGATTATGCGATGTATGAAATGATTCAGCAATGTACCTGTGTGCACTAACTACTGATCCAGGGATTAGTGCAGTGAAACACAGTAAGATTCGGATTGAAAAATCCGGGTCTGACAGAGAGTCTCACGAAGTAACACACGTCTTGACTACTAAAAACACCCACGTGTACGTGTACTTAGATGGCACTATTTATATGAATAATACTTAAAAGGTACTGTTTGTACTATTCATATAAATAGTACCCCTGAAAAATGCAGTGCACCGGGTTCGAGCCCGGCCGGGGGTGGCACGACGGCGCTCCTCACCAACCGAGCAAGCATCGATCCGCCAATAAAAGTTAGTTTTGGTGGTTTCGTATTCTCGCAGGGGTGGGATAAATCAGTAGCGGTAAAAACTGCCGTGAAGGGTGAGGGTGTATCGGTAGTTTGATGTGGAGGGAGAGGCGCTTTCACGGTCATCGGATTGGGTGTTGATTGATTCGTTCGTATAAATATTTATGCTAAGATCAAAAGTTATAATCTATTAACCATAATCAAAAGAATTTAGACGCTGAGATGATCCTACAGACGGGCTAGAGTCCACTGCCTACCTGCCTGCCATTGGATTACAATGCCATGTAATGCAGAAATATTACTGTAGATGCTAATTTGAGTAGACAATGAGAAAATTATCACGGTATGAACTTAATTTGCATGCTTTTGTGTACGTTCAACTTCAACTTCCTGGATAAGCGGTGGTCAATAAGGCCCCGTTTGGCACGGCTCCACTTCACAAGTGGAGCTGTTTTTTTTTACTTCACAAGTGGAGCCGGGTGAAGCTACTTTTTTCAGCTCCTTGGGTGGAGCTACTTTTGTCTCAGCAGGTTTTAAGGAACTCCTTGGGTGGAGCTATTTTGTTTTACCCCGTTTGGCACAAAACAGCTCCAAACAGCTTCAAGGAGCTGGTGGTGGAGCTGTGCCAAACGGGGCCTAAGTAACTAGTAAGGTACATAGTTCTGCATGTATGTATGATCAAAGCCAGATAGGGCTAGTTCGAATACGCATTATGCGTGCGATCACTTTGTCAATTATTCCCTTCTTTTTATCCATCTTGAAACATTTATAGTAGAAAGATATTCCTTAATGGTTGTATCCAAATGGAGCTCAATTGATTCCATAGAGCAATTTAGAACAAGTGGTAAGCTTGAGTGCGGTATCCCCCTTCTAGAGTATATTCTAGTGGCCGTAATAAAAAAAACATACCTTACTTTCAGCTCTTAAGTTTTATGGTAGAAACTTTTATCTTTCTTTATGAATGCCTATATCCCATGAAAAAATCTAGTTTTTTAATCATTATTTTTTACCAACACAATTCCTATATCACATGAATAGTCTAGTTTTTTTTAAAAAGACGAAGGCATTGGAAAAGGAGGCTATGGTTCGATCGATTTCACTTCAGAACTCAGGCGACAAGA
This sequence comes from Dendrocalamus latiflorus, assembly GCA_017311315.1. Taxonomy (NCBI): domain Eukaryota; kingdom Viridiplantae; phylum Streptophyta; class Magnoliopsida; order Poales; family Poaceae; genus Dendrocalamus; species Dendrocalamus latiflorus. Next base: position 30,316,335 of record CM029629.1, read on the forward strand.
AAATTACCAGATGACGTGGCGCTCTCCATCTTAGGCTTCTTTTTTTCTCCATTTTTTGTAGGTAGAACTTACGTATTTGAAAAAAGTAAATTATGGTGGTGATCGGTTCGGCTGAAAGCCTCATGGCTTATGGCTGAAAACACTGTAGCTGGCTGAAAAAAGCACTGTAGCTGACAGAGCCTTATTTACCATAATTAAAAAAACTCAAAAAAAGCCAAAAGTTCAGATAAAAACGAAATTTATGAATAGTGCAAAAATAAGCTGAAGCCATATTAATCAGGGCCATATATGGCATTACACAGGGCACGTGGAAAATTGGGAGCCTAACACGCCCGGCCGTACTACGCAGGTGAACACAAAGGACACCGTCAGAAACGTCACGATGATGTGTATCCAATCGAAATCGACATGGAAATCACCACGCCCATGAAAGTTGGCAATGCAAACTTTCACTACCCCCGTTAGAAACTTTTACGCAGGCTTCACGGTGGTTCGAATGGACTCAAAATCGGCTTTGGTTTGTAAGTATTAAGTAAGCAGTTTTTAAATGAAAGTTTTTAAAATAGAGTTAACAATAAAATTATAGTAAAAAATATATTAAATTCAACTATACTGATCAAAATCATATACGACTATTTTTCTCTATATTCTGTCTCTCATAAACAGGTAGATTTTAAAATTTTTAACTACAACTACAGTTTAAAAGGACCGATCTATATTTTTTCACCGAATAAACATATATGCCTTCACCTCTGAAATGTTTATCTGCGCCAACATCCTGTCGCAGGCAAAACAGAAGAAGGCCCAAGGGTAGAAACGCCAACACGGATTGGGCGGGCAACACCGAATTGCATTGCAGCCGAGGTCCGCCCGTAGAAGATCCTGGATCCGGCAATGTCACGAGTCGCGAGTGACGACAGTTTGTCACAACTGATCCATGTCGGGTCAAGGTCAACAGGGACACACCGTCATGGCGTCATGGCTGGCGTCACAGGAAAAACAAACAGGTTGTTAGGCGTTGGTTTTCTCTCAAAGTACGTGTGTAATTGGATTTATCTCCATGTTTTAATAGAACTAGCTGCATAAGCGCGGCGCATGTCGCGCTAGCTACCGTGCGGACCAAAATAAAAGAGACGAAAATTCGCGGGGAGTTTCGGGAAAAAAAATAAGGACATATGCGTAATTTCGGAAAAATCAAAGGTCTTTTTCGTAAAAAACCGAGGACTTGTAAGGACTTGTACGTAATTAAATAAGAACCTATATGTAATTTTGGAAACCCGCGGGGCGCTATCCAACAATTTTTTTATAAAAAAAACTTTCAGGGACTTTTTCGCGAGAAAAAAAGACCTTTACGTAATTTTCGTAAAACATGAGGAAATTGCCTCTCCCGGCCATACGCGAAACCGCCCGCCACGCGCCGGCCGGGGGCACGCACGGGGGCGACGTGGATCGCTGCGGGGGCCGGAACCCCCCGCTAACAATGCTGGGGAGTATGCCTTTTCTCCTGTACTGGGAGTAAGATGATGCCAACGACTACTACCAGCAGGAAATTCCCCATCAACAATAGGCAATAATTCAAAACGATCCATTTGCAACTGTTTTGGTTGGATGCCAAATTAACAAATTAGGTAAGAGGAAATTCTTATCTCAGTGGTTGTTACTGGAAAAGCATCTAAATTCATTTGAATAAATCCTTTTCTTGAGCCTGCCTTTGCACAGAAGAAACACCATCAATGAATGGATGCCTCCAAATATTCCAGCCTATCTCCTTACAACAATAAAAAAAGGCAGACCCACGAAACGATTCCATTGCAATTGACTCTCCACGTCAACGTGTTTCCATTTGGAGAAGAATAGAGGACATGATGTTGCAAGGATGACAACATACACTACTAGATGTAGATGGAAATCCTTTCACCAAAAAAATTATGCAAGAAAGTGAGATATGCGTATTCATTTCTATAAAAATAAAAGGATGCGTAAGTTCATGTCACAAATATAAATTGTTTAACCGTTTCAGTCCAACAAGGGAGACTAGAGGCAATTCTGACTTTCTTCCGCTCCAAACACGGGAGCACGTTTCTTCTCTCCCATTTTTCCTGCCTTTTCCTTCTTGTCATATCTTCGGCCCTCCTGGTGTCCGTCTGCAAGGCATCATGGCCTTTTGGCTGCAAGCAACGACCCAAAAATCTCTTGCCTGTTTGCCCATACCTATGCTCCAAAAGATCAAAACATGTCATGTTTTGTTGAAAGGATAAGTTTTTTTGGTGGGATTAGAGTATGTTATGTTAGTTTTTTTTAAGGACATGTAAGTAGAAATGCTGAGTTTTCACTTTCTTTTATTTTTCAACGATATATGATAGTTCTATTGTTTACAGTAATTGATAAATGATGACTGGAGTTGCAGTATTTAAAATCGATGATCTTGGCAGGCGTCCATCACTAATAGAAGGTATTGGTAGAATTGTGGGTAATTTGCTCTTTTCTACGACATATTTAGATTATGTGGATTGTATAGGAGTTCCAAGATAGTCTGTTATAGATGTAATGTATTTTTTATCTCTCACTGGTAATACAGTAGACTACCGTAGTTGATAACTCGGCATTCAATAAATCGATGAGCAAATTCTATTAATCCACCTAAATTTTGACACTGGTCCGCCACTAGCTCCAAATAGTCGACTACTGTAGTTTTACCAATCCAACCTGAACAGTGTGAACACAAGTCTACCGCTGCGCTGATCTTTTGGACACGCGGCGCAGGAAGGCCGGAGCACGACGGCGCCGCCAGAAGAACCGTCGGGAACCTACCAGAAGGACACGTCCGACTCACTCCGACCGACCGGCGGACGAGCGCGGTGACGTTTGCGCGAACGGCGTGGTCGGCGCGTGAGAGACGAAAACCCCCGAGGGCATTCCGGTCATTTCCCCACCCCTCTCGGCTATAAAATTCGGGCAACCGCGACGGCACGGAACACAAATCTCCGAGAGAAAGCCTTATCCACACCAGAAACCTTGATCTCACCGAGGAAGGAAGAAGAAAGAAGGGAGGAATGGCGGCCGAGGAGGGAGTCGTGATCGCGTGCCACACCAAGGAGGAGTTCGAGAGCCAGATGGCCTTGGCCAAGGAGAGCCACAAGCTGGTATGCGCGGGCGAATACCCCGGGTTTTTTTTTTTGGTATTTTTTAAGGGATTCTGTGGTGCTTGGTCTCGAGATCTTGAAGAAATTCGGCTCGGATTTGTGACGTGTGGCAGGAATATTTGTGTTTTAGGCGATTAGGGCGAAAGCATACGCAAGTCCCCTGGTTTTGTTGTGGAGATTCGGCTGAGTTATTGGCATTTTGGTGACTAGATTAGAACAAAATTTAGATGAGGTTGAAGTTTTACATGATTTAATTTACTGTTTACAGTATGTTCAGATTTCTTGATTTTGATAGGAATTTTTGGTTTCCGTCTCGCTTGGGTTGTGCAATTGGAATTGGATTTACATACTCAGGTTGATAGTATTCCCGATCTGTAGTTTAGTACTGTATATCTGTATGTGATGCCCTAAGGTGCATGATTTGTGTGGATTTTACCATGGGATGATTCTTCTAAGCAGATGGCTGATGAGAGGTCAGCTGCTGGTTAAGGTTAGATCACTAGATGCTTGATCATTCTATATCTACGCATAATTGTTCTGACTCTGCGTCTGGTTTGCGCGGTTATGTATCGAATTTGGCATGAATTATGGGAGCAGCCAGAAATTTCATCCTAACGTTGTCAAAAGCTTGCAATTGTTTTTGCTTGGCACTGTTGCCATGTGTATTTTGCAATAGATTCGTGCGGCTATGCAGGGGTTTTCCGCACTTCAAATCAGCAATTGTTATGTTCATGAGAAGTGGTAGTACACTGTAGACGAGCTGGTACACTGAGGTAAAATTCAGCTCTGCTAGGAGGCCATGTTGAAATGGGAAGGTCTGTTAAACCAACCCTGAATTTTTCAGCTACAACCAATTTTGCTTTCTTACGCTGTGCGGTGTGGGATTTGGGGCACGCAAAATGTTCCTGAAGAGTAGTTAGTAGGCTGATATGCTGTCTAATCGATTACTAATTGGCCGTTCTTGTTCTTGTCACATGCTTACGGCTTCAGAATATATTGGTACTTGCTGTCACTGTGAAGCTGTCATTGTTGTTTTTGACCGTACAATTGACCCTGCTATTCCTGTCATGTTCACGCCACCATATGATGGATTTTTCTGGGCTTGTTCGCAATACAGGTGATCATTGACTTCACTGCTTCCTGGTGTCCTCCCTGCCGCTTCATCGCCCCGGTCTTTGCCGAGTACGCCAAGAAATTCACTGCTGCCGTCTTCCTGAAGGTTGATGTTGACGAGCTGAAGGTGAGCACAGTGCCACAAATGCTCCAAAACATGTCTTCCCTGTGGCAGCGAACTAATGCTGTTTCCTCACCCGACAGGAAGTTGCCGAGAAGTACTCCGTCGAGGCGATGCCGACCTTCGTGTTCGTCAAGGACGGCGAGAAGGTTGACACCGTTGTCGGTGCCCAGAAGGACGAGATCCACAAGAACATCGAGAAGCACCTCGGCCTCGGTTCTGCATCTGCATCCGCCTAAGAAGAGAAGATCCATTTCGGTTATCGAATAAGGGCCAGCACCTGGTGTGCTTGTCGTAAGTCGTTTTGTCGTCGTCGGTTTGGCTTGGATGTCACCGAACTTTGTGTGGATTCAGTCCAGAGTTCCAATACGTCGCACTGGATTCGCTTTAAGTTCCTGATGTTTGGTATCTGACTGTTCTGTCCCGAGTGCCATTATGAAGCAATGTGATGCTGGTGATCTTGTGCAGATAAACATGGCGTCTCCTGAACCCTTGCTTGCGTACTTGTTTCTCACAGAATTTGACATGAAATCCCTGGGCAGCCTTTATCTAGTTGTTGCTCTCTTAGCCAAGTTGTTCGTTGCTGCTGTCATGCCTGATTCTGAGGTACCCTGTGTCCGGTCTTAACTAATTAACTCAGATAGCCAATTTTACCAACCCATCCCAATCTGATGAGCCCTAAACCAATCTTCGTGTAAACTTACCAATCTTGATGGTAATCAGGACAGTTAACATCTCTGTTGACAAATTTACCAATCTTGATGGTAATCAGGACAGTTAACATCTCTGTTGATAAGTCTTCTTTCCTCCTGCACCTTTCAGGAGTATTCAAGTCCGATGAATTGAACTCCCGCTGTTGGATTGGATTCGCATTGGAATTGTGAGGACGACATCTAGAAGGTTGCAGTTAGTCATGCCAGAAGAAAGGAAAAAAAAAAACTGTATAATTCCGGAGGAGAGTTTGACTAGCACAGAATTAAGTGGGGGGTAGAGCGAACTCGTCTTCCCAAGCCTTTGAAATTGGGGTCAAATGACTGCAAACACACGCACCACTGCTAGCGCAGACTTCTCCACACTGTTTTTTTTGGTCAAAAAGTGATTGCAAATACATTTTGATTCTCTCTCTTGTAGTGGACTTGGAACAATTGCTTAGTGTAGTCAATAAAGCTCACACCACACACACACTTTCATGGGTTCAAACCAGGATTAGCCAGGTGAAAGGTCTACAAAAATGACTTGCTCAATTTGTAGGTGGTGGGAATTAAACTCAGGTAAATAGAGAAATAAAGCGGCACACTATTGGGTTTTGCTACGGTTGGCAACTTAGGAACGAAGCTGCCAAGGAAGGAAGAACAAATCGGAGATTCTCTCTTCTTGAACAGATTGGAGGCTGAGAGGCCATGAGCAGCAACGACCGTAGATTAAGATGCCATCATGATTAGCGACAACCGAAGAGGAAGATTAGCACCGTCTGGTTGGCGTAGAAACACGGTTATGGTTAGGAACAACTGAAGAATGAAGATTAATTAGCACCAGCTGGTCTGTATAGTATAGATACAGGATTAGCACCAGTTGAGCTATAGATGCCATCTATGGGCAAGATACTAAGCAGAAAGGTCAACTCTGACGAAGAAAGTCTTGAGGTCTACCGGTGTGTTGCACATGGATGGATGGGAGGCCTTAGGAGGCTTGGACGGGCCAGACGAGAGACCAACCACCAACCACATCAAGCATAGGGTGGGTTTTTTTAGCTACCGTTTTTGGTTGTCTAATGGTTGTTACACTAGTGTGAATATTTATGTGAACGAATCGAATACCATTTTAAAAAGAATGTCCTGATAAGCCGCTTTAAAACTACAAGAGAAAAATTGTACTATTTATTTGTTTAACAGAAACCATAAAGTGAATGGCCAGGACATCACGTAGGTGTCATGTGTGAACGGAACCCACACACAAGTTATTTTGTGGAGTAACATACCTAGGCACTACGGATGGCAATCGAATGCGGCGGGCACAGATACTGCTCGTTCATACCTATGCACACAAACCTATTTTCCCACCAACCAATGTCTACATCTGTTTGTCGATCACTTTGTGCCCACAAACATAGTTGTGGGCAAAAAAACAATAACATGCCCACCAGGGGCGCTAGGCCTCGGGCCGCCGAGGCACAGAGCAAAAAATCCATTATATATATACTGTAGCAAAGTAGAATGGGCTACAAAATTTTATTTCTAGTGGGCTGGGCCCGAGGCCCAGCCCACGGCTGGCTACGCCCCTAATGCCCACCTTCATTACCATAGGTGATCTGTTCTTTTGGGCTTTTATTTTTGGAAAGCCAAAATAAATATGACGATTTCTTAAAATCGTTTCTCTAAACAGCTTCTTGAGCATGCTGATTTATGTGACATCTACATTAGTATCCTTGTCATTCAACGTTATCTTAAAAAATATAACAAAATACTATCTGTTGTAGCTAAAAATTTTCAGTCATACTAAAGAACTAAGTCGTAAATGAACGCGACTTTGCCATCCTACTAGAAATCATTACCCGCACAAAAAAAAAAACTGGGTCGTAAGTGGACGAGATTGCGGACTCTAGCTAACCTAGGCTCGATCTGGGGGAGGTCACAGCTAACCAGCCAAATACTAGCCCCGTGCGGGTGCAGCACGTCACGTGTGTGTAGCCGCACTTAAGAGGTAAAGTATTCTTCCGAGCAAGAGGGACAAGCGAGAAGTGGACTGATGATTTTTTTTTTTTGAGAAGAGTGGACTGATGAATTAGGCAGCGTAGCACTCCCTCAAAACGATTATGATAAATTGCTTCAAAACTGCACGTATATCTAGTTACATATCTTCTATTTTATAACCTATAACGTATTTCAGGCCCTGATCAAAATGGCTTCAGCTTCTGACTTCAGCTTATTTTTGCACTATTCATAAATTTTGTCTTTTTCTGAACTTTTGGTTTTTTTGAGTTTTTTTACCGGTTCTTTTTTCCTCGTATTTATTTACATTATACGTGATGGGCTAATATGTTTTTTCTATTTTTAATTTTTTTTAAATTTAATTATGGTAAATAAGACTCTGTCAGCTACAGTGCTTTTTTCAGCCAGCTACAGTGTTTTCAGCCATAAGCCATGAGGCTTTCAGCCGAACCGATCACCACCTATAGCTACAGCTAATAACTTTTGATCATAGTACAAATATTTATGTAAATAAAGCGAATATCGATAAATTATTCTGTAAAGACTATTTTAATAAATTGCTTCGCAACGGCACACCTCTCTCGTGGACAAGAAGAGCATGCAAAAAACGTCTTGAAAGAAAACGTGAGCTTTATTAAGCAAACCTTCCACGCGGCGTCATCAAGCTTAGAGAAAACCCAACCGACGCCAACCCAACCCGGCCCAAGAAAAGTAGAAAACACGGTTAACGATTAATAAACACCAGTACTAAATTAGAATTAAAATGGGCAGCCGGGTCAAGAATTAATTCTCTCTCTATTTCCTCCTCCTCCTATATAACAATCCCCCTCCTCTTCTCCCTTGCGGAGTCCCCAAGCACGCGCCTTCCTCCTCCTCTTGTGCTCTCTCTTCCCTTTCCATGGCCGCTCCCAGTTCTTGGGACACCTCCTTCCACGAAAAGACCACGAGGATTTAGCACCTGCCTCCGAGTCTCCTCCTCCTCCTCACCTGGCCCGACCGACCGATTCTCCGCTAGCTGTTCAACTATCTCCATTAATCTTCTCGAGGAGAAAGAGGAACTGAGATCTGCAGAGAGAGAGAGAGATGGGCAGGTACGTGGAGCTGCTGGACATGGGGGTGCGCATCGCGGCGCGGTTCCACTCCCACTGCCCGCAGACGGCGCGCATGTACTACCACCCTCCGCCTTCCTCCTCCGCCGCCGCCCCCAACGGCGGCGATGGGAGCTCCGGCGGCGGCGACTGGGAGGGAGCGGGGGCCGTGGTGAAGAAGAGGGAGCTGGCCGCCGTCGGCACCTCGGAGATCATCCTCTACACCGTCGTCTAGATCAATGCATGCATGCTGTGCTCGTCCAGATGTATCGTGTGTGCCTTCCATGGAAGAGAGAGCGGGAGATTGAATTGCAATCTTTTTTTGAAGTAACTTTTTTTTTGTTTCGGTTTTGTCTCGAGGAGAGGAAAAAGAAAGGGGCAAGAGATGTATCGTTGGGTTGATTGAATGGATCGATGAATTTGCAAGTTTCAATTGATTTAATTGATTTGCGACGAGTTCCTTGGTTCGATTCTTGGTGCTACGGCCTAACCACTTTTTAATCTTTTATTATTGCGTCCATGCTCGTTCGATTTGATTTGATCTGATTTCGTTCCTTGTCAAGCCTACACATGCATCCTATTTTTCATTCGATTTTAATCGCTCGGAAATGCTTCTTCTGTGGATTTTTGTTCAGTTTTATCATGATTATTGCTATTCTGTCCGTTTTTTCATCTTGAGGGTGGTGCGTGGTATGGACAGCTAGCTACGTCTACAACCACTTCAAAATCAAATCGCGCCCTAGGTTTGGCTTGGCCGCGAATGAAAAGAGTGAAAGGGAGAGCTGCAAATGCAGAGACGCAGTGGCGGATCCAGGAAAAAATTTTGGAGGGGCTGAATTACCTTCAGCTCGACCTCAGCCCCTTCTACATTATACATCCATGACTAAAAATTTAGGGGGCCTCCAAGGGTCCGGTAACGATAGGGGGGGCTTGAGCCCCCCGCCCCACCGCTAGATCCGCTACGCATGCACGCGGCGAATCCACCCAGATATCGGTCCTTGTCTTTTCGCCTTCTTTCGGAGTCAAATCAAATTGGATAGTTTTTTTAAACAGTTTTTACCATCAATTCTCGAGATCTAAAATTATTTGTCGTTGATATTAACATATCAACGGCTCTATTATCCACTATTATTTTAAAAACATAAATAAAAGCTATTTATCTAATAAAAAATCATTAACCAAATGTAAAAAAGGACTAATCTATAGCCAAAAGTTATCAATGATCAACCAAAAAAGGACAAGACCGATCGTAAAGCAAGAGAGCCCCGGTATTTCCGGGCAAGAGGACTTCTCTTCTTCCGGTGAAGTGTGAACCCCTGTTAGTAGTATTTTTTTGTTGCTCCAATAGAGTGATCTACTGAGTTTATCTGGCACCGTTGATTTTGACTGATCAAGTCTGGACCATTACTTTTAAACAAAAGAAAAGCAAATAGATTTAAACGTAGAATATTAGTAAATTACTTGCAGTTCAAAATCTAACGACACCACTTCTATGTTATATGATTAGATATTTAGTTTTGACTTACCAAGCCTGGATCAAGCTTGGGCCGTTAGTTTTTTAAACAAGATAAAAACAAATAGATTTAAATATAGAATGTTGGTAAATTACTTTTAATTGAATCTAACGATAAACTTTGATGTTACATGATTAGATATTTTTAAGCTGTCGTCTGTCAAAGCTCGATCAGTCAGTACAACTATTGGTGTGGCCGGTTGCTCCAATGAAGTACAATTCTTGAAGGAATTAATTACGGGGTATACTGCAGAGGATCGCTAGTCCGTTCCCCCATGCTGATCGGGTTTCAATTTACCGTAAGGAAAGGGGTAACCCCAGGAGAAGATAAAGCTTGGAGGCTTCCAGCTATGGATACTTGGCCGGTAGTCCAAGCAAAGGCACAGCACATAGACCCCGTCCGGTGCATGTAGCCGCACACATAATGTATATTATGGTATTTAAAATACAACTTTAATCACTAATTTATATTATATATTTAAGATATAAAAGAGTTATAATATTATGAAAATATTTTAAAGACATATATATATATATATATATATATATATATATATATATATATATATATATGTATGTGTGTGTTTTTAGTCTAAATATTAAAAAATATCAATTGTTAAAGTTTTAAAATTTTAACTACGTGCATCCTAAAACGATATTTTATTTATGACCTAAGCATTAAGTACTTTAGACCAGAAGCAGTTTAGGTCCCGCTCATTTCAATTTGAACAGCTGATTTCTGATTTATTTTTTAGTATTCCTAAATTTCGTTTTTCTAGCTTTTTAGCTTTTTTTTGAGTTTTTGCTAGTTTTTTTCGTATTCGTTTGTATTGTTTATGATAGGCTAACATGTTTTTTTTACAGTTTATCATATGTATCAATTAAAGAAATATTAAAATTTAAAAATTAGTTAACAAGAAATAATCATACATACTTCCTATTAAATAATATAGCACAATCACAGGGCATCTTTCAAAACATTTCAACAAAACAGTACATAGAAAAATTACAGTAACTACGTCCACTCTCGTCGCGAAAGAGAGAAAAAGTAAACGCAGCTTCCACTTTTACTTTTTTTACTGTAAGCCGACCGTTGGATTGTTTGGTCCCGGTTAACGTTTCATCGCTGCGCATCTTTTTTACTGCGCCGGCGGCGTGGATGGATGGTTTGGTCTTTTCCGTGGAGTGACCGCTCGCTGTAACAGTAGCAGCGGTCGGCAATGGCCGGTTCGCACCTGCCCCGCCGTATACAACAAGCACACATCCCAACGGGTAACTTCGGTGCCATTTCTATAGACCGTTGGCTACATCTTCGGACTATTGGTTAAATTGTATTACGGCGACAGCTAGTTCTTTAATTATTAAATTAAAAAGTAAGAAAATGTGAGAAAAAACAAAAAAAAAATATCATCATATCTTCGTAAATAATGTAAAGAAAAAAGTAAAATAAAAAAGCTAAAATCAAAAGTTAACATATTTTTAATTTATTTCTGACTTAAAAAAGTCAGAAGCCAGAGAAAATGAGAAGGGCGGGGCTTCATCTTAGTTTCTCATGAAAAATAGTTATTATAATTTTCCATTTACATGTAGAGCTCTCGGCGAAAACCACTCTCTCCCCTGGACCCCTACAGTCTCCTGCACTGGTGGTGTAATTCGACGGACTGGGAGGTTCCAAATGCAAAACGGGCTTGTTTTTCCCCGGCATTTTAGCCATCTTTTAGCTTTAATTTCTATAAATAATTACTGTTTATTAAATTAATAAATCATAGTTAAAAACTGTAAGTCACAAAAATGGCCTATTCTACATGGTAAAGTTACAACTGATGTCACATTATTTTACATATTTTCGGCTGTGCTCATTCAAGCTTACGTTTCAAGCTTCTACCTTTTTTATTTCATATTTTTTTAGCTTTTAACTTATTTTCAGTCTTTTTTCTTTTGCATTTTCCTTCTCACTCCTTTGTATTTCTGTGATGATATAACCAATTTTTTTCTTCTATTTTTTAATTTTTAAATTTAATTACGCTGAAAACTCTATTAACATCTACAATATAAAAAAGCTACCACAATAGCAGAAAAGCTAGAAGCTTGAGTTTTATAAACCCAAATAAGCACCCCTTTATAGTCATGACTATATTATTGCATTTTGCGATGGACAAATATTGCGGAACACCGGTTTACATATACGCCGATCCGAAACAAAAGGGTTCAGTAAAGATATGCTTGTCATATAAAGTAGGGTTTTTACGATAAAACCAAGGATGCATGTTCGTTAAGATAGAAAAAAAAGAAAAAAACGAGAGGAAGTCATCGAGGCAGAGACAACGAGAGTCGATAGAACCTCTCGCATGCATTAAGACATGATGAGTATTTTCCGCAATCTTGACATGTTTTTCCCTTTGCTTCATTACATAGATGGATGTCGTGTCACTCTCTGCCTGAGAGAACTTAGAAGCAACGATGGAGCTAGGATATAGCAATAAGGAGCTCAAATAATCTATATAATATAATTATATTCGATAAAATGAACCAAATAACGCTAATAGCAATAAAATTCTTTAAAATGTAAATATGACCAATAAAATTCTTTAAAATGTAATTAGGAGCAGGTACCAGCACCCCTCCTCCCTCTGCCCTTGATTGGGAGCTGCGACGGAAACGTGTGCCATGCTTCATTGGTCAGGCAGGGACAAGTCACAAGTGGCATCATCTTCAAATAGCACAGAGAGATGTTCAGTTAAAGAGGGTTCAGAATCAATGTGAGCAACAATGCCAAAGCATCCAGGCAAAATAAACACATGGAACAACATCAAAAGAGGGTTCAGAATCAATGTAAGCAACCATGCCAAAACATCCAGGCAAAATAAACACATGGAACAACATCTTGTTTAAACTTCAGGCCGCTGCTACTGCGGCACAGCACAGCCTATCCTGCGTTTTTGAGAAAGACTGGAATTCATCGTCATGCTCATGCACTACTCAATTCAATAGGGAACCAAAGCAACATGAACAGTAGTGTGTTTTGGTACAGAGCTGCAGATCGCCTGAACACAGTAACATAAGGGATTACGATTGTTTCTTCACTTCTATGTTTAAATGCATTTTGGAGAATGAATAATAGCTAAAAGATTCAACAAGACAGTGAGGGACATGCTCGACGGTGTAGCATCCAAACACAAGACAGCTCTTTCTCAAGCAGCCCACAGGCACAAGTTGCAGATGGTGACGTACGTACCACATGAAGCAAATTACAGAATTCTAAACAATGGAAAATACCCTACAAGCTGGCGTGCACACACAGCACAACTTGCACGGACCAGAGACGAACAGGGGTAAAGAAAAATCGAACTGACAAGAAGCAAACATCCTAAGATGCATAGAGCTAGCCCTAGTTGTCGACAAGCTTCCGCCGCTTGTAGTTCACCATCACCTCGCCCTTGATGCCGACGACCATGGCGTTCCAATTGTTCTCCGGGAACGGCGAGACCAGCTCGAACTCGAAGTTCCTCAGCAGGTGCGTCCATATCGCCTTGATCTGCAGGTAGGCAAAGGGCTCACCGAGGCACCCATGCCTGCCACCACCGAAGGAGATGTACGAGAAGGCACCCGCAGCCTTGTCCTCCTCCCTCCCAGCTCCAAACCGGTCAGGGTCGTACAAGTCGGGGTTCTTGTAGATGTGAGGGAGTCTGTTAGCAAAGGCTGGAGAAGTTGCGACAATGTGGCCCTTGGGGATGTCAAACTCTTTGCCTTCCTTCGTCGTCACGGTGAAGTCATAGTGCGACTGGCGAAGCAACATGATCAGCGGCGGGTGAAGCCGGAGCGCCTCCTTGATGCACCGGTACAGGACATCCATCTCCGCCAAGATGTCATGATCAATCTTGTCTCCGTGCCGCCTCATGACCTCCTTCTGCTCCTCTACAGCCTCTGCAAAGTACTGCTTGAACCGAAGGAGGTAGGCCCCAGTCCAGGTCGAGGTGATAGAGCTAGTGTGCTGTCCAGCAAATAGTGCTGCGATAAGGAGCCCAGTTACCTCACCTTCTGTGGTGGGGCGGCCATTCTTGTACTTGGAATCAATGAAGCACTGCAGCATGTCTTCCTCGGACTGTCCAGAGGTCTTGCGGGACTTGATGATGGTGGAGAAGATTTCCGCCAAACGTGCCCGTGCCCAGTCACGGCGGCGGTGAGCGGGGATCGGAAGGTAGGGGAAGATGACACTGATTGGCTGCATCCCATTGTCCAGATCATGGAAGAGAGCAGAAACGTCGTCAAAGAGCTTTTCCCGCACCTCCCTCCCCAGCAAGCATCGGCTAGCAGTCAGTATGATGAGGTGCTCCAACTCATACTTCAAATCCACAGTGCCACTTTCTCCCCACTTAGAGAAGTACTCCTGCAGGGAAGGTTGGATTTGCAGATGAGAATGATATTGATTCATGATATATGCCAAAAAAAAGCTATCATTAAACAAGAAGGAACACAGTAGGACAATAAAAAGTCTGACAGCAAACAGGATTTATCTTGACATGCTAATTAAATGCTAACGTGTTGTGCTATTAACATGTAGAAGGGCGTTGAACGTTAAACCAAATGAGCAGCAATTGATAAAGGAGGTCTAATTTATTTGTGAAAAACTTTCTGTTGATTATTAATGCTAAAAACAAGCATGAAAATAATCTTTCTAAACAACCTTATGATGGTTGCACAATAATGCAAAAAAAACTTCACGCGTACGAAACCTTGTTATTGTGAATAAGGGTGAACAGGATGTACAACGTAAAAGGCAGTCAGTGTGATGAAAATTGAAATTGCAACGAAGATGAGATGCTGCACAATGCACATGTTCTGCAGTATGAGCCTATGTGCAGAATGTATCTACAAAGATATCTACCAATTAATAATCTTGATGAAAAATGTTTCTAGCCACACAAATCCTGTGTCTTTTCAGCAACAAGTTCGTAGGGGGACCTTCAATACAGTCATGAATAAAGCTTTAAAAAGGTACCATTCATATTTAACTAGACACAACATTGCCTAATTTATCGCCTGAGTCCACAAGGAAATATAACTTTGCTCTTTGTAACTCGAGTTATAAACTAACCATTTTCCACCTTTATGATTAACTGATCAAACCAACAGGGCGGGAGGGGGGTACATTGCAAAGAAAAATGCTAAGCATAGTTTGGTAACTTAAGATGTCAAATGTTAAATTGTTAATCAGTAGTGTTTCAGATCCCTTTAATAGTCAACAAATAAATATGTCACAGAGGTCAATACAGTAAAGCAATGGTTATGTCGGGCTAATAGATTACTGTGCCAGTAAAAATATACATAATTAAAAGAACACCAAACCCAAAAAGCAGAAAAGAATAGAAACACTATGAAACAGATTGTCAGAACACTTAAAAGCTAACTTCAATCAACAAAACCAGAAAACATGTAAGGTAGCCACTAGAAAAGAAAAACTGAGTAATTGTTGTTCTAAAGAACTAAGAGACTAACAAAATGGGAAAAAAGCAATAAAGCAAATGAGCAAAAATGTCCCACTAGAAAACATCATAGCACGTATGACATCCCAAAAGTCCACTATATAGCAATATTCTGGAAACATCAGCCCAAAAGGGTCATGTAAGATCACACATCTGTCATACAGCAACTTTCAGATGGGACTAGATTCATCCCCTTAGGGCATCGTAACAAATACAATTGATAACCCTATAGGTTCAATACACAACAATATGTTTTTGAGTTACCAAAATTAGACCACAAACAGCACACCATGTTGATTTATATCAGGCGTTAAATGCTATTGATAGAACAAAAGGAATGGTTGCTATCACATGACTCTAGTGCATAGTAAGCCTCCAAAAGAGAATGAAATCACCACTTTTTACAAAAAAAAAATGAAATCACCACTTTTTACAAAAAAAAAATGCTCACAAGACAAACATCTAAGCACTGAAGAAGTAATGGACTTATGGTATCCTGTGCGACTACTATACTGAAAACTTGCCAAGAACAATTTCCCCTAAATTCACCACATGCATATTACACAACATTACATTTGTTCCAGAAACCCAGATCTATAAAACCTAAGCATGCAAAGCAGCATTCTCTTATGGTTTGAATGACACATGCATATCAGAATTCAGAAGCATACCAGTGGTTGAAAAAACCACTAGAATCACCAGATTCTATTCTTTGGTTAACAAAAACTTATAAGCAAATTAAGCACGCCGAATATTATATCATCTTGCTTTCCTAGCACATTGGTATAGTAAATTCGTAGATATACCAAAATCAAACACTCATCAAAGGCCAAGGACAATTCACTACAGAAAAACCACAGAAGTGACAAAACCCTCACCTTTCATCTTGAAAACAAAGTCTAGCCGACGGTAACTATGTAAAATAGCATAAACTGTGTTACTCTGCTACATTCATATCCAAGAACAAGCATCTCGCCCCACAATTACCACAGCAACCATAACATCATTTAGAATTTTAAAACAGCAAATCAAGACAACAGAGGAAGTAATGTCTCACCTCAGCTTCAGCAACCATCTGATCAACGTAGCTGCGGAGCTTGTTAGCACGGAGCGCCTCGGTGAAGAACCGGAACTGCTCCTGCCTGACCGAATAGTCCACATCGAAGACGACCCCCGGGCCGAAGGTCGGCACATTGAACCGGTACACCTCCTGCTGGCTCATCTCCGATTCGTTGCCCTTAAAAAAGTGCGCCGACACCTCGGGGCCAATCAAGAAGGTGATCTTCTTGCTGAGGATGCCGACGGTGAACACGCTGCCAAGGCGGGCGTACTCCTCCCGGATCATCGGGATGGGGCCGCGCAAGAACCGGAGCAGCCCGCCCACCACGGGCGCCGCCGGGATGGTCGGCGGCAGCCGCTTGCCGTTGGCGCCGGACCTCAGGAGGAGCTTGATGAAGGCAATGGTGGCGACCAGCAGCGCGGCCCCGGCGATAAGCTTCTGCTGGTTGTCCGCGAGATCCATCATGCACTGCTCCCTGCCAATTGCCATTTCCACCGATTAGCTATTTATCACTGATTGGGAGATTGTATTAGGGAAGGGAAGAAGGGGCCTAAGCACGACAGACGCCGTACACTTGAGTGGCAAAGGAAAGAAGATGACAGCTTGAATAAAAGGGGGAAATGGAAGTTGCAAACTTCGTTTGTATCGAAGACAAGACACTAAACAAAATGCTGTATCAAAAGCAAGAGAAGTGGAGAAAGTCTGTGGGATTCAACGATGCCGTCAAGCAAAAGAACAAATCAAAGGAGAGAATTTACATATCACAGTAAGTGCTCACAGAACGCCATGGCCAGATCACAACAGAACACCAAGCCCAACACCTGCAAACCTTAAGATCGAAACACAAGGCAGCCTTACCAACTCCTAACCCACCCACCAGGGGTCCAAATCTCCAGACCACAGGGAAGGAACACTGGCAATCTCCTAAACCCCACGAAAGAAAAACAAGGGGGGAAAAAGAGAGACAAAAGGCGAGATTTTTCTACACCATGTCACCACATCAGCAGAACCAAATGCCTAACGGCCACGATCTTCAAGATCCAGCCACGGGAAGGAGAAGAAAGAAAAAAAAGAAACCCCCAAACCAAAGATCCAATCTTGAAGCGAAAGATGAGAAAGATTTTACCACCTCTCCTTGTCCTATTCGTCGGGATGGGGCAGTGGGGTGGGGTGGACTGTGGAGTGGAGTGGAGAGGGGTTTATATAGGGGGATTAGCAATGGAGGGAGCAGCGTGGTGGGGGACGACGGGGCGGCGGCTTACGGCGGGCGGAAACAGGGGCAGGGGAAGGAAGGAGGAGGACGAGGGCTGGATTAGAATGGATACACAGCCACGTGGCTCCCGGGCCCACCTGGCTGTCTCTTGTGCACGTCTGCTCTCATATGTTCTTCAATCTTCAGTCTCCTGCTCACACACACGTGGACCAGCTCATATGGAGAACAATTGTGTTCGGGATCCTCTGTGGTGGAGGGCTGGAGGCTTCTCGAGTCGAGGGTAACCAGAAGTTTGTATCCAATACACCGGAAAAAATGTTGCACTGAAAGTAGCATATAGAAGGTTGTCACGTGTGACTGGTGGCTAAATGTGTGGCACGGCATCGTCCATCTAGACATGACGTATTTAGACACAATCTATTTAGTCCGTCAATTTAAATTTAAATTAATTGTGTTGACTCTTGAGTTCAGCTACAGACTCAGGCACGACCCACTAAACTTACATGCCGTGTTGTACTAGCCCGGCCCATTTAGTCTGACTGGCCAATGAGGCTCATCTAGCCTATTTTGACTCAAAAAATTGAAAAATTGCAATAATTCAAAAAAAGTGTAGAATTAAAAAATACAAAATAAATAGGCTGATATCGTCTCTAATGGGTTGTGCATAACGGGCTAAACTTGCATAATGGGTTGTTATTGTGCCTAACGGGTCGGACCTAATAGGCTAAATGTGTCTAATGGACTACTATCGTACCTATTTGTACCGTGCCTAATGGACTGTGTTCATGCTAAATCGTGCATAACGAGCTAAACGGGCTGCTATCATGTCTGTTCGTGCTGCGCCTAAGGGGCCATGCTTGTGGCGCGCCATGTTTGGCTTGACACTGTTCGTGCCATGTCGGACCAGAGTAGTGATCCAAGCATTGCTTAGTGCATTGTGTTGTGTCAGCCTAATCCATTTATATAGTGTGCCATGCTGTGTCTGGGTCAAACCAATAGTGTTGTGCTTCGGATCGGCCCAACTGGCACGGTCTATTTGACCAACTCTACGATCCCACTTAACAAATATGATAGGAATCATATATGAATTCGAATTTTATAGGTGGTGATCAGTTGGGTTTAAAAACTCATGGCTTATGGCTGAAAATACTGTAGCTGGCTGAAAAAAACACTGTAGCTGACAGAGGCTTATTTAGCATAATTAAATTTAAAAAAATTAAAAATATAAAAAATATGTTAGCCCAATATGTATAATACAAACGAATGAGGGAAAAAAAGAACCGACAAAAAAGCTCAACAAAAAGCCAAAAGTTCAGAAAAAGACGAAATTTATGAATAGTGAAAAATAAGCCAGAAGCTCAAACCGAACCGACCAGGGCCGATCGTGATCGCAGGAATGCATATGATTGGGTAGAAACGCTAGGATCAGCCCTTTTAATGAAATAAACAGCGTATCAAGGCGTTAGCTCTGGATTAATCTTGGATCATACAAAATGCAATATCCTATCGTTTTCAGACAAGACCCTGAGGAAAATAGAAAAATAACAAAAGCACCTTGATTATTCTCTGTTTAGAGATGCTCAAGATGATGGAGGATCTCACTATCGCGTAGGACGATTGATTCGAAAAATAAATTATATCAACATATAAAATTTGATATTATCTATTCCTAATTTAAGTTATATTAGTTTAGTTTGTTTTTTGTGCTCTTTTCTTGTTGTTCTAGGGTAAAGATATTATCATTCACAACTTTTAAATGATTAATTTATAAAAATGAATTAAAATAATGTTCAAAAAATAAGTGGGAGTTGGCTTCGTGGGATTTCTGGTTATTTCATGAACAAAGAAAAAGGGAGGGACATGGAAGAATTTTTATCTTTGCATTTTTAATGAAGTATCAGGATCTGTTTTTTTCCTTAAAAAGTTATAATAAACTTTTCTTAACAGATTTTTTGGGACTGATATTACTATTCGTTCACACAAAATATTAATTTGAAAACAAAAGATATTAAGAAATATTTTTAATAAAATAAGTGATCGAGAATTTCTCACATCATCTACAAGCTTTTCAACCCTTTTGGGTAGGGATGCAAACGGATTAAATAGGACGGATAATGCTTCTATTATATTTGTTTCATATTTTTTTTCTCGGATGCAGATATAAATATGGATACCTCGGATACAAATACGAATATGAATAATACCGACAGAGCGAATACGAATCGAAACGAATACGGTCACGGATATTTATTAGAACTTGAAAACCCCTTAAACTATACATCCAAAATCAATGAAAATACATAAATATTTATCTTGTCAAAACATTCATGAAATCTAAATAAGCATAAGTATTTTCATCCACAATAAAAACATACTCGATACTCGATAAGTATGCAAAACACATATGCACACATACATCTACTAGTCGACTTCTAATTGCCATGCTAGCGACTACTACTCCTCATCTACTTCACTGCGTGGACGAATAGCAGAGCCACTGGCTTCTTCCTTATCTTCGCTACCTCTCCTCTCACTTACTTTCCTCGTTTTTCCTCTTCCTCATTCTCTGGCTTTGCTCCACCTAGCCGAATCGCTTGCTAGCCCAACTACTCCTGGCTACTACTCTTTGGCCGCCGCCTCACTTTATCTCTCTCTCTCTCTCTCTCTCTCTCTCCACGTCCTTCCCTATTTCTTGCTCCGGCCGAACGCCTCGATGGCTCCAACCACATGCCTCCGGCCACTCCCTGCTGCTGCGCCTACTGGATCCCGGCTGCTCCTGCTTGGCCTCAGCCCCTAGGCCGTTGCCCCCTAGCCCGGCTAGCCTGGCCTAGTCGCCTGCGTGCCCCCCTCGGTCACATCCCGATTTCCCCACCGCTGGCCACTTTGGGCTCGACCCCGGTTGTTGCCCTTGGGCTTCGGCCGCTGCTGCCTCCTGGCGCCACCTCCCTCTGCTACTCGCTCGGCTCCCCAACTGCCGGCGCCGACCCTCGGTCTGGCTTCCATGTTAATTGCGCACGCCTCCCCTCGGTTGCCTCCTAATTTCCCCACCGCTAGCCACTCCGGGCCCGACCCCGGTCATCGCCTTTGGGCTCCGGTCGCCGCTGCCTCTTGACGCCACCTCCCTCTGCTACTTGCCTGGCTCCCTGACCGTTGGCGCCGACCCTCAGTCCGGCCTCCATGCTGACTGTGCATGCGGTGGCCTCGGTGGTGGTGAAGGTGCCGAGTTCTTGTTGGGCCGGATATCCGAACTCCATCATTCCCGGATAGTCTGAGTCCGTATTTGACGGATAGTACACTACCGTATTCGTATTGGTTTTCGAAAAAATAATCCATATTCGCTTCCGATCCGAGACTATTCGAAAAATTCCGAACTGAAACACTCCGTATTCGAAAATTGTTCAGATCGGTCGGAAAACTATTCAATACGTTTGCATCCCTAGTTTTGGGTGATCCTCTCAAAGACCAAATCCCAATAATCAAAAATAAAATAATTTCTTTCCCTGTTTTTCGATCAAGTCGGATCACATCCGAACTCAAGTGGCATTTGTTTGATTTAGCATTTCCTCATTATGCCTTTGGAGTCTATAACTACAATCCACTTCCAACTCAAGTGACATGCACGTGACCTGGTTTGGTCCCCATCATATGTTCAACCCAAGAAAATCCAAAATCTAGCCAAAAAGAAGTAATACTTCACCATGACCATGGCATACAAAAATCCAATAGATTCTTCATCCACTAGTCATTCCAATGTAAAATAAAAGACAGTTGAAAAGCAGTAAAGCACAATACCACTGGTGCCAACAGTATAATCCTTGAACCAGATCATACGCCCCCAGCTGTTTGATTCAAGCTGTTGATCAGGGCCAAAAAAGACAAAACTAAGAAACTAGAAACTAGAAACAGAGGCTTGTTGGAGCAGGGCCGATCTCGATCCATTGTTACTTCATTAACACAAGCAGAGACCTGCTGGTAAAAGTAAAACATGCCGAAGTAAGTCACAACAGAACAGACTACAAAAGGGACAGAGGAAATGGTATGGAGTATTAGACAATGAGAAGAAGAATGTACCCATGGTGTCAATTTCGGTTGCACATATGCAAGGGGTACAGCCAGAATTTGCTCGAGTGTTTGGATCATCCTGCATCTGCAAAATGAGGAAAAGGTATGGAATGACCGGGACAAAGATCTAACATGTCATTTTATCAACAGGAGTCGGTTGATGTCAGGTTCAATTTTAACGCAACCCTCCTCTTGATAATACACAGGAAGGGAGGGTCAACCAACCAATGCACAGAATAAAGCTAAAATTTCTCAAAGGGGAAAATTTTGCAGGGCACAATTTGAGAGGAAAACTCACAGTTCATTGATACATGTTCCCCGTTCACGTGGACGAACGTCTTCAAGCTCATGCTGATGATGGTGGAGCTCATCTTGAAGCTCTGATATCTGCTCAACCAAACCGTATGCCGAAACATGTGTTGGTGTCATTGCTTGAGCCCCTACAGAAAATGAAAACAGGATTGAATTATCCCAACTTCTGGTAGATAATGCCATTACAATTTATAATCGAAGCCTGCTTACTTGAGTGACTGCTAAGAATATCCCTCACGGTATGCAGAAAAGTACCATGATCATCAACAGACCCTTCTTCAAGCATTTCAGATGCGGCTTGACCAATTAAATGATATCGGTCCTAGGCATTTGAGCAGTATAGACTCTATTTTGTGAGAATGTATATAGAAGAGAATGATCACAAGAAGCTAAACAACGTCGTAAACTTAACAGACAAAATCAGCAAGCAATACCAGGCGGCCATCAACAGCTGATAAGAAGCTCTGAAGCTCCACTTCTATACCTTTCAGCAATGAATATGCACTCGAAATTTTTGTCCGTCTTTCAAGCTTGCAAGCTATCTTCAGAAACTGATGAGCAGCCAGCTGATTAACCAGATGATTGATGAACCGCAAGAAAGAAGAAATATCTACATGATACTTAATTTGGTAGGAGGTCGGTTTGAAGAGCTATGAGTAGGCTATGCGAGGACAATTTTAAGCATTCTATCACATAAACAAGGAACTTCTGCTAGAAATAGATTACGAAATTACTACTAGATGCACAGACTTATAGCGGAAGTAGAGTTGATGTAGCGGGTTGATGCGATCGTAGTAATTCTAGCCGCACGTCTCCTCCTTCAGATCCTTGTGATCATCACAGGTTACCGATCATCCTAGTGCTGAAGCTTCACATCAACACCTCCAAGGTATCTACATGTACGGAGCAGGAACACCTCACGCCGGAATGCTAGCGCCGGCAATGCTGTATTAGATGAGCATTGAGTAGTTGATCGAGCTGTCAAAACCTTCATCGACTACTTGAAGATTTCAAAACGCGGTGTTAATAATTCACCCCCTCTGATTGTGGTATTTGATCATACAAGTGGTATCAGAGCCAAGTTGCAATAGCATTATATCGGGATCAGTTCTCTGGTAAACGACCGTTTTTTGATGGAACAGATTATCTCTATTGGAAAACTCGCATGGAGATGTTTCTACAAGCACAAGGTAATGCTATTTGACAAAAAAGTTAAAAATTTGTATGAAGTGCCTTCTGTCGTTACCATTGAAAATACTGCTGATGTAGAAACTAATGCTAAGGATAGAAATATTTTATTGCAAGGTTTAAGTAAAAACGAGTTTGTCAGAATTGCTCGTATTAAATCTGCAAATAAAATTTGGACTACTCTAGTTGATTAACATGAAGGATTTAAGTATGTTAAAGGTGTTCATCGGAATCAATTCAAAAAGAAGTATTCTAAATTTGAGGTGAAACTTGGAGAATCAATAGATGCTCTTTTTGACCGCTTCAAAAAGATTGTTAGTGACTTACAATTTGTTGGTGCCACATATACTGATTCTGATAATACATGACAAATTATAAATTCTTTATATATGTCTATTTGGAATGTGTTAGTCACTATTATTAATCATTCTGTTAGCATAAAAATACTTACTTTGAATGATCTTTATTTCAACATGAAAACACATAAGATTGATATTTTGGTCAGAATAAACAAGACTAACTCCTTAGGCTTAGTGACTAACCAAGCTGATAATTCACCTAGTTCTTCTGGTGTCGCTTTATCTGCATTGTGCTCTATTTCAAATGAATAGTTAGAGAAGATACCAGAAGAGCAGCTTGTACTTCTCTCTAACAGGGTGACCAAGGCAATCAATAACATCAGAATAAGGCGGAGAGGTCTTGTTAGATGCTATGAATGTAGTGAGCTTAATCACATTAAGTTTAATTATTCCAAACTGAAGAGCAAGGAGGTCGATGATGACAAGGCACCAACTCGTCGACTTAGGTTCAAGACTGCCTCAAGCAAGAAGCAAACTATCGTAAGATGGTTAACGAGGTACTTTTAGCACTTGAGAAGATTGATTTGAGCGATGTTGATTATGCAAGTGATGAGGAGGATAATGGCAAGAAGGCAAAGGAGGCGGACTTCACAGGAATGTGTTTTATGGAAAGCAGTGAGAAATTCAACAATGATGATCTCTACAGTGATTCTGATGTGGTAAAACCTTCTTATACCAATTTATCCCGCACTGTGCTTAGATTGACAAGGAGCTCAAGAAGTATAAAAAGAAAATTAAAAAACATGATCTTGTTGTTAAGAACTTAAATTATAAAATTCAGAGACTTGGAGCTTCTCTTCCTGATGATGAATCTTGTGAGTGTTGTCAAGTTTTATATTCTAAATTGAAGCCTGCTAGAAAAATTAATGCATCAACCTTGGCCCAATTTGGTGATGTAACTGCTAAACTTGATGAATTAAAATTGGCACACGACTCTTGTGATGAAAAGTTAAAACTTGCAAGAGATGAAATTGAAAAACTGAAGTCTAATTCTTATGCTCAATCTAAATCTTGCTCTAAGTATGATCTGCTTCAAGCTAGACTTCTCTCATCTCAGGAATTATTTCAACAAATGCTTTACCATGAGACCCTTTCTTGCTCTAACTGTTTTCGATCAGTTGCTTCCTGTGGTCGAATCAGTGTCGTCGGACCAGGTGCTCAACCAGTTGGTTCTCATGGTTGGACCAGAATGGTCGAATAAGATTTTTGACTAGTTGTTTCCCGCGGTCGGACCAGCTTCTCAAGAGACTTTCGACCAGCGTTTTCTGCTTGTTTAGACCAGTCGATGGCCAGACTATTTTCATATAGTTAGTCAGATTGTTTTTGACTAGTGCCATCCATGCGATTCAACCAATTGGTTGTCAGACCAGCTCTACTGAGAAGGTCATACCACCCTGTGGTCGAACCTACTTTTCAACGACCGACTGGTCAAAATATGTCAAATGCTAATGCTTTACTTAAATCCTTGCATGTTTTTGCTCCTGTGCATCGTGTATCTCAGTACTGGATACCTAAATCTTTATTGTTTAACACTAGTACTAAGTTACCGACAATTGTTCGTGTTCTGTAGGCTCGTCGTAAGAGCAAGGAGAACATATGGTTCATTGACTTCGGTTCTTCTCACCACATGATTGGAGACTCATGATGGTTCTCCTCCCTCACTCGTGCTCCCTATGATGAGATGATCATTTTTTGGGGACAACTCTCAAGGATGAGTTCTGGCTAAAGGCACTGTGCTCGTCAACGTCAAGTTCATCATAAAGGACATCACTCTCGTTAGTAAGTTGAACTATAACTTGCTTTCATTTTCACAGTTGGTAGACGATAATCTTAAGGTGAACTTTAAAAAAACATTCATGTTGTATCTTGGATTCATTTAGTAATCTGTCATGCAAAATAAGTTGAGTTGGTCGCTTGTTTAAGGGTGATTTTTCGTATTTAACATCTTCTGATCTTAGTTGTCTTATCTCATCAGACTCTAAGGATTTGTTCTTCTGCCACCATAGATTAGATCACATTGGCCTTGATCATCTAGGTCGACTTAGTAATATGAATATGGTTAGATGAATTCCTAATCTTAAAATTGAAAAGTCAATAGATCTGATTTGTTCACCCTGTCGACGTGGTAAGATGGTCGCATCTGCTTATCCCCCACTCACACTAGTGTAATGACTGATTCTCTTGGACAATTATTGCACATAAATATTGTAGGTCTTTCTAGGGTTCAGTCTGTTGGAGGTAAATGGTATGTTCTTGTTATTGTTGATGATTACTGTATATACTCTTGGGTATATTTTATAGCCTCTAAGGATGAATCTTTCGGTCACTTTCGAGAGCTAGCTCTTATCCTTGCTAATGAACTACCAGGAGCACTTAGTGCAATTAGAAGTGATAATGAAACCAAATTAAAGAACACATCATTTGCTTATTTTTGTGCTGAAAAGGGTTTAGACCATCAATTTTCATCAGCTTGAATACCTCAACAGAACGGTGTGGTCTAATGTAAGAACAAAACCTTGGTTAAGATGACTAGAACAAAGTTAAATGAACATGCTACCCCTAGAAAGTATTGGGTTGAAGCTATTTTGATTGTCTGTTACATTTCGAATAGAGTATTCTTGTGAGCTAAACTGTGTAAGACTTCCTATGAGCTTCATTTTGGTCGTTCTCCTAATATTTCTCACAAGAGTGTTTGGATGTTGATGCTTCATTCTTAAACATGGATATCTTAATAAATTTGAATCTAGATCCTCAGATGGTATCCTTCTTGGACATGCAGCTCACACTCGAGGTTATCGTGTACTCAACTTAGAGACTAACAAAATCGTTGAGACCTAGGAGGTCACTTTTGATGAGGCTAGTCCTGGTACTAGACTCGACAATGCAGTTATATAGCCCTCTGATGTACTCGAGGATATCTTCTATAACTCCGATGATGACAACAGGGAGCTCTAGAGCTATACTACGACACCTATGACCACCTCTATTACTACTTCTACAACTACTCATGAGATAGAGGTCACTACGACTCCTACGATCACCTCTACGACAACTCCTACAATCACACATGAGGTAGATGCCACTATGACTACTACAACTACACCTACGACCACTCCACAAGACCCACTACATATTCAACGACGTCACCCACCTGAACAAATGATTGGTGAGTTAAATGAGAGAGTTTTTTTGCAGCAGGTATAACTCCAATGTCTCATATGCTCATTCTACTTTTGTCTCCTCTTTTGAACCCCAAATGTAAGTCACGCTTTATCTGATAAGTCTTGGATTAATGCCATACATCACGAATTATAAAATTTTGAGCATAACAAAGTTTGGACTTTAGTATCACCCCCTCATGGTCATAATGTTATTAGAACTAAATAAGTTTTTAAAAATAAACAGAGTAAGGATGATGTTGTTGTTCGAAATAAGGGTAGACTTGTGGCTCAAGGATTTACCCAGGTGGAGGGTCTTAGCTTTGGTGAAACATTTGCTCCTGTTGCTCGATTAGAAGCTATTACAATTTTATTAGCATTCGCTGCATCAAACAGTTGTATACTATATCAAATAGATGTGAAAAGTACCTTTTCAATGGCTATATCGAGGAGGAGGTTTATGTTAGACAACCACCTGACTTTGAGTATCCTAAATTTTCTGATCATGTCTACAAATTGTCCAAAGCTTTATATGGTCTAAAACAAGCGTCCAGAGCATGGTATAATAGGCTTAAATTATATTTGATAAAAAATAACTTCCAAATGGGCAAGGTAGATAAGACTTTATTTACTCTCAGGCATGGCAATAATCTTTTACTTGTTTAGATTTATGTGGATGATACCATCATTAGTGGTTCCTCTCATACTCTTATTTCCAAGTTTTCAGATACTATGAGCAGGGAATTCGAGATGAGCATGATGGGAGAACTCACATTCTTCCTAGGCTTTCAAATCAAGCAATCAAATTTGGGTACTTTTGTTCATCAAACTAAGTATACCAAAGATCTACTTCGTTGCTTTGACATGGGGACAGTCAAACCAATTTCTACACCCATGGGATCAATGGCTATATTGGATCCTGACGAAGATGGAGAGCATATTGATCAAAAGGAATACAGAAGCATAATTGACTCTCTTTTGTATCTCAATGTTTCAAGGCCAGACATACACTTTGAAGTGTGTTTGTGTGCTTACTTTCAAGTTTCCTCACGTGCTTCACATCGTCAAGCGGTAAAGTGAATTTTCAGGTATCTTCAGTCAATTTTGGAATTTGGCTTATGGTACTCCTCTTCCTTATGTCTTACCCTTAGAGCTTATTCAGATGTGGATTTTGAGTTGTCGAATTGATAGGAAGAGTACTTCTAACACATGTCAATTTTTAGGCACATCCCTTATTTCCTAGGCCTCTAGGAAATAGGTGTCTATTGCAATTTCAACTGCTAAGGCTGAGTATGTAGCTACTGTTTCTTGTTGCTCTCAATTGCTTTGGATGACAGCTACACTTAAGGATTTTGGTTTAAAATTGGATAGTGTTCTACTTTTCTGTGATAACACTAGTGTGATTAGTATTGCTAAAAATCCTGTGCAACAGTCAAAGACCAAATACATTGATATTTGCTATCATTTTCTTAGAGACCATGTAGAATAGGGAGATATCTTGCATTTCATTGATACCGATTCTCAAGTTGCTGATATTTTCATGAAACCACTTGATACTTCTCATTTTTCTCGTTTGCGGAGTGAGTTAGGGGTGTTGCATCCTTTGGGATTATTCTAAGGGGAAGCTTGGTGTTTAAAAGTTTTGGAAGCTTTGTTTATTATAGTTGTCAAACAATACATCAAATCTAAGTCTTGAAATCAAATGAGTAGAAGATATTTTTTTATCATATTTACCCATATGTTATGTAGTTTTGATCATGACTGGTTGTAATCAATTTGCTCTATTTGAACTAAAACATGACATGGTTGAAGACTTTGACTAGATTGATTGTAGATAGCACCTTGTGATGTTATTTGAAAAGAATTAGTTTGATTGTGAGTCATCTTTTAAATTGTGGTCATGAGACTCGTATGTTTTATATTGTAATATTTTTAGGTTCACTCAAGTTGGCATGTTATGAGAAAAGTAACAAGAAAAGAGAAAGAGAAGGTTAAAAAGATGTATACTTCAAGCATGTCATGGCTAAATAAAAGAAAAAGTACAAAACGTGCTCGAATGAAAAGTATACTTCAAGCATGCCATCATTTAAAAGAAGCTTGCTACAAAGATAGCATCATGAAAAGAAGTATGCTACAAGCATGCCATATGCTTAAAAATGAGTGTGGAGCAATGGATTGTTATATGGGACTGCTAGTTCAACTAGACTTAAAGCTTGCTTCACTTTTAGGCTGACTATTTTAGGTGTGATATTCCTTTGTGCACTTTATAGATCGATTTGGTTATGGTCGAGATGTTCGTCATTAATCTAATATACTTAATCATGCTAAAGACCTGTTTAGACTTGCTTTGTGGTTTTTGACTTTATTTGATCTAGGGAGCTCTACTCAGTTGACTTAGACAAACTCTTAATTCAATGCAAAGTGACTTGGATAATCTACAAAGCTTCTGGATGTTTACCTCATTGCTCCTTCTTAGAACTTTTCTTTTCTCTGGAGTTCTTGATGATTACATTGCCAAAGGGGGAGAAATAGAAGAAAAATTGGAGGAATTTATTAAAATTGCCTCTTATGATGAGGGGTAGTTTTCAAAAGTTTGTTAAGCTTTCTGTGTGGTCTAAGGGTGAGTTTTCTGAGCTTTCAGCTTTCTGCTGTGGTCTGTTGCTTTCTCTTGCTATGCTGTGGTCTCGTAGCTCCTCTTGGTATGGTCTACAGTGTTGAATTTTTCTTGTCGCGGATTTCTAATTCAAGAGCTTTTGAGCTGTTGTCAATGTATTTATTAAGGGGGAGATTGTTAAAACACGTGGTGGTCGTGCATTTTATTGATGATGAATAATTGACAATTGGTTGATGCACTTCTATGATTGAATTTTCAGAATGGCGTGATGGATGGTTCGATTGGTAGGTCTGAGTAGTAAACTTTGACCACAGCAGACTTTGATCATGTCTGACTTTGACCATGTCCGGTTTCGATTACGACAGACTTTAACAACGTCATACTTTGACCACATTTGACTTCGAGCATGCCTGACTTCGATCACATCTAGCTTCGACCATGGTATTTCACCCATGGCAGGTAATCGTATATTTTGATCTCGAATAGTGAATCGGTTATAAGCAACATTTAATAGGTCATAAACTATAGTGAACTGGTCGAAGGTTGTAAAGTCATCTACTACAGTAACTGGTCGATAGTCGTAGCTACAATACTTTTTCATAGTTGTAGATTTTACTGGTTGACACTCGATAGTCGTAGACTTTACAAGTTGATACTCGTAGACTTTGCAGTCTGCTGTCGTTGTCTTAGACTTTTCAATCAGTTGTCATAGACCTCATGATCGGTAGTCGAAGAACTTTGTGTAGGATCATCGATGGCAATCAGAGGGGGGGTGAATGATTGAAATCTCCAGCGGAAGCTTTTTTTTAAAATTTTCTGCCTTTTAATTGTTTAATCTGCAAAAAACAGAAATAACAAAAAGGATTTTTCTGATTTTACTGTAGCAGTACTATAGCGAGTGATGTAGTAGTACCGTACCGATTACTGTAGCAAAATACTGTAGCATGCACTGTAGCGGTTATTGTAGTGACTAGATAACGGGTTGCTAAAAGTATCTAGGCCCCTAAAATGGTTTTGGTAATTAATGAATTTATGTGAATATGAGACTAACATGTTTAATATGTGTTTAAAGGTTAAGTCCATAAGTGGTTGGCAAAGATGCAAGCTAAGGATCTATGTGAAGACCAAAATGGCTTAAGACAAAGATATACTTAGAATAGTATCCCTTTTTACTCTTACCAGTCTTAGGAGAAAAGGTGGAAGACCGGATTATAGGCTAAATAATCATACCATAAAGAGAGATCATGGTAAGTAGCTTGATAGCAAAATTTATGTGTCATTGGGATTAAACTAGGATCATGCATTCATTAAAAATCTGTTTTAAAAAGCCAATCTGTGCTTTGTCTAGAAGAGCGGTAGTACCGCAGTTTTCAACGTCAGAACTACCACAGAGCGGAAGTTTTGCAGGCAAAATTGGAACTACCGGCGTCTGGAAGCTCCGAAGTCCGAGCGGAACCTTTTTTCCAGAGAGCACCCTCTGGGTGTACCTGGGATTTCGTGGGATCGGAAGTACCGGCGCTTTCGGTGGCAATATAGAGTGGAAGCTCCGGACATAGAGCGGGGCTTTTTTTCCAGAGAACGCCAAGTTGGGGTCCGGCCCAAGCGGTAGTACTGCGCCGAATTCGCGGAACTACCACAGAGCGGTAGTACCGGATTTTATAATGGCGGTAGTATCGCGCCAACTTTCCAATGGCTACTGCAGAGCTTCTGACATAGCCGTTCTGCTGTGCCCTGAATTTTCTGGAATTTATTTCAAATGGCTAGTTTTGGTTGGTGAGGGTTATAAATACCTGTACGACTGCTCAAGGATAGATGTTAGAGACTCCATTTAACATCTTTGAGCCTTGAGCATTCATTCCACACCTCTTTTCTCTCTTGAGCATTCATTTGAGGTGGTTAAGCAAAAAGTGCATAGCATTCATTAGTTTGATTCTTGGCACTTGTTTGCATTCAAGTGAAGCCCTGGTTTATTACTCTTGGTGCTTGCCGTGCACCTGGACGATTGGGCGGAGTTGGATCGCTGATCTTCTCAAGGGAGTTTGTGAGAAGACCCGCCGTTCGTGTGGAGGTTGGAGTTCACCTACCTGCAGCGGGGAAGAGCTACTTCTAGTGGATTCGAGGTGTTTCGGCTTAATTTGTGAAGCCGGTCCGATTTGTTCAGGCTAACCTCAACGTGGAATAGGGGAAACCGGCAAGTTTTTGAACACCACGGTAAAACATCGGTTGTGTACATCTCTCTCATATTTTCTTCTAGCTTTTATTTGTTAGTATTATTGTGATCGTTTGCTTGATATAGAGCTAGTATTGTTTCTCCCTTGACTAGAATTGTGTAGGATTAAGTGCTTTATATTCTTGTTATATTGAGATTGTAGAAAATTATTTAGAAGGAAAGAAAATTTTAAAAACCTCCTATTCACCCCCTCTCTAGTCGGTATCCTTGACCTTACAAGTGGTATCAGAGCTTGGTCTCTCATTAATAGACTTAACCGTCTAGAGAGAAAGGATGACTAGTGCACAAAATGCCGGGATGTAGGACATGTACAACATAATTTTCCTAAAAATAAAATTCAAGCCATTGGTTTATATGACACATGTTACATGCTTAAAAAAAATCTAAAAATGAAAATGTTATTGCTCATTTTATTGGCACCTTGATTTTGGGTGCTAAAAAGAAAGTCATTTGGGTGCCCAAAACCTTGGTTACTAACCTCCAAGAATCCAAACAAATTTGTGTACCTAAATGAACTTGATTTTCTTTTGTAGGTAAACTACAAAACCGGTGGAAGGCATTGGGTGCTTGATAGTGGATGCACTCAATACATGACCGGAAAATGTTCATCACATTTGAGAGTAGGAGCAATGAGAAAATCACATTTGGTGACAATAGCAAAGGAAAGGTACTTGGATTGGGTAAAATTGCTATCTCAAATGACCTTTCCATTTATAATGTATCTTTAGTAGAAACATTGAAGTTTAACTTACTATCCATTGCTCAATTATGTGATTTAGGCTTAACTTGCTCCTTTTCCAAAGAAAATGTAATTATTTCAAAGGAAAATGGAAATGAACTTGTTTTCAAATGTTTTAGATTTGGAAATCTTTATTTAGTGGATTTCTCTTCAAATGAGTCTTGCTTGAAAACTTGTTTAATAGCAAAAAAACTTCTTTGGGAAGATTATGGCATAGAAGGCTAGGTCATGTGGGCATGGTTCAACTTAAAAGGCTTTTTAAACATGACTTAGTTGTTGGCTTGAAAGATGTGAAGTTTGAGAAAAAATAGGCTTTGTAGTGTTTGCCAAGCCGGGAAGCAAGTTGCAAACTCTCATCCTTCCAAAAGTATCATGTCAACATCTAACCCATTAGAGCTCTTACATATGAATTTGTTTGGACCAACAACCTACAAAAGCATCAGGGGCAATAGTTGTTGTTTAGTCATTGTAGATGATTACTCAATATATATATAGGTATTATTTTTAAATGACAAAAGCGAAGCCTCCGGCATTTCAAAAGTTTTGGAAAAAGGACCCAAAATGAATTTGATTTTAAAATAAAGAAAATTAGGAGTGACAATGGTTCCGAGTTCAAAAACACTGAAATTGAAGATTTTTGTGATGAACTTGGAGTAAAGCATGAATTTTCCACAACTTACACTCCAGAGCAAAATGGAGTCGTACAAAGGAAAAATCAAACATTGATTTAAATGACTAGGACAATACTTGATGAATATAATACTTCCGATAAATTTTGGGCGGAAGCTATTAACACCGCTTGTCATGCCATAAATCGCCTTTATTTGAATCGTCTTTTGAAAAAGACTTCCTATGAGCTTCTCATTAGAAGAACACTGAACATATCTTATTTTAGAGTTTTTGGTTGTATATGATATATCTTAAGAAAGGGTGTTTGGCTCTCTAAATTTCAAACTCAATGTGATGAAGGATTTTTATTAGGCTATTCTTCAAATAGTAGAGCATATAGAGTTTTTAATAAGAGTTCGGGTTTAGTAGAAGAATCTTGTGATGTTCAATTTGACGAAACTAATGGCTCTCAAGAAGAATAAGAGAATTTGGATGATATAGGAGACGAAGGAGTACGCAAGCCATGGAGAATATGCAAATAGGTGACATCAAGCTAAAGGAAGATCCAACATCACCTACATCACCAAGACAAGTTGAACCACCAACCTCTTCTACAACGAACAACATACAAATCATAGATGATGAAGAAAAGGACCAACAACCTACTATCTACAAGATCCACAATGTAATCGCCAAAGATCATCTAATAGATCAAATATTGGGTGACATGAGTAATGGTGTTCAAACTCGATCTAGAGTAGCTTGTTTTTTGTGAACATTACTCTTTTGTGTCTTCTCTTCAACCAAAACGTGTAGATGAAGCTCTAGATGACCCGGATTGGGTTAATGCCATCCATGAAGAATTGAATAACTTTGCTTAAAATGAGGTTTGGACTTTGGTGGAAAGGCCCAAGAAGCACAACATGATTGGTACAAAATGGGTCTTCCGATATAAGCAAGGTGAAAACGGAGTTGTGGTAAAAAATAAAGCAAGGTTAGTTGCTCAATGTTATACTCAAGTTGAGGGTTTAGATTATGATGAAACATTTGCACTCGTAGCTAGACTTGTGTCAATTAGAATCTTGCTTGATTTTCCATCTAGCTTTGATATTAAATTATTTTAAATGGATGTTTAAAGTGCTTTTCTAGATGGAACAATCTCCGAACTAGTTTATGTTGAACAACCTCCGGGGTTTGAAGATTCAAAATATCCTAATCATGTTTATAAGCTCTCAAAGTCACTATATAGTTTAAAACAAGCTCCTAGAGCATGGTATGAGCGCCTTCGAAATTTTCTTGTCTCAAAAGGTTTTAAAATTAGAAAAGTAGATACAACCTTATTCATAAAAATCATTACTGTTGATTTCTTTGTATGCCAAATTTATGTTGATGACATTATATTTGGATCCACTAACTAAAATTTTTGCAAAGAATTTGGTGAAATGATGTCAAGGGAATTTGAGATGTCCATGATGGGAGAATTGAGCTACTTCCTTGGACTTCAAATCAAGCAACTCAAAGATGGGACCTTCATAAGCCAAACCAAGTACATCAAAGACCTTTCCAAGAAGTTTGGCATAGAAGATGCAAAACCCATTAAGACACCTATGGCAACAAACGTACATCTAAACCTCGACGAAGGAGGTAAGTCAGTAGATACAAATATTTATAGATCTATGATTGATAGTTTGTTTTATCTTACCGCATCTAGGCCCGATATCATGTTTAGTGTATGCATGTGTGCTCACTTTCAAGCTTCTCCAAAGGAGTGTCATTTAAAAGTCGTAAAAAGAATTTTGAGATATTTAAAACATTCCTATAACATAGGGCTTTGGTATCCTAAATGTGTTAAATTTGAATTAATTGGATATTCGGATTCCGATTATACGGGTTGTAAAGTGGATAGAAAAAGCACATTGGGAAGTTGTCAATTTTTAGGAAGATTCTTATTGTCTTGGTCCTCTAAGAAACAAAATTCTGTAGCACTATCAACCGCCGAAGCCGAATATATTTTCGCCGGAAGTTGTTGTGCTCAATTGCTATGGATGAGGCAGATCTTGATAGATTATGGAATTAATTTTGATAAAATGTCTTTTTTGTGTGACAATGATAGTGCAGTCAAAATTTCCAATTATCCAGTCCAACACTCAAGAACCAAGCATATAGATATTCACCACCATTTCTTGAGGGACCATGTAAGCAAAGGAGATATTTGCTTTAGCCACATCCGGATCGAAGACCAATTAGCAGATATCTTCACCAAACCCTTAGATGAAAGCCGCTTTTGTAAATTAAGGAATGAATTGAATGTCATAGATTATTCCAACATTGCATAAATTTACGGCACATTTAAATGTATGCTCACTTGAAGTAGTTTGAGAGTTGTTGTGCAAAACCTTTTTTGTAAAAGAGTTTTGATTTTGATCAAATGCAAAAATTATTTGAAGCTATTATTTTGGTATATTTAATGCATAATGATCCTTAATGATTTTAGTTGAGTGCATAAACTAGGGATCATTTGCATCTGCTCTCATTCCAATCCATTCCCTTCAAGTTTCAGAAAAATTAGAACTACCGCTGTTGTTCGTGCGGTACTTCCATCGACCAGAACTACCAGTAGTGTCAGCGGTACTTCCGCTTTGCGGAACTATCGGCCATCGCTGCGGTAATTCTGCATCTGACTTGAGTGGGAGAAACTGCCCGAGCCCAAGGCTTACATGCGGGACCCCCTCCTTCCTCTGGTTATTCCGCACCTCCTCCGACCGAGACCGTACACGCCTCCAACTCTCTCTCTCTCCCCCTCTCAAATCCTCCACCAAAACCGCTCTCTAGATCTGCAAATCTAGTGAGTTTTTCTTCAAATTTTTGAGGTTTCTCATTTGCAAAGGGTTCAACTCCTCCGATCCTCAAGGTAATCCGAATCAAAATCCTTTCTTTGGTCTCTTTTGAACCCTAGGTCAAGTTCTAGATTTGAACAAAATGTAGATGATTTTGCGCATATAATCTAGGGCAAAAGGGTAGTTTTGGTGTCTTGAGGTGTTTACACACCTATTCCATGGATTCAATCCAGGAAAACACCAAAATTTTATGCACATTGCTTAGCCCTAGAATCGGTCAGGGAGAGCGGAACTACCGCTCGATAGGCGCGGTACTACCGGCCCCTGAACGGCGGTACTTCCAATTTCCCTGACAGAACATCAACTTTACTCCATTCTTTTTCAATCTTAATTGACCTATTCTCCCTGTAATACCACAACAAGAATATATGCAAAATGGAAACATTAGAGGTAAATAAGGGTTTTGCCGTCAGACCCATCGGCGTTTAGCGTGCCGAATGTTTATCGCTCGCAGAGGTTCCCGGACCGCCCCGGGGTAGTCGGCATCGTCTAGAGAGCTGAGTAGCGCTCTCAGAGGTTCCCGGACTGCCCAGGGATAGTCGGCACCATCTCGCGACGTGGGTATTCATCATCCGGCAAATTCTAATCCAAAAGCAAATGTTGGTGGAGTTGAGACAGGAAAACAATTCTACAAAGTGCGTATCAATCATCCCGTTGAAAAAGATGAGCCATTAGTGAGGCCTATGCCTACCTACAACAACATTGGTGACGCCCATGCCAAAGGAGTACCAATTGCTTGGCCTTCGATATTTGTATGTTTGAACTAGCTTTCTAAACTTTACTTTACTGTGGTGTACATGGATAGAATAATACTTAATGTTACAACTTGCTACCTATTTGCAGGTTCAAATGATCAATGGCTGAATTCCTATATATCGATGCGTACAAGAATGGATGAAGAAGTGATGGATTTTAAGAATATTAGATATTGCATTTTTGTTTCTAGTAGTATGGACTTGTACTCTTCACTACTATGTCTGTTTACTCTCTAGAGTCATATCATTGTGTACATATACTATCACTTCATCTGAGCAAGTACTATGTTTGAAACCTTTCTATTATCTGTGGATCTTTATATGATTATTGAAACTTATAGATTATGTGATTCTGCAATGTGTCATGTTTACTATGAAAAATCAATAATAACACTATATGCCACATACAAAGGTAAAATAAATATTTTTTTCCCAAATTTCAAAGTGTTACAATAGGTACAACATGTGTTACAAACCATATGTTCCTTTGTTCCAAACTATATGCTCTACAAAAATGAGGACGTGTTACTAGAGCTAAAAAAAAGTGTTACAGTAGAGAATCACTGTAACACTAGACAAATGTTCCAGTATATAAGTAAATGTGTTACAGTTTAGTAACACTTTTTTGGATGTAAAAGAACACATATATGGTGTTCCAATAGACCAGTATATAGTAACATGGGCAATTGGAACACATAAAAAATGTGTTACGAGGAGAGCTAGTAACACTTTCTTTAACCTATAGTAACACATGTTGATGTTGCTATATCCCTGTTGTGTAGTAGTGCTTATATATGCAGCCAGTGTTGCTAAATCGATCTAGACCATATACATCAACTCGTGCCAACTTTCAACACATAACAAGACAGTATTTCAAATGTATAGAAACTTTGCACTTTGTGTGCATGTCTCGTGCAATTTACTCTTACAATATCAGCACCGAACAAAATAAACAGATAAAAGCCTAAACCTCTTGACCAAAATACAGTACTCCATTTCCCACGTATGGACTGAACTCACCAAACTCGATCATCCATCAAGGTCATCGGAATTCATCATTCATGACCAGTTCGGGAAAGAAATTAGTGGAAATGGGTTCGTTCCTACAACTCATCAAATCTGCCTTATTTTCTGTTATGCGATTCGCCAACCATGAGTACATTTGTTGCAATTAAACCACTCGTGTTTGTAATTCCAACTTTGTTTGTGTATGTTCAATAACTAATTGGAAATGATCGTCTTTTACGTAAGGTATGACTATGAGAAAGAATACCGTTCCAACGCAGAGAGAAATTAAAGGAAAAACATGGTTAATTCTACTTTCCCCGCAATTCGTCATCAGAAATCATGGATACAAGTTATCCTTAAAAGAAAAGACAATTTTGAATCAAGAGGGACTACAAAAATAATAAAGTATTTCACTCAATCCTTCGTACGTAGGATCACAATTTCACAACCATGCAATATTGTACGACGTGGTCTATATATTATAAACTTTAGAATAACGGTTTTTGATATGCGACTTTTTCTATATATCATATATGGTCTACGATCTGATGATCCCAATCATGTCAACGCGAGAACTATATATTCTAGCGAGGATCGATCACGTTCCTGATAACTTATACATTTCACCTCTCTGTAGACATATACGTACATACATGCACACGCATGCGTTGCATGCCAACTTAATGGTCGGCAGGAGGGTGGCAGTAGCCGCCTGTGCCATTCCCGTTGGTGCAACCGGACGCCTGAGACGAGCTCTCGGTCGTCCAAGACTGCGCCACGCCGCCACGCCTCCCTGCCGACGCCGTCCCCTCGCTCGCCACCGGCCGCGCCGCCGCCGTTGCCCCACCGGAGCCGAGGAAGAGGAGAAGGATAACAACAACTACGGCGACGGATTTCATGATCGATCGATGCCTCAATGCTCCTCAATTCGCAGAAGCAGCCAATGCAATGCTCTTGCAGTGTTAACTAGGATTATTGCAGGAGCCTACATTCTTTGCATGTGTATATATACACACGGAGATCAGAAACATGTGTGCATGGTGCATTAGTGGAATAGAGAGAGAGAGAGAGAGAGAGAGAGAGACGTTTTGCCTTGGAACTTGACCTGGAAACGACGTTAATTTGTCACAAGGCAGAGAGAAGATTGTCAATGGATGTCGATCCGCAGCCCACGGTGTGTGACCAAGTGTTCTTTTCAATTTGCCGTACATTTCCCAGGGAAGCAACGGGGAAATGGGCGTGTAGCAGGCGGTGCCCCTTTTGTCCATGTCAAAAAGGAGAATGTTGTGTGCACGGCCTCCCTAAGCAGCATTGATTAAGATAAGACGTAGTTATTATGATACTTTTTTTTATCACATATCCTATCTCTAATGCTTATGCTATTTAGGATATGTTCATATTAACTTTTGTTAATAATTTTTAGTTGCAGTCGATTAATAGTAGTGATCAATGAATAGTAATGTATTATATAAGAAAGACGGTACAACAAAATACACTATAACATTTGAACCGCTATGCGACTTACAGAATTATGATATAATAAAATATAAAGTACGGTACAATATGTGAAAGTAAAAAGTAATAGTTGATGAATAGTAGTGGCTGGTAGGAGCGGCTTATAGAAGCTGGGCATTCGTATTGGCTTCTGCTTTTAGAAGTAGAAGTTAATATGAACATACCTTTAATAAGAGTATACATGCTACAATAATATTAACTTTTTTTAAATTTAGTATATCCTTATCTGTAGGTATAATATATTTTAGATTTATAATGTGGAATGGAGAGAGTAACCGGTAATAATCTAACTTGTCTAGCACCCGATTATCCGAGTGAGTGAATATATATAATACTTTTCGTCCAACTATCGCCAGTTATATACATACGGGTCGATGATTTTAGAGAGATTACGTCCAGACATCTCTCGATTATCTGGATTGATATATGGGCTATAGCCATATATCTTTACATTGGCTATGTTTAGAACATAGAAATTTCACACGGGTTTCAAAGGACACAGTCTCACTCTTGAATTTCTACCAAAACTACTCCATCCCAAATTTCTACAAAAACTAGTGCACAGGTGCACGTGAAACCATTTCTTGGGCCTGTTTGGGAGGCTACAAGCCGGCCGACTTTTCGCAGCCGCTACAATACCTAATTTTTAAACGGAGTATTTTTTCAAGACGATGTCTATAAGTTAAACGTAGTACACGTTAAAAACCCAACATCTGTACCAGCCAAAATCGCAAGTGAGTATCGATCTCTCTGTAATCTGTACCGTAAATAACTAAAATTCAAAAATTTCAGTTAAAAGTCATAAGTCGTAGCTAAAGTAAACAGGCTATTAGATGAAGGAACCCTAAAAGGAGAAGCAAAGGGG
The DNA here is from genome assembly GCA_017311315.1 of Dendrocalamus latiflorus. Classification (NCBI taxonomy): domain Eukaryota; kingdom Viridiplantae; phylum Streptophyta; class Magnoliopsida; order Poales; family Poaceae; genus Dendrocalamus; species Dendrocalamus latiflorus. The sequence goes on from CM029629.1 coordinate 30,356,088, forward strand.
ACCTTTATTAACCGGCTGCACGCGTGTCAGCGGAAGGAATGTGTGCTGCTGCTGCTGCTGCTGCTGCTGCTATCTGGAAGGTCAAACCATGGGCCTAATTAACTACAGGCCACCACCTGAATCAAAACTTGGAGGACTGGATAACCTATCATGCTGCTGATCATGGCAAGGGCCTAACTTCGTTAGCCTTTCTGAACTCTGATGGTCGGCTGTATCCGAGTGTGGCCAGTAATCAGACCACATAATTAATCCCACGATCTATTTATATAGGTTTTGAGTTTTGGATTTAGCTTATAAATAATAATAACTTGTAGAGAGAGATACTCGTATGCGATGTTGGCTGATATAAATGAAGTCATTGTAATATGTACTATAATCGATTAGTAGACTTCACTTTACAAAGACACTCCGTTTAAAAGATATATACTATAGAAAAACGACTTTTAGAATATAATATGAACAAAACTTTGCACGCACAGACCCAAATCGGCCGGGGATATATAGGTGGTGATCGGTTCGGCTGAAAAGCTCATGGCTTATGGCTGAAAACACTGTAGCTGGCTGAAAAAAGCACTGTAGCTGACACAGTCTTATTTAGCATAATTACATTTAAAAAAATTTAAAAATATAAAAAATATGTTAGCCCATTACGTATAATATAAACAAATACGGGAAAAAAAAGAACCGGCAAAAAAGCTCAACAAAAAGCCAAAAGTTCAGAAAAAAACAAAACTTATGAATAGTAAAAAATAAGCCAGAAGCCAGAAGCTGAAGCCGAGTTGATCAGAGCCATAATTGTGGAGAGATGAACACGTTTACCAATTAAATTATCGGTAATTGTGGAAACTTCTGTTGACAATGTGATTCCTGTCGTAGCTCAAAGGTTAACGCTTCAGAAGTGTTGTTGCCTGTTGTTGTTACGCGAGAGGTCATAGATTCGGGTGGTGATCGGTTCGGCTGAAAGCCTCATAGTTTATGGCTGAAAATACTGTAGCTGGTTGAAAAAAGCACTGTAGCTGACAGAGACTTATTTACCATAATTAAATTTAAAAAAATTTAAAAATAGAAAAAACATATTAGCCCATCACGTATAATGTAAACAAATACGAGGAAAAAAAGAACAGGTAAAAAAACTCAAAAAAAGTCAAAAATTCAAAAAAAATCGAAATTTATAAATAGTACAAAAATAAACTGAAGCCATATTGATCAGGGCATCCAATTCTTCGCGGGGTTCTCGCAACCGTTCTTTGTATATTTACTTCAATTTAAAAGTCATTTAAGCAGTGTCATGAGGAAAGTACGGCTCGAAGTAAAAAAATCCTTGGAAATTTTGAGCAACATACAAATTATACATTACTTACTCCTGATCACTCAAAATGTGCCTTTTCCCCCTTCGGGGGCTCACTGTAGATATGCAGCACTTCAGACGCTTGACATGACACTAACTGTACGCACATGCTGATATAATAGAGTCGGTAGCGTCTTGCCTTCTGCATGGCTTCCTCGGTTAGCTCACATCAGTTGGAAAAAAAAAATCAAGATTTGCGGATCTGCCAAAGTCAATTTTGCACAAGTCAGATCTTACCAATCCAAATGGGAAGAGACATTGGATGGGTTTTTTTTTTCTGAATTGTGACTTATGATTATGATTTAAAATTTTGAACTCTGTCTGTTTGCGAGAGATAGTACGCAAAGGATAAGAGCATGTCCAATGCAGGCGCTTAGAGAGATGCTTAGTAATAAAAAACTGATTTTTCTTGCCACATAGGATAGAAAAGGTGCTTATTTTGAAGCATCGATGCTTAAATAAGCACCGGTGCTTAGTAGGTGCTTATGTGTATAACTATATCTATTAATAGATAATATAGCATCTAAGCACCTATGAAAGAGATGCTTGCATTGGAGGAAATAACTTTTGCATGGATGCTTGATGATGTGGCTATATTCTCTCTCTTTAAGCACTCATATATAAGCATCTTGCATTGTACATGCCCTAATAGTCGCATGCTATTTTGGTTGATACAGCTAAACTCAGTATATTTTTTACTATAATCTTTCTGTTAACCTAGCCTTTAAAAATATATAATTTAAAAGTTAACTACTATAATATAAATCATAAGTCATAAATGAAAAAGAAGAGAGCTATTGATAACAGCCTTGTACTCTCCGCTCCTTCCTCCCTCCCTCCCTCTCCTCCCCTCCCCTCCCAGATCCAATCTTCTCCGGTGAGCCCCCTCTCCTCCAACTCCAGTGAGCTTGTCGGCATGGGGGACAGAGAGAGAGAGATCCATCCCTTTTTACTTTTGTACATATTTTAGGTAGTCATGTTCTCTAATTTTCCTAGTAGGCTATCCCCTTGGTGTTTCCTTCCTCATTCGAATTTTTCCCCATCTGGGACGTCGCCAGGAGACCAATCTCCGCCCTCTCTGACAAGTTTTGTTGGACTACGGCGTCTTCTCTGCAGATCGGAAGGAACCCATAAGATTGGGGGAGTGGTTGCCTATGGCGGCGGTGCTCCCTCCCGATCAGTGGTGTGATGTGTCAATCGGTCAGTTAGTTTGGCGAACATCTCTACCTACTCCGACGATATGTTGCGATAGTGCCAGCTTCACCAAGTTACTTCACCTCCCCCGTTGTACAGTTCCAAAACCCCCTCAAGCATGTCGCCGTCCACTGCCTCCACGGCGGTGGTTCTCCTAGTTGTCGGCGCATGGCTTCCTAGTGAGTTCCTCCTCCAAATAAAACTTCCAGTTACTCTTGTGGAGTCTAACTCCGTACTGGCTAGTGCACCGCCTCCTCCAACCACTGTGTATTTTTTTCCTCTTCTCTAAAAAAATTCTCTGTTTCATATCCTACACAGTGCAAAAATCCTATCCACGAGCCTCAGCCCACCCCTTCGCACCCAGAAGCATGAGCTTCTCATTTCCCTTCAACCTCCTTTGGCAAAGGAGGACCTTTTCATTGACGGCTGCAAGGTGGTTCTTTCCGAGCGACGCGACATGCCGACTCAAGGTTAAAGATGGTCGTTATAATACAACTCCGTGGTGTCACTGGCAAGGTTCGAGCTGGCTGTTACATACATCTCCACCATACTTTAATCTTCAACATCGTTGTTGTTGATGAACACAACAAGCTTCAGGTTCTTTGGGTTGCAAGTACTTAGCTGTAATTTTTTTTATCTATCTCTGGCTGTTGTGGAATTGTAATCATCTTGTAGCGTGAGATTAATGAAATAAGAGGTTAGGCGCTTATAGGCCACTTTGCCTTAAAAAACCAAACGGAACAAGTTTGAAGCTTAATCTTTAATGATAATCTGAGTGTAAAAAAATCATGCTTCCACATCTACCGAAATACGCTGATGTATTACTACCTCAAGTGATTGTAAACTTTCAGAGTCCTATATGACAATGGTGCTGGACTGATAATCGCGGAATTTTCACAAGTTTGGGTCGACAAAGTTTGACATCTTCAACAGATATGCTATTGCTTCATATCACGGTTCCTTTTGGAATGCCAATTCGTGGGGACAGAAAAACTTCCAACACATGGGGTAAGCATGTACCATTTCACCATCTCATCCCCAATTTCAAATCGGTAACGATTCTTTAAGTATGGAACTTGATAGATTTTGCCACAATCTGAACAATCCCAGTTCCTTTGCCCATAATAAGTTACTGCTTACATACTGCAAACGCCGCCATACATCAACAACAATATCATTCCAACAGCTTATCGGCTGCCAGATTAGTTCTTACAGAAGAACTGACTCAGTTGCCCCTTACAAAACCCTCAACAAATTTACAACACGGAACAGCCCATGGTCTCGGTACCAAGGTTCTTACAAGGAGAATGCAAAAATAATCCAGCAACAAACACAAAATTTACAACACAGAGCAGCCCATGGTCTCGGTACCAAGGTTCTTACAAGGAGAATGCAAAAATAATCCAGCAACGAGCACACTGTTGTCGGGACATGAGGCCGTCTAGTGGTGATGTGAGGTATAAATTAAAATGAAAATTGGCATGGGGATGAGAATGGCTCATGAGTTAGATTTGTACAGCAACATTCGCAGCATCTGGCTGCCCCACATTCTTCATGACAGACTTGGTCGCTCTTGTTTTTGTAGCTACTCCAGTCCTCGGAGAGCTCTTTGGAGAACACTGTGCCCTGCTGTTACCATCTTTGGAGTTCCCAATGCTGTGACGATGCAACCGACAGCATACTGCACTGCCATTTCCTCCCTCTGGTGTATGAGGGGTGTCGCTGCAGCTCTTTCTCCGTGTCAATTTTGGTGATTTGGCGCGCGTTGGAGGCACCTATAAATAAACAGCAAAGGTGAAGACTAACACTAGTGCATGCTAAAGGTTGCCAAGCTTATGATGCTTAACATCAGTCGAATCAGCAGGTTACATGTTATGTCATAATTGCTATGATATGCATTCACATTAGCATCGTTTGGTACTGTAAGATCTAAGAACATCTTTTCAAGGTTATTAAAGCGATGCGGCGAGGCGCGGCGACTCACCACCTTCACACCACAATATCGCTTATGGCGTGCGGCGCGGCAATGCCATACACATCTTAACCTAGTAGAAAAGAATCGAGTGCATGCATGTGCATGTGTCTGTGCGTTGGGTCTCATGACTGAAACTCACAAAGCCTTCACATGCTGGCCAGTCAAAACCCCTGGCTTTCCTTACCTTTTTCTTCCACCCAGTTCTCATTCTCTCATCTACTTTAGTATAATCCCTTCGTCTATCTCTTCTTGACTGCTCTACACAACTCTTATGTCTTCTTTGGCGCTCCCCAATGGTCTGCTGCCTTCCCTCCTTGTCGGGCCTGGCGTCACTCCCAGTCGGCCCCGGCCTCCACATCTCGCCTTCCTCGCCACCTGGAGCCTCCAGCCTGTCCATCGATGCCCTCCGCCCCAGGGGCCCAACATCCTTCGCCGCCTTGCCAAATCCAGTCCGCCCACTGAAGCCCCGGACCGCTCCCAGGCCGCCGTCGCCGGACTAGCCCGCCTTCGAGTCCACCTTCGCGCCTCTGGCGCCGCTCATCAGAGCTCGGCGATGCCGCCCGCCCCCACCCCCCGTCAGGGGCAGTGTTGCTGCCCTCCTCCAAATGTGCCTCTCCGGCCGGCCCCTGGTGCCGCCACGCTGCTTTCTGCTCGCCATGGATGGCCTCACGTTCCGGACCTCGCCTCCCAAGCTTCCTCTCCGCCCCGGGCTACCTCCCCTAGTCTCCACGCTCGCCTTCCGTCCGAACTCCCCTCAGGCTTCGTTCCGAGACAGCTCCATATGCCGTAACTCCATGTCGTCCGCATGCCAAGTGTGCTGAGCCGTCACGGTGATATGGCGATGCCATGGCGTCGCAACGGCTTAACAACCATGCATCTTTTATACTGCTTGTTGTTCATTTAACCTTATGCCTAATTTGATAATGTAAATACCACTTTTGGTGTAGGAACATGACCTGTTGTTGAGTAAAAAAGACTGCATATTTCTGTAGACCAAGTCAATTAAATGGGAAAATCTGAGCAGTGATGAGTTCAGAAAATTTACCACTTGAGTTAAAATGATGTTCAACCACAAGGACAACAATGAATAATATACATCCGGAAAATAGAATAATCACTGCCTCTACTTCTTGTGCTAATGGGCAGTGTACTAAAACATCAATAATGCAAAGGAATTATATTGGGTGAGGATCCCAATATGGACTCTAGTCATACCAAAGAAAAGCAGTATACCAAAAAAGCAAATTGAAGCAAAGTGAGTACAACCTAGAAGACTGTGGAATAACTAATGAAACAAATATAAGACCTCACATAATCTCGGTCCTCAATGGTATGCATGTGTTCCCATTAAAAGAACCTATCTTGTACAGTAGAAAGTTCAAATGCTTCAGAATTTACTACTCAATTGAACAATGCAAAATATAAACAATTTCATTAGGATATCTTAGCAAGAGAAAACTAAGCACATTACCTTCTTAAGTTCAACCTTCGATGGGGGTCCCTCATGGTAGAAGCTTGGCACAGGTTTTGCTCTAATAACCAGGTTCTTTCTTAGTTGTTTTAGAGCTTCTTCTTGCTCTTCCTATAAAAGTGGGGCAAACGAGAACGAATGGCAACAATAACTAGTAAAATTATTTGAATTAATATGAGCATCGTATAAACAGACTCCATATGCACGAGTTCCTTCACCCTCTTGGTGGAAAAATCAAATTAATTAACCGATCTTCCGACCTGTTCGTACAACTGCCAAGTCACACATAGCATGTCTAACAACACAGCACAAACCATACTCAGTACAAAGCCATACATAACAACACAGCAAGGGCCATGTTTAATAGTCGTTAGCAAGTCCTACATGACGTGCCTAATATAGCATGGCACAAGTCATAGTCAGTGACTCAGTTTCTCATTTGAACTTTGAAAGACTGCCTGCATCCGTGTTAAGGGATATCACGTGATGTCTGTTACAGGAAGAAATCTACAGAAGGTACTTCCTCAGAAATTCAGGTTCCAATGACTGATGTTTTCCGAGTGCTGTTAGTCTTTCCCAATGGAATTGAGGGATGAAATTTCATGATAAAGCTAATCTGATTTGCTGAATAAGCAACAGCTGCATTTTGAACAAGATCAAAATCTGGTGTGGATGTTTATGTAAAAGAAAAACAGAAAATGAGTCAATTTAAGTACTCAACGGATCATACCACTATGGCACAATTGAATGTTAGTGAATAGAAAATTTTGTTAGATACTTAGATTTGTCCAAAAGTTTTAAGCCATCGAGAGACTGCAACCATATCCTAATTTATCAATCATCATGCTTTTAGCATTTTACCACAATAGCCAAATGCAAGCCCAAAAAGTTTTGAGATCCCTGTAAGTTGGGGAAAACTCTTGAATAGATTGATGAGGAACAAGGTTCATGTACATATAGGTGGGGATAGGGGTGGCTTATGGAAATACAACCGACCTCCAATATCCTTGCCTAATACAACTCAATCTATTAGAGTCCCAGACGTGGAGTCCAAGGGAACTCCCTAGCCCAAACCGATCCCTATACAGAGTCCTGTCTAACACACCCCCGCAGTTGGATCGTCTGGTGACCGGACGTTCAAACTGGACCTGAACTCCGTGAAGATCATGGAAGGCAACCCCTTGGTGAAGATGTCCGCATACTGGGAGGAAGTGGGAACATGAAGAACGCGGACATGACCAATAGCAACACGCTCCCGAACAAAGTGAAGATCAATCTCAATATGCTTGGTGCGTTGGTGCTGAACGGGGTTGGAGCACATGTAGACAGTGCTAATGTTGTCACAATAGACCAAAGTGCTGTGGCGAAGTGGGGTGTGCAACTCAAGAAGCAGTTGTCGTAACCATGAAGCTTCAGCAACAGCATTAGCAACAGCTCGGTATTCAGCTTCTGCACTGGAACGGGACACAGTGGCCTGGCGCTTGGAAGACCAGGAGACAAGGTTATTGCCAAGAAACACCGCATAGCCGGATGTGGACTTGCGAGTATCAGGGCAACCAGCCCAATCAGCATCTGAATATACCACCAAATCAGATTGCGAAGAAGACCAAAGTACCAAGCCAAGATGCAAAGTGCCACGGATGTACCGAAGGATCCGCTTCAAGGCCGCCAAATGTGGTTCGCGAGGATCATGCATATGCAGACAAACTTGCTGAACTGCATATGAGATGTCTGGACGGGTGAATGTAAGGTACTGGAGTGCACCTGCCAAGCTGCGATAGTCTGTTGGATCAGCAACCGGAGCGCCTACAGCAGCAGAGAGCTTCGGATTCAAGTCAACTGGAGTAGAACAAGGCTTGCAGTCCTCCATACCTGCTCGACTCAGGATGTCAAGCATATACTGATGTTGGGAAAGAAGTAGTCCTCCTGAAATGCGCTGCACATGCATGCCAAGGAAGTGATGAAGTTCACCCAGATCTTTCATAGGAAACTCCTGCTGAAGGGATGTAATGACACGCCGAAGTAAAGCAGGTGAAGAGGCCGTGATAACAATATCATCAACGTAGACCAGAAGATACACCGTATCACCACCATTATGATAGATGAAGAGTGATGTGTCAGACTTGGCTTCAATAAATCCGAGCTTGAGTAAATAAGATGCCAGGCGGCTGGACCAAGCACGCGGAGCCTGCTTTAACCCATAGAGCGAGCGATTCAGTCGGCATACAAAGTCCTTGTGAACGGGATCCTCAAAGCCCGATGGTTGAGAGGAATAAACTGTCTCAGTCAACAGGCCATGCAAAAATGCATTCTTCACATCCAGCTGATGAATCGGCCAGTTTCGAGAGAGAGCCAAGGAGAGCACCGTACGAACTGTGGCAGGCTTCACAACAGGACTGAAAGTCTCATCGTAGTCGATCCCATGGCGTTGAGTGAATCCTCTGACCACCCAGCGAGCCTTGTAGCGCTCAAGCGAACCATCCTCCTTGAATTTGTGTTTGAAGAGCCATTTGCCCGTCACCAGATTAGTACGAGGGGGACGAGGCACAAGATCCCAAGTGTTGTTAGCCTGAAGAGCGGAGAACTCCTCCTCCATAGCAGCACGCCAGTTGGGGTCTGCGAGAGCTGCACGATAGGACCGAGGCACAGGAGACAGAGGAGCTGCATGATAGATGGATGGTACCCGGAATCCATGCTTGCCCCGTGTAGCCATGTTGTGCTGGTTGGACACCAGGGGTACTGGAACTGCTCCCTGCGGAAGAGAGGCGGGGGCGACCGGTGCCGGAGGCAGAACCGGCGAACTGGCTGAAGCTAGTGATGTGGCAACAACTCGAGGGCGTCGAACGTAGACGAACCGAGTATCCGTTGGAGGCACAGCAGGGGTGGCCTGGGCAGGACCGGTCTGCAGGTGGGAGGCGCCGGCCGGCGCAGGCGCAGCCCCAGCAGGACCCAGCTGAGTCAGCTCTGGGCGGACCAGAGAGGAGCCAGGCACCGGAGTCGCGCATGGCTGCGCGGTGGAGTCTGCAGAGACACCGGGGGCCGCACATGGCTGTGCGGAGGGACCTGCAGGGAGAAAAAACTGTGACGGTCCAATGGGGGCCGGCACAATGTCAGTAGGAGCATCCAGGAACGCGAGCTCTTGGGAAGTGGGAGGGGAATCTGCCGCAGCGAAAGGGAATGAAGTCTCATCAAAGACAACATGGCGAGAGATGATGATGCGGTTAGAAGCAACATCAAGACACCGGTATCCTTTGTGGTGGGGCGAGTAACCAAGGAAGACACAAAGAGTTGATCGAGGAGCAAGTTTGTGGGGTGCGGTGGCCGACAAATTGGGGTGACAAGTGCAGCCAAAGACACGAAGGTGAGCATAGGATGGGACTTTCCCGAATAAGGCAAAGTGAGGAGTAGAAAGCCCAAGGGTTTTGGTAGGCAAAAGGTTAAGAAGATATGTGGCGGTGCTGAGGGCTTCAACCCAGTAGGAGGGAGGAAGACTGGCCTGAAACAGGAGAGAGCGAACAACATTATTGGTAGTGCGAATAATGCGCTCAGCTCTCCCGTTCTGAGGGGAGGTGTGGGGGCAAGACATGCGAAGATGAACACCGCGGGAGAGGAAGAAGGCACGAGCACTGGAGTTGTCAAACTCCCGTCCGTTGTCACATTGAACACCCTGAATAGCAGTGCCAAACTGCGTAGCAACATAGGAGAAAAAGTGGGACAGCGTAGGGAATGTGTCGGATTTTAGCTTAAGTGGAAACGTCCAAAGGAAATGAGAGCAGTCGTCAAGAACAACCAAGTAATACTTGTGACCAGAGATGCTCGGAATAGGGGATGTCCAGAGGTCACAATGAATTAATTGAAACTTCTTAGTGGCACGAGAGGACGACATATGAAAAGGAAGACGAACATGACGACTAAGCTGACAAGCATGACACAAAGTATGACTAGCACCATTGGGGCAAGGAATAGCTAAAGACTGAGCTAGCTTCGACAAAACTTCAGAACCAGGGTGCCCAAGACGCCGATGCCACAAGGAAGCGCCGGTTGCAAGGAAGGAAGAAGCCGGGAGCTGCAGCGGGTATAAGGGTCCGGAACTATTGCACCTGATGATCTCTCTCCGGGATGGAAGATCCTTGATAGAACAACCAGAGGGGTCAAATTCAACAGAGCAATTGTTATCAGAAGTAAACTGACGCACAGAGATTAGGTTCTTAATAAGATTCGGGGCAACAAGAACGTTATTAAGTCGAAGGGATGAATCAATGGTGGTGGAACCCGTGGAAACAACAGGAAGTAAGTTCCCATTGCCGACAACAATAGATGAAGGAAAAGGTGAAGAAGTGGAGGAGGGATGAGAGAGGATACCGGCGTCGGAAGTCATGTGATTAGTGGCACCTGAGTCGAAGTACCATGGCTGCTGGAGGGACATGGTACTGAAGGCATTGGCAAGAGCATGCTGATCCCAAGACGGTGCGCCAATAGGGGGGTTGTGGAACCCTGGTGGGGGAGGCAGGAAGTTCGCAGGCGCCCCTGACGTCTGACCAAACGCCTCTGAGGTGTGACCAAAGGCCCCTGGGTAGGAGCCACCTGGAGCCGGCCCTGGAACACCGGTGAAGTAGGCGTGGGGTTGGGGGCCTTGGGGCGCAGAATGCTGCTGTGGACGCGCCTGAGGAAGGGGTGCCAGAGGTGGAGGACGGAGACCGGGGCACAGCTGGATGGTCCCAGTCCATGGGTTGAGAAAGCTAGGCGCCCATGAGCCAGGCGCTGCCGGCTGTCCATCAGAAGGACGGCCACCCTGAGGAGGGCCGGTCTTCTTCTTCTTCTTCTTGCCGCCCCCATAGTTAGCGCCCCCGTTGTTGTAAGATGGCTGCTGCTGGGGGGGGGGGCGAGGAGCACCACTGCTGTGCTGATTGGGGGGTAGCCCAGTACCAGATGCGGCAACAAAGGCCGAAGGGGTGGAGGAGCGCTTGGCGAGGTTGAGTTCCTCCAACAGGAGATCATTCCGAGCGACGAGGAAGGATGGGAACGGCCGAGCACGCTGCAGGTGCATCCCAATCACGGCAAACTTCTCGTTCAAGCCGCGAATAAGGTGGACCGGTGTGCGATCCTGCACAGGTTCGCCAAGATCTCCGAGGGCGTCAGCCATGCCCTTGAGACGGCGACAGTAGTCCGCAACGCTGAGATCGCCCTGCGAGAAGTTCCGGAACTCAGCATCCAGGTAGAGGGCGCGGGTCTCACGATTGCCAACGAATTGATCTTCAAGGGCAAGCCAGACAGTACGCGCAGTGGTAGCCGGCGCCATCACGGTCTCGACAAGATCAGGGGAGATGGTGCCGTAGAGCCAAGAGAGGACAACACAGTCCATGCGAGACCAATCTGGCAGCGTGACGTCAGGGTCATCGGAGAGGACGTGCTCGGAGAGGGCAAACTTCCCAAGGGTGATGAGGAAGTGTCCACGCCACTTGGTGTAGTTGCCGGCGGAGAGGTCAAGGACAACCGGTACGAGGGACCGGATGTTCTGGACGGAGACAGCTTGAGCATGGAGATTAACCACAGCTGCTGCCTCGTGGAGAAGGAGGGCTGCTCGAGCATCATGATGATCAGCAGTGTTGTCGCCGTGAACACTGAGATCAGGAGGAGGCGGGGCAGCGGCGCGAGCCTTTGCAGCGCGAGAGAGGGCCTCACGCATGCGGGTTTCGGCGAGGAGAACTTCCTGATCTGCTGCGTCGACCTCAGCCAGGGCAACCGCACGGGCTTGAGCAGCCGTGGCGGTAGAGAAAGCCTTGGTATGAGCAGCAGCCACGACCGCAAGCGTCTTCTGAGCAGCGACGACAGCAGCAGCAGCGGCGGTGTCCTCCGGGGCGGCAGCGGCGGCGGATGTGGCCGTGGCGACAGCAGCGGTGGCCTGCTCATGATCTGCGGCCGCCACATCTGCGGCCTCGCGGGCCTGGACAGTAGCAGCCGCAGCGGCCTTGGCGTCGGAGATGCCAGACGAAGCGGAGGGCTCGGCAGCCATCGATCAGGGAAGGAGAGGGAGTCACGCGAAAAAGGGGGAGGAATCGCGCGGAGGGGAAGTCGCGGGCGAAGGGGCCGCGCGAGAAAATCAGCGGAAGGAGAGGATCGGGACGATCCGGTCTCGTGATACCATGTAAGTTGGGGAAAACTCTTGAATAGATTGATGAGGAACAAGGTTCATGTACATATAGGTGGGGATAGGGGTGGCTTATGGAAATACAACCGACCTCCAATATCCTTGCCTAATACAACTCAATCTATTAGAGTCCCAGACGTGGAGTCCAAGGGAACTCCCTAGCCCAAACCGATCCCTATACAGAGTCCTGTCTAACAATCCCATTTACATAAAAAACAAAACTGGAAAGAATGGAATATATGAAACTGGGGGGGGGGGGGATTTAAATTTTCAAGTGACTATATATGAAACTGGGAGGGGGAGGGGTTTAAATTTTCAAGTGACTACTATTTCAAAAGACAAGGCAGGTTTCATCATGGTGTGGTGCAAAAAAAAAAAAGCAGAGAAGGCTCACCTTTTTCCTGGCATCTGCTTCAAGTTTCTCCTCTTCCAAAGCCTTGCGTTTCTCTTCCAGTTTTGTGTAAAACTGAAGAATCAAGAAAATCATGATTACTAGGCTGAACACATAAGTTCTCGATACAGTATGATAAATTACATCATACCTCCCCCCTCTTCTCAGCACGATTACCACATATAAAAGTAGGAGCAACAGGAACTGTTGTCTTCTTAGTTTTTCCAGCTCTTGCTGAAGTTACAGTTCTGTATGAAGCTCAGAAAAAGCCTAAAGACATCTGAGAAAACATGTTATCTAAGCAATTTTGTGGGTTTGGTAGTTGAAAGAACAAAATATTCATGAACATGCAGAATTGTGGTTCCATAATATTCACAAACATGCAGAATTGTGGTTCCATCTGTATTCTATCTATATGCCTATATGTAAAGATTGTGTATGTGAATGCATAACAACCAAAAATAAGGCCAACAGGAGAAACTCGATGAGCCATATCTGGGAAAAAGGATACGAAGAAGTAACGGAATACGAGTCCTCTTCTTGACTGTGGGAAGTATTGTCAGATTGCAGAGGCTTCCTGGGTGTCACTGATGGACTCTGCAATCCATAGCCAGTAAATTTTTGTTATCAGGGCCGGCTGATTTCATATCTAGAAAGCTTACTACAGTCTATGCCATATAAAATCACAGACACAGCCAGGTAAACAGAAAAAACTCTTATGCCAATAAAAAGTCTGATGTGCATTGGTTCAGGTTGTGCAACAAAGTCAAGATAGCTGTGGAAGATCTTCCAAAGACACCATCCTAATTGCCAAATGGAAAGTAACTTGGTATCATTTCGAGTGAAAGATAGCCCATCCCTAAAACTTAACACATTCAGAAATTTCTCAAGATAATATCAGCACGATAATAATTCAAGAGATTTCTTCAGGGGAAAAAAATTACACCCAGGGGATTATATGACAAAGAAGCAGATGAAGCATGGACGATATGATGTGAAAGAGAGTAGGGATTATATGGCAAAGAAGCAGATGAAGCATGGACGATATGATGTGAAACAGAGTACAGATGACTATCAGACCTTCTTTGTCATACTTGCCGGTGAGGTGCTGCTTTTGTCAGAAAGTTTTTCTGCATTGATGGTGGGATGAGCCATTGGAATACAAGTTCCTTCTCCAGAAATCCTCATTTCAGTTGCAAGAGTGAATGGCTCAGGAACAGTATGGTTAGACCCTTTATGTCCAGTTATACCAGGCTTTGTTGGTGAATTGGGAAGAGAAGACTTCTGTTGATCAATCAGCTTTGGCAAATATTGATTTGAAGGCATCTCTTCCTGGGCATTACCATCTATATGTGAGTCTACAGAAGGGGTTTCTTGCCCTTTTGGAGAATCTTCATCATGGCTGCCACTCATAACTTCCTCATGATCAGTTTTCCCATTCGGTGGACATATGACCACACAATCTGATTCTTCATCCGTGGACATTTCTACAACCTCTTTCCCCATTGGACTGCACGAAATTAAAAGTATAAATACATGTATGACTCTGCAACTGGAGCCTGGAAGCCCCTTGCAGTTTATCAGAAAGAATAACAGAACAACTATAGAATCAAACAATAATCTAATATAGTGCTTTCAACTATATTATTTAAAATTAAAAGAATAACTAGCCAATCATGTGAATTATCAATGACATGCAAACAACTATGCTAAAATCCTAACAAGAGTTATGTACATGTAGAGCAATCATAAAAAAAAGCTGGTTGTATAATCTAAACATTCTAAAAGTACACACATCACAAAGATTACACATGCATTTCATAAGTTCTAACCAAGAGCTGTTGTCTAAAGTCAACGATATTTTCGGTACATTTGGGGATCTGTCTCTTCATCCTTCTTAATTCCAATTGTGAAATAGTACACTGTATTTATTTGCTTGTTGACCATATAGCAAAAGGAATTCCTCAGTGAATATATTAATTTACATGAGTGTCACCCTAGGCAACTCCCTGGAATATGAACCATGACAAGCTCCAAACTCACAAGAATTATATTTCGAGTTTTGTAAAAAAAAAATGCAAAGGTCACTTTGAATATTCGACATTGCTGACCATTATCTATAGGAATAACTTCTCCTGACAATAAATACCAACAGCATTTGTAGGATTAATAAACTATGAATCATCATGTCACCATACAATACTCCAAGGGAGCAATTTAAAACTTCAGACGGGACGATCCTAACATCATGGCTACCAAGACAAAATCACAAATTTATCACAACAAATAGCGTAGAAATATCAAACTCTATAGTTAAAAAAAGGCATGCCTACATGACACGAGAAATATATAATTAGCTTAAAATTAAGTTCAACAGCACAGAATAATAATAAAAATTCATGGATTTCTGGCGCAATGACAACGCGCCCACTGGATATCATTTCACAAAATAAAAAATACACCCTACAATTGCTAGCCAAAGCCCAAATTGGCACGCATTATTTTAAGACCCGCATGAACGCGCCCTCAAAACCGCATTACTTGCAGCAGGGAAACCAAGTCATTGGCGCAAACTAAAAATGATATTAGAACGCCGAACATTCCTGCCATTATTTTTTTTTCTAAAAAGGCATTTGAAACAGCACAAGATAAGGAAACCATTCAAAAGCCAAAGCCTTAACAGCACACGCGAAACCCTAATCCACCCCCCGCCTACCGGAAAAAACCCACCAAAAGCTCGCAGAAATCAACAAAACTTGGCCCGAATCGATCGCCCAGCCACCCAGATCCACCGACCAGCTCGAGAAACATAGCACCAAAACAGAACCCCCCAACCCAAAGAAAAAACAACAGCGCCACCACCACCCAGAGAGAGCAGCGCCATTACGTGTTGTCGGCCCCCTTGCCGGGCAGATCCCACCGCCGCCTCGCCGCCGCGGGGTCCCCTCCCCGGCCGTTGGCCGCCGCCGTGGTGCCGGTCTGTGGGTGGAACGGCGCCTCGCCGCCCCTCCCCCTCGCCTCGAACTCGAGGATTTCCTCCCCGCCGCGCCCGCCGACGCCGTCAGCCAGGAGGCCGGCGCGCCGCTAAGCTTCGCCTCCGCCCCACCACCTCCCCTCCCCTCGCTCTCCTCTCCCTCTCGCTTCGCAGTGTGCGCTGCGTTCGTGTGTTTGGGCGTGGGTCGCGGCCAGGAGCGGTCGGTTGTTTGGGGCGGGGGGAGGAGGTGTGCCCGGCGGTGAGGTTACCGCCCGGGCGGGGAGCGGAAGGGAGGGGAGGGTGCCGTGCTGGGGGAGGCAGCGGGGGTGGGGGGTGCTCTCACCTGTGGCTGCGGATGATTTTGACCAGCCACGTGGCAATCAGGTTGGTCAGCACTTGGCAGCGAATTTCCGGGTGTTATTTAGGTTTGGAAGCATAAAATAGTGCTTTCCCTTCTTTTCTTGGGATAAATAGTGTTTAGCCGTTAGAAAATTGTTCTTTTTTAGTATAAGAAAGACACACATAACTTACACACACTACATTTACACAGTATGTATACACACGCGTGCGCATCCCCATTGCTAGCATGGAGAAAGAGCATGTGTTTCACCTAGATCCCATGACATGTAAAATCGTGGCAATCTTAGATACCGCTCGGTTGGGTTGAAATAAGTTGACGTATGATTGAAATTATACTTAGTTAGTTGAAATTATATTGTACCTAATGGTAACTTATTTGACGTAACTAAATTTAAAAAAAAATTAAAAATAGAAAAAATAGGTTAGCCTATCACAAACAACGCAAAACAAATACAGGAAAAAAAGAACCGGTAAAAAAACTCAAAAAAACTAAAAAGCTAGAAAAAGACAAAATTTAGGAATAGTAAAAAATAAGCCAGAAGCTTAAGCCGAAATAAGCAGGATCCTCGTCACTACTTTTTTGCATTTATAAAAGCGTGGAATTGTCAAGTAGATGTCGTTGCAAAAGTCTATCACACTGAGGAATATTGTGATCAAACTAAAACAAAAAAAAGAGTTTTATATGGCATCTGATTGAAAATCAACATATTTGAAACGGCAAAAGATTCTTTTTTGTTTAGTCAACGGGTATTGTCATGGTCAGAATGATATTTTCTTAAAAAAAATTCGAATCCAGCAGCATGCTACCAACTAGGCGAAAAGTAGTGCGATAATCCAAAACTGTAAAATAACCAGTGGCATAGACTGAAATTTTCCTTTGTGCAATGGTGGGGCGAGGGCTTAACATTTAGGGTCAGATATGTCGTTAACTATTCCTATAGTGTCATTTTCTAAATATTTTGCGTTATTTTCTGGGTCAATTCACTCTAACTATCACTACTTTTTTGGCATTTTTCCAAAAGAAAAATCCATGTGGTCAATTGACCCCAGTGGCGGAGAGGGGGGGGGGGGGGGCTGGCACCCCCCAAGGCCCCAGCGACAGCCCAGCAAGTCTGGAATCCAGCGGCAGCGGGTAGCCCAATTACAATTAGTAAATAGTAATTGCCATGGCAATTAACCCAGCAGAACGGCGCCATTTCATATTTCCGAAGGAGGCGAAGCGTCACGCCAACCGGGAGCCGTCCGTCCGTGTCCGCCGTCCGCCCACGCGCAAACCATACCCATACTCCGCGCCTCCGCGGTCCGCCCGTCAGCCAGGTGCCCAGGTAATCTACTAATCTGATCAATGATCGATTCTCTATTCTATAGACTATAGTATACGGACAATACGGTGAGGCATTCGGCTTTAGCCTTTAGGCATTCCATATTTGATATTTCTATTACCAAAATACCAAATGAATTTGTTATTTGTCCCATACAATTTTAGATGATATGAAGAAGAGAAAGACAATTCATAGTTTTTTTAAGCCTGTTGGTTCAAGTGCTAATGTGGAAGTGGAAACTCCTAACGTGGAAGGGGAAACTCCTAATGAACATGATGTGGAAAATCCTAATAATCAGAGTAGTGTTGCTGCTGCACCATTAGAAGCCGAGGCTACCGAGCATCAACCAATTGTAGCTACTAGATTTGAGAGAGATCCTGGTAAATGTGTTCAAATCTTAGAATTGCCAGTTGATCAACAAGATGAAGCTCGAAGATTTTATATTTCAGAGGGCCCATATCAACCTATGTTAGCACAGTACCCACTCAGTGAATTAGCTCATCGTCGTCGATTTCAGAGCAGTTGGTTCAAGCAATTTACTTGGCTAGAATATCCACCTCACACAAATCGTGCTTACTGTCTGCCATGCTTTTTATTTTCCAAGAAGCCAATTGGGAAATCAGGATCAGATGCATTCATAGTCAAGGGGTTTCAGAACTGGAAGAAAGTTAATGATGGAAATGAATGTTCTTTTCTAAAACACATGGGAGATGCCAGCTCAGCTCACAATTATTCAGTTGGGTGTTTCAATAGTCTTAAGAACACAATGGCTCAAATTGACAATGTGATTCTTAAACAAAAAGAGATAATGCTTGCAATAGGAAGACTAAGGCTTACGACTACGATTGATTGCATTAGGTAATAAGAAGAATTTCGCATATCTCTTTTTTTATTTTTGCAACTAGAGTTATATGTGCTGGAGTATTTAATTTTAACTTGTTTTGTTTATATGCTTAGGTGGTTGACATTTCAAGGATGCCCCTTTAGAGGCCATGATGAATCTGTAGGTTCCTTAAATAGGGGTAATTTTCTTGAAATGCTCAAGCTTTTGGCTTTGTATAACAAGGAGGTTAATGAGGTTGTGCTAGAAAATGCTCCCAAAAATGCAAAATACACTTCACCTGATGTCCAAAAGGAAATTCTAAGCATATTTGCTCGAAAAGTGCAGAAATCAATTAGAGAAGAAATTGGCAGTAGCAAGTTTTGCATAATGGTTGATGAAGCTCGAGATGAGTCCAAAAAAGAGCAAATGGCAATAGTCCTCCGATTTGTCAACAAGGAAGGACTTATAAAGGAGCGTTTCCTTGACCTAATCCATGTTAATGATACTACTGCTTTGACACTTAAAGAGTCAATTTGTGCTGTCCTCTCAGCTAATGGCCTAAATATACAAGATATAAGAGGACAAGGTTACGATGGGGACAGTAACATGCGAGGGGAGTGGAACGGATTGAAAGCTCTAATTCTCAATGAGTGCCCGTATGCATATTATATTCATTGCATGGCTCATCAGCTTCAGTTGGCCCTTGTAGCAGCATCAAGGGAGGTACATGAGGTACAAAAAATTTTTCAGCATGCAAATTTCATCATAAATGTTGTTAGTGCTTCTCCTAAGCGCAATGATGAGTTGCTAGCAAATCAAGTAGAGGAAATTGCCTGTGAAATTGAATTGGGAGAGCTTGACACAGGGCGAGGGGCAAATCAGATATCCTCCCTACAAAGGCCTGGGGACACGAGATGGAGTTCCCACTACAGGTCTATTCTAAGCTTAAAGAAGATGTTTGGTGCCACAATTTCAGTCCTACGCAGTATTGCTAATGATCGTTCAGTTTCGAAGTATTCTCGGGGAGATGCCAGTTGTGCTTTACGAATCATTGTCACATTTGATTTTGTGTTTATTCTACTCCTAATGGAAAAGATTATGAAGATCACTGATGTATTGTGTCAGACACTCCAAAAGAAGAACATTGATATCTTAAATGCGGTGGATTCTGTTTCTACCACAAAAGTGTTGCTTGCTGAGTTGCGAAATAATGGCTGGGAACCTCTTCTTGAGGAGGTCAAATTGTTTTGTGGAAAGCACGAGATTGATATTCCGGATCTGAGTAAGAAGTATGTTTTCCCCCCAAATTATTTGAGTATGAATGCTACATCATATTTATTCTTTTGTAAAATTGTACTTGTTCATCAATCAATCCATGTCTTCCCGTCTGCAGGTATGTTGATGTGACTAAATCTCGAAACAAGAATGACAACACCACAGCCTTTCACCATTACAAAGTAGATGTGTTTAATGTTGCAATTGATCAACAACTGGCAGAGTTAGAAGATCGATTCAGTTCTCAAGCGACAGAGCTTTTGTCCCTTTGTGCTTCTTTGGATCCTAGGCTGGACACATTTAACATAGCCAATATATGCACTCTAGTGGAAAAATATTATCCTGCTGATTTCTCAAGTCAAGAAAGAGCTCAATTGGAGTGTCAGCTGCCACATTTTTAAATTGATGTGTGCAACCATCCAGAACTAAAGAAAATATCAACACTTGCTGATCTAACAAGTGGACTATTTAAAACATGTAAATATTCATCTTATCCTATGGTGGACAGGTTGTTAAGATTAGTATTAACTCTTCCAGTATCAACTGCAACCACCGAAAGATGCTTTTCAGCTATGAAACTTGCGAAGACACGTCTTAGATGTACAATGGGAGATGGATTTCTGCGAGATTGTTTGGTAATTTATATTGAGAAGGAATTGGCTGCATCAATTAGTAATGATGATATTATTAAAGCCTATGATCTTGCTGCTAGTCGTAGAGCTAAATTTAAGTTGATAGATATGTAATTTTGTTTTGGTTAAGACTTGTGAAACATGCTACTATTATATGTGACTAAAACCAGCTGGCATGGCTATCAGTTCTACTTTCCTTTGTCCATTGCCCCTCCTATACTCAAATCCTGGCTCCGCCCCTGATTGACCCCACAAGCCCAATATGGCTTCACCACTAGTTTGATGACATGTTTTTATAATATTGTTTTTGCGATACAATTACAGAGGTAATTTTCGGGTCGCTATGCTTTAGGCTTTTTTTTCTCCCTCAACACCATACTAGAGCTATGCATCATGGGTGTTTGATGTGTCCAATCGGTTTCTTCGTTACCTAAAACTCAAACTCGCATTTTATCTTGTCACTCAGCTCTAAGGGGATGAGGAATGGTTAGTGACATGGACATAGAGCTTGTTTGATATGTCTGTGGTTTATGATTTTTGATTGAATTTTTTGAATTTTAGCTGTTTGCGACAGAGCTTACGGAGAGAGAAATACTCGTTTGTGATTTTGGTTGATGCAAATGTTGAGCTTTTAACGTGTATTAACTTATAGATCCTATTTTAAGAAAATACACTGTTTGAAAGTTAAGTACTATAATAAAAATCAAAAACCACTTTTAGAAGCCGTTAAAGAATATGCCATAGATTAGCAATGGCATGAGTAAATTTATCCTCCTCTTTACATGGTCCATGTTAGCTATATGCATTTTCATGCATGGGTCCATTCCTGTTGAGAGAGGCCTGCTAGCTACGATATCTCTTTGGTGGCCGTTCAACAACAAGAACAAAGATTCAACATGTTTTTCTCACAGAAAGGAAAAAGATTCAGCATGTTTCAAAAGAGAGAGAAAAAAATGATTCAACCGATTTTTTTTAGAGTTCAAGACAGATGCGCACAGCCCTCACATCCCAACTCACACCAATCACACGCACATACACGTGTGCAAATCCTTTACACACGCTAGGAAATTTCGCAGATGCACCAAGGTCTCACGGAGCATAGACACACATTTTCTTACTGAACATACGTGTGTACTCTTATTCAGTGAGGCGCATGAGGCTCGATCACCCGAGATCGATCACTCGTGGCCGAGACGTTCGACGATGTCTACGACTATCCAATTAAACCAATTTTATTTGCTATCATAGACATTACTCCATCCATTTCACAATATTTGTCTAGCACATGGGCGGACCTGCAATGGTTCATGGGTGTTCAGCTGAACACACATGATTTTTTTATAAAATACCAGGTATATAATAGGTATATTAGATGTATATATTGTTACTTGTGTTAAAACTATATTTGTATGCCTGTAAATAAATTCAGCCCGCACTCTCCGTATCTCGCGCGCGGCCCATGTAATAGTTAGACCTATTTTTCTTTCCACCTCAGCCCTCCTCACGCCCAAAGAGGTAAATATGTAAATAAAATCCTAACATTTGTTCTATTTCTCATCTTGTGGCTGTCTGTGTGGGAGGTGGCTTCGGCCTTCGAGTGGCGAGCGGGTGGAGGTGCAGGCTAGAGGCGAGTGACGACCAGCAGACGCGAACGTGGTGCCATGATGTGACAACAATCATGCGTGAGGCGGCGTGTGGTGCAAAGTGAGCGTGTGGCAGCACAGGCCAGCAGAGAGGTGTCGCGGCAAGCAGGCAGTGGCACAACGAATACGGAGGTAGGGAGCGGGTGACAGGAAGGGAGCAACGCGGTAGCCAGGAGAGAGCGTGCCATTGGGAAGTGAGCAGCACCTCCAACTTATTATCATCGTCCTCTCTTCAGATCTAGGTGTGCTCCACCCCACTTCACTTATTTTTCTTTCTTGGTCTGTTTTGCTCCATAGAAGGAATATACAATTTCCTCTTAGATGGACAGTTCTTGCTGATGCAGAAATAGCAAAAAAAGGCAAGATCAACAAAATATACAACTCTCATTTATCTCTATAATTTGTTGTTTAATTCATATAATTATGCTCGCATTATATCACTCATTTCCTTATAAGAAATCATTAATTTCTGTAATTTATGTATTTTTATTATGTTTACATACACGTATCGTTGTATCGGTGTTTGGGGGGACGGTGCGCTACGGTATCAACGTATTCGAGCTACTTAGCTCCGAAATCCGAACACATATCTTAAAAATCCTAGATTCGCCACTGGTCTAGCACACATACAAAAGAATCACAAGATTTAAGTAATATTTAATGACATTGGACTATATTTACCCTATTAGATAGATATAGTACTACTGTATCTAATAAGGATAAGTATAATATTAATTTATTAAATATTATGTCTTTTTAGTGTGCGCGCCAGATAAATATTGTGAAACAGAGGGAGTAAAATTGTATCATCATTCATCAACTAGCTAATTAAGCTCTTGCATACTATTCGCTGCAATCCCTATTAAAAAAAAGCTTTTTCCTACTGCTCTATCTCTAGATCACTCACTTGAGAACAAATATGGGATGATTAAGGAAGGGAGCTACTAGCGTCCGTGCATACTATGGAAAACTTTCCATCATATGCTTTCCCTCGCCGTTAGATCTAACTTAGATGGATTTTGACGGTCTATCGCTGCCTCACCAAAGCTCCAGCTTGTTGAAGGAGGAGGAGACCATGGCGGACGGCCTCCCTTGAGCACGAGCGGCGATGACCTTAGACCAACGGCTAGCATTGGAGCTTAGGATACCGATGCCGAGGTTTATGACACTGGTCGTCGTAGTTTGCTTCCAAAGAGAAGGCATGGGGAAGGAGAGGCGATCTTCTGGTCACCGCCGACCCACCGGAGCCCCATCTTACTAGAGGAGCAAGAGAGATAGAGGAGGAGGAACCTGATCGGTTGCAATAAATTTACAAAAGAGACACATGTAGAGAAAGCAAGAGTGACGAAAGAAAGAGCGGGAGGAGCATGCATATGACGGTGGCTAGCTACCAAAGGGGGATAAGTGTTAGGATGTGAGAATAGGGATTGTGAGGCTTAGACTTGTGGGTGACTAGATGAGGATGAAACAACCAATTCAATCTAATGCAATAAAAAAATCATAGAAGCACAACAAGTAGTTCATAAGCTTGTAACAAATCTTTGATCCGATTGCAACAAATATGAAATCAACAAATAAAAATGTGCAACAAATTTGAACTATTAGGGCAACAAATACAAGAAAATATTGCAATAAAAATTAAACCTTGTTGCAACAATAAAGAAAACATCAAAATATCTGCAACATTTGATGTCTTATACTGCAACATTTAGTAATAGCTCCTACAACAACTCGACTTATCTAGTTCAACATTTGAGATGAATACAGAGAAGGATAGGGATGAGCCACCCTATTCACTAGCGCACTTGGTTCTAGTAGGGCAAGGCTAGCACTGCTCTCCCCAGCTCATCTAGTTTCTGCCTGCTAAATCTAGCAAGATCTAACTGTGGTGGGGCGACAAATCCAACGAACTCTAGTCTCTTCATGGAAAGGGCACCTCCATGTGAGCTCTAGCCATGTCGCATGGCTTTCTTTGAGCGCAAGCTGTGAGGAGAGAGAGAGAGAGGGGCTAGGGGTAGGAGAGCTTTGAGCTTTTGGTCACTAGTGAGACGTGGTGGGGCAGGGACAGCTAAAAAGAACTATCGGTGGGAGAGGATAAAAAAATGATATTTGTGTGGTGGTGGTTCATCCTGGGTGAGGCGTTTGATACAAGTCTTTCATACATGGGAGCTAAACCATCAAATGTTTGAGCATAATATTTCTCAGTGATGTTTACAACAAATCTAACCAATAACTGTAACAAAATTATTCAACCCTACAAATTTTCACAGCACAAACACAACAACAAGTGGCTACTCATGCAACAAAATCTCACTCTAGTTGCAACAAAACTCATCGTAATAATTAAAGGATGCAACAACATTGCAACAAAAATAAAAAACACCCTACAACACTTGAAGTGAACTCGCGCAACAAATCGAGTGAATGCCTATAACAAATCCAGCTAATGCCAACAACAAATTGAACTTATAGGAGGCACACACAGAGGCATGTGGGCATTGGCAATGGCCGAGCTTGCCGATGGAGGAGACAATCAGCTTAAAGACCCAAATTTGGCGGGGCTAAGGCCAGCCCAATGGCTCTCGTCTGGCCTCCATTTGCCATTCTCTTTGATTTGCACGAATTCAACGCCCCTAGCTCCCTTCGATCTACACAGATCCGGATCCCTTGGCTCCTCCAGCGTGCTATCTCGACACAGAGAGAGAGAGAGAGAGAGGAAGACGAATCAGTCACATGTAGCAGATAGTGAAAAAGAGTGAAGTAGTTGTGGATGAGTAGAGGATGTTAGAAGGGCGTGGCTACAGATGAGCAAAGGAGCTGAAATAGGAAGATATCCACAAAGTGAGTAGATAGAGAAAATGGAGTGAGGCCATCCGATAAAATCTCGTTGATCCTCACGTCTGTATGGTAGCAATTCCCTTTAGGTAAGTACTAAGATAAACAAGCCAACTACCGACCCAAAAGCAAACGGCGGGCCGAGGTGGCGCTTCGTTTTGTTCTGCACATGTGGCGGTGACTCGAGCACTCCGCCACACTGCACGAGACAAACGAGCCCCAACTTAACCACCGTAATCCTTTCCCCCACCCGCACCCCTCCATCCCTACCTCACCCTGACCCGCACTTACCGGGCCTACTTGTCAGCGATGATATATGTTCGTAATGGGTGCTCTTCCATGGAGCGCTATGGACCAAGCCAATTTAATCCATGCCACCTCAGTGTGCTAATCGCGATGAAACTGATTAGGGTGTCGAGGTGATAATTACACTTGTGCCCGTCCACATCGGGGCAGATGATCGCAGGCGTTGGTCAGGGAACGGCCAGACGGGATTGTATGGCCCCAGATCCTAGGGCATGTCGGTGCGGGCACTTTTGAAATCCGTGGGTTTTGGCGTGGCGCTGTGGGTCACGGGTCCTCTACGTCTGGGCGTCCCGTTCCAGGGCGTTGAAAAATCAAGGAATGTGTCTAGTCCTAGTGTAGCTGATCATGCAAAAAGACCAACTACACATCCAGGGGCATTGAAAAGTCAAGGAACATGTCTAGTCCTAGTGTGGCTAATAATCCCAAAAGACCAGCTACATATCATAGGTTCTTTTCGGTTGCGGCTCATAGTTTATAACTGCGACTTATGCTTTTTGTTCCTAGCATGAGTGCTGGTATGAATGAATCGAATGCCGATAAGTCGCTTCAAAAAGATTGTTCCAATAAGTTGCTTTGAAATGAGTGACGAAGAAGCTGTATTGTTCTATTTATTTATTTAAGAGAAACTATAAATCAAAGAACTTGGTTGATCGGCTAGTTAATACTATGCAGGCTTATCGAACAACGCTTTTGAGTCAAAAAGGTTGTTCTGACAAGTTGCTTTGAAATTAGTGACGAAGAAGCTGTCATATTTATTTATTTATTTAAGAGAAACTATAAATCAAAGAACTTGGCTGATCGACTAGTTAATACTACGCAGGTTTATCAAACAGCGCTTTTGAGCTTTCTTTGGGATTTGATCCAAACTGTTCGGCAGATTCCCACACGTTGTGCACCCGTTCACCACTTTGTTCTCATCTATTGCTTCCTATGCCAACGGCAACAAAATCTGGCTCACTTCAAAGGAAGCCTGTGTTCCCCTTGTGTCAGAGTGAGGAGTAGGTTGGGTTTTACATGTTCGCAACGGTTACGGATGAACTAACAATTATGAAGATTAGTAGTACAGTTTGATTTTTCAAATTGATATGAAAAATTGCGTGTTAAGAAGTAATTAATGGGGATCAGGGTGTAATTTTCTTATTATCCGTACATATAGTTTGTCTTGCACTCTTGCCAGCTAACTTCTGTGGAGGCAACGGACTATTTCAAGTCGTTTCAAAGGGAAGGAGACCCGCTTTCGCCTCCTATGCCAACATCGAGAAAAAACTCCCACACTTCAAAGCAAACTGTTTTTGACATTTTTTTTTGCTTCGGCTTATGTCTTATGATTGTGGCTTATGGTATTTGAGCTCTTCGTGAGAGAATACAGAGTAATAGAAACTCATGTGAGGTTTTAACCGATATAAATGAAGTCGTTACAGTGTGTACTACAATCAACTTATAGACCTCACCTTAAAATAATACTTCGTTTAAAAGCTAGTTATTGTAGAAAAATCGAAAAACAGCTTTTTAGAAACGTTTATGCGTTCCTCTTCTGTCGAGTGAGTTTTCTCATCTAGAATGGTGATGGTCATAGGTTAGCTAACAATTATTGTGATTTTAGGTACAAATCTAACTGTTGGATTGGTAACAAAAATTGAGTGTTAAGAAGGAATTAATGGAAATTAGGGTGGAGTTACATATTATTTGTCTTTCGAGTTGTAAAAAAGTTCGAGCCTCATGAACTGCTCGAGCTTTGCTCGATTTAATCTAGACTTGATTCGAGCTCGGCTCGAGCTTATAACAAACCGAGCTTGAGCTCCATCGTGAGCTTGCGAGCCTATTCGAGCCAAACTCAAATAGTTCGAGTTTCATTCGGTCATTCACCCTCAGGTCCCCACGACTCAAAACACTGCCCAACCCACCCCACCCATTTGACACCCCAGCCCGACAACCCCCAGTCGAGGTCCCCAGATCCCATTCCCCATTTCCCCACCCTCCTCCTTCCCAAATTCCTTCACTAGATCTGGGCCATCCGGCCGGCCCCTGCGCCTGCTCCCTACACCGCTGCCTGCCGGCTCCTCCAAGCTTCCTGCGCCGCTACCTGCCGGCTCCTCTGGCTTTGAGTCCCCAGGCCCCCTGCGCCTCCTCTGTCCCCTCCAGTCCTGCCTCTATCCGGCTCCACCTCTGGCCTCCCTACGTCGCCTCCGGGCTCCCTGTCGTCATCCCTCCGATGTGGCGATGTCCAATCTCTTACGCGCCACCACCCTACTTGGTTGCCGTGCCTCCTAGTCTTGGCTGCACTAGATGCGACTGCCTCCCCTCCAAACCTGGCTCATCCTCTAGCCACCGCTAGCTTCCCCTTCGGCCCTGGCCCTCCACGTCGGCCTTGGCCCGACGCTGCTCTCTCGGTTCCAGCGCCCGAGCCACCTCACTCGGTCTCCTTCGGCTAGGTGCCACCTCTCAGCCACAGCTTCCCTTGGCTCCGGCCCGGCCATGGCTGCCCTTAGTCCGAACTCCCCTATGGTAATCATGGTCTCCAATGCCTTTTCCCCCTTTCCTTTCTTCCTCTTTATTAACTTATTTTCTTATGCTATTTGTATGCTTTTAGTTATTTTGGATTTGTTGCTTGTTTGGTGATTACCCTGTCTGACTGTCCCTTTGATGTGGGAATAATTTTTTCTTGATGAAAATATGAAGTCATGTTTTATTGAGCCTACACGAGCTTTGTCGAGCCAGGCTTGAGCTTCGTCCAAGCCGAGCTTGAGCTGAGCTCAAAGCTCGAGCGCCAACTTAGGCTCGCTCGAGCTAAACTCGAGCTTCTATTGAGATTGAGCCTGCCAGGTTAAACATGCTTAAGCTCAACTCGTTTAAAGCTCTATTTGTCTTGCACTCATGGCGCGTAACTTTTCAGGAAGGCAACTCGAATTATTTCAGGCCGCTTCAAAGTAATGAAGAAAAAGACGCTTTCTTTTCAAATAAGACTCCATTCTTGATGTCATTCAATTTATGTTGTTTTTTTCTATGGGAAGTAGTTACTTCATTTTTTTTCAGCTTATGATTTTCTCTGAACAAATAAATGGGATGATTTTTTCATTGTCTTTCCGAAGCGGCTTATCGAGACAGCCTTTTCGAGACGGCTTATCGGGATTCGGTTCGTTTGCACAAGTGCTCGTACTAGTGCTAAAAGTCATCAGTTGCAACCGAAAAGAACAGGTCGTACACAACTACATATGAGATGGGTTCTTTTAGGCCGTGGTTTTGGTTTTTGGCTTATGATGTTTGAATTATGGTTGTTCATGAGAGACATTATGTAGAGAGAAACAACCGTATGCGATTTTGGCCGGTATAGCTGAGTTTGGTATAGTGTGTACCACAATCTACCTGTAGACCCACCTTAAAAAAACGCACCACATAAAAACTAGTTATTATAGCAGAAAATAATAAGTCAGAGCCAAAAAGAACCTAGACATGGTCCTGATGTCCTATATACTTTGAAGAAATCACTACAATCCAAATTATGTGTACAGCCCATAGCATTTTTTCTTTATTCTGTAGTGGGAAAACATTGATTTCTAAAGCATTGTTGTTCAAAAAAACAAATAATAGGATACGTTGCATAGGGGATTTCTGCTATCCTATACCGTTGCATGATTATAGCACCATAACATTGCCTTTTCTCAATTATTGGATAAAAAATAATTCCCATGCACGGTGGATCATCATAACGTAGAAAATGACACTACAATTGTTTTTTTAATCGAAGCACTTGATATTAGCCTTTAGTTTCTTTCATCTAATTGCTAAAACTGAGATAACAACGGACCATCGTTCACTTGTATCTCTACCATATTAATGGTACATTGGTGCATGGTCGTATTCCGACGGTGAGGTTGGACTAGGGGCCTGTTTGGTTGGTGCCTAACCTTGCCATGCCTAAACTTAGGCAATATGTGGCTGCCACAGAAAGTGTGGCTAACAAAATCGAAGCCACACTTGTGGCAAAGTTTGGCAAGAAACCGAGTCTATGACGTGTGGGACCGGGTGCTAAGAAAGTGTGGCATGCCACAGTTACGTCAATGAACCAAACAGCTACCTAAAAACTGTGGCACGCCTAACTTGTGGCTAGGCAATTTCTAGTCATGAACCAAACAGGCCCTAGGTGCGCCATCAAGCAATCCTTTTCTAGATGAATCTCCAAGCAACCTGGTGCTATGAAATGAGAAATGTGCCTAACTTTTGGCACTGGATTGATCGGGATTCATGGGCAACATTTTTTTGGCTGGGTTTGATTGGACTTTCAATCGACTTATGTTTGTGTGAAGTACAGTAACTAGCTTTTAAATTATATGGCTTTTAAGATGGTGTCGACAGAAAAATTGTAATAAAAAATGTACTGAGTTCAACTGTACTGACCATATATAACTATTTTTCTCTGCGTACTGTCTCTCACTGAACATTCATAATTCTCATATTTTTATTTAAAAATTAAGAATACTGGTCAGGGAAGATCTTGGAATTCGTTCGTCGCTCGTGCGCATCAAACTTTTTATTTTTTGAATCTTTTGAGCGCGACGTCGATCAAATCCAAAGCAATTTGCAACTTTCGGTGAGTAGAATCCGCGGCAGAGGGTTTGCGACAGTGGGCAATGGCACGTGAAACGTGGTATCGGATCGAATTTTTTGAGATATGAAATTGGATCGATAACAACCACCAAACACGTGCCTAGAGTCCCCGGACGAGAAATTGGATGTACAGGCTTGCTCATATCAGTTCTTGCCCTTTCGCGCGTCTCAATTTCTCGTATATATACCCTGCCCTGCGGGATCCAATGGAACTTTTTGTTGTCGGGTTCTTTTGATCTTGCTGTTTGAAACTTCTAATTTTTGTTATCTCTACTACTTAAAAATATGAGTTGGTGGTCGTCGGTCCGTTTTCCCTCCTCTCTTCTCAGCCGTCCAGATCCGTATATAGGTAGTTCTTCTGCTCCTCGTAGAAAAGGTCAGGTCGACGTGTGGGCCGCGCTTCTCCTCTTCTCTTCCCCCGCATACTCCGCCTCCCGCAACCACTCCACCTCCTGCAACCGCCACCTCCTTCTCTCCCCCGAACCCTCATGCCGCGCCTCCTCCTCGCCCTCAGTGCCGCCACCAATTCCTTCCTCGCGCGGTAACGTCTGGTCGTAGTTCCCCAACTTCCCCAGCAGTGCCGCATCCCTCCGTCGTCGCCTCCACAACGCATTCACCCACCGCTACCTCTCCCCATCTGCCCGTCGCCACCTCCCCACCTCCACCTCCCGCAACCGCCACCTCCTTCTCTCCTCTGAACCCTCGTGCCGCGCCTCCTCCTCCTCCTTGGCGCCGCCACCAATTCCTTCCCCACGCGACAACGTCTGGTCGTAGTCCCCCAACTTCCCCCAGCAGCACCGCATCTCCCCGTCACCGCCTCCCCCAACGCATTTGCCCACCGCCTCCTCTCCCCATCTGCCCGCCGCCGCCTCCCCACCTTCACCTCCCGCAATTGTCGTCTCCTTCTCTCCTCCGAACCCTTGTGCCAAGCCTCCTCCTCCTCGGTGCCGCCACCAATTCCATCTCCCATCGCCCCTCCAACCAGTGGCACGACGCTCAGTGACAGCGGCCGGTGGATCAGAGAGAAGGGCGCTCGGTGAAAGCGGCTGGTGGATCAGAGAGAAGAGCACTCGACGATGGTGGTGGCGGCTTCCTCTTCCTACGCCTGTCCACGTGGTACTCCCCCCACCGCCACCGCCTAGCGGTCGCTCACCCGGTGAGTCTCTCTACCTCCTCTTGTTCTTCGCTCGGAGCCCGTCACGCTGTCTGGCGATTTTGGTCTCCCAAGCTGGTCGTTGAAGTCAGTGCCATGGTTAAAGGGGGCCATGTGGCCGAAGTCGAAGGGTTGTGGTCGAAGTCGAAGTCGTGGTCGAATGGGGCCATGGCTGAAGTCGAAGATTAGTGGTCGAAGTTGAAGCCATGGTCGAAGGGGCGGTGGTCGAAGTCGAAGGGCCGTGGTCGAAGTCAGGCCATGATCGAAGTCAAATGGTCATGGTCGAAGTCCAAGCCATGGTTGAAGGGGGCAGTGGTCGAAGTCGAAGTGATGTGGACTAAGTCGGTCTATGGTCAAAGTCAGTCCATGGTCGAAGTCGAAGGGTCTTGGTTGAAGTCCAAACTGTGGTCGAAGGGGACAGTGGTCGAAGAGGGTAGTGGTCGAAGTCGAAAGGTTATGGTCAAAGTTTAAGCCGTGGTCGAAGGGAACAGTGGTCGAAGGGGGTTGTGGTCGAAGTTGAAGGGTCGTGGATGAAGTCGGTCTGCAGTCGAAGTCGAAGGGCCGTAGTCGACATTAGGGACGTGATCAGAAGGGGCCGTGGTTGAGGGGCCGTGGCCGAAGTCGAAGATCCATGGTCGAAGTCGACATCAAGGGCCGTGGTCATTGAAGGGCCGTGGTCGAAGGGGACAGTGGTCGAAGTTGAAGCCATGGTCGACGTCAAAGGGGGCCATGGTCGAAGGGTACAATGGTCGACGTCGAAGGGCTATGGTCGAAGGGGATAATGGTCGAAGGGGACGGTGGTCGAAGGGGAAAGTTGTCAACGTCGAAGGAGCGTGGTCATTGAACGGCCATGGTCGAAGAGGACAATGATCGAAGGGGGTAGTGGTCGAAGTCAAAGATCTGTGGTCAAAGTTGAAGCCGTGGTCGAAGAGGGCCATAGTCGAAAGGGGAAGTGGTCAACGTCAAAGGGTCGTGGTTGAAGGGGCGATGGTCGAAGGGGGCTGTGGTCATTGAAGGGCCGTGGTCGAAGGGGACAGTGGTCGAGCGGGGCAGTGGTCAAAGTCGAGGATCTGTGGTCGTCGTCAAAGACGTGCTTGAATTGGGAAGTGGTCGACGTCGAAGGGCCGTGGTTGAAGGGGACAGTGGTTGAAGGGGGCAGTGGTCAAAGTCGAAGATGGCAGTGCTCGAAGTCGAAGGGGGCAGCAATCAAGTAGTGGTCATGGTCGTAGTCATAGCGCCCGTGGACGTGGTCATAGCGGTCATGGTCGTAGTCGTAGCGCCAATCCGGAGGGCACCTGCTGGTTCGTCCATAACCTCTGCCACTACGAGTTCCCCCTCTAGTTGGACATCCGCGTAGACTACCCCTAGGTCACCCCCGAGACCGAGCTCCCCACCCTCTACCCACAAGGTCTCGTACTCCCCATGGATTGTAACATGCTTTTGGCCATGAGGTGTGATCGATAGTTTCCGATTTATGACCATGAGCATTGGTCGATGTGTTTTGACTTACGACCACGAGGTGTGGTCGATGTCTTTCGACTTACAACCATGAGCACTGGTTGAAGTCGAAGATCTGTGGTCAAAATCGAAGTCGTGGTTGAAGGGTGAAGTGGTAGGCATCAAAGGGCCGTGGTCAAAGGGGATAGTGGTTGAATGGGGCAGTGGTCAAAGTCGAAGGGGGCAGTGGTCGAAGTCGGGGCCATGGTCGCAGAGGTCCGTGGTCGACGTCAAAGGGCCGTGGTCGAAGTCAGCGCCGAGCAGGTAGGGCGAGTCGAGCAGGCTGGTGCCGGCAGTCGAGCGACAGGGCACACGCGCTATGGAGGCCTGCCAACGTACGACCACCAGCGATGGTCGACCACTCCCGACCTACGATCATGTGCAATGGTCGACGGCTTCTAACTTACAACCACGAGGTGTGATCGACGGCTCCCGATTTACAACCACGAGTACTGGTCGATGTGTTTCGACTTACGACCACGAGGTGTGGTCGCTGTTTTCCGCCTTACGACCATGAGTGCTGGTTGATGTGTTCTGACTTACAACCACGAGGTGTCCTCGATGGCTTCCGACTTACAACAAAGAACAATGGTCGTTGGCTTCTGACATATGACCACGAGCCATTGTCGAAGGCTCCTGATTTAAGATCACGATCGATCGTTGACCGCTGCCAACTTACAACCACCAGCGATAGTCGACCACTCCCGACCTACGATTACGCACGATGGTCAACGGCTTCCAACTTACGACAACGATGTGTGCTCGAGGGATCTCGACCTACGATCACAAGGTGTGGTCGATGTCTTCCGACTTATGACCACGAGGTGTGATCGATGGCTTCCTATTTACTTGACGGATTTAAAAACTTCTAGAACATGTTTGTATGCATATTCTAAAAATTTTTACCACCCGTGAGTTTTAAAACATGTAGTATGATAAATTTTGAAAATTCGTAGCAACTTATGGGCATTCAACTAGTAGTAACTAGCTTTTAAATAGTGCGTCTTTTTAAGATGAAGTTTACAATTCGATTATAGTAGACACTATACCGACTTCAGGTATACTGGTCAAAATCAAATGTGACTGTCTCTCTATTCGTACTTTCTGTCGCGAACAGTCAAAATTCAAAAGTCATAAGCCAAAAGGCACTATGGCTTTTGACTTAAATTTTTTAAATTTTAGCTGTTCGTGATAGAGTATAAAGAGAGATACTCACGTACGATTTTGGTCGATATAGATGAAGTTGAGATAGAGTCTACTACAATTATTTTGTAGGCTCCATATTAAAATAATATTTTATAAGAAAACTAGTTACTGTAAAAAATAAACCATAAGTTTGAAAGAACTTAATCATATATATAGCCTAAAAGAATCCACCGTATGCTGCACATGAAGAACGAAAGAAGCACAATGTGTTTTGAGTTTTTTTTGGTCCACTTATTTGAGCTCTCGTTTCACAATAAACAACCATTCTACCGAGCGTCTAGCCAAACACATTGATCTATTTGCAACGAATGGATTTTGTAGAAAGCAGACGGATAACTGCGCAGCCAGGGCCCAGGGGGGCAACGTGTTTCCTTACCATCGACAGTCGTGGTTGCTCACCGGTAGCCACTGAATGCGCTGACGCAGAAACGATAACTGCCCCATGAGGGGCTGTTTGGTTCGGCTAAAATAAATTAACTTATAATTTAGTTTATATTGTAGTTAGGTATTTTATACTATATCTAATGATGGTTTATTTAATGTAATTAAATTTTAAAAAAAATTAAAAATAGAAAATAGTTTAGCTCATCACAGATAATGCAAGTGAATACAAGAAAAAAAAGAAAAGGGCAAAGAAGCCAAAAAAACCAAAAAGTCAGAGAAAGATGAAATCGAGGAATAATGAGCTAGAAGTCAGAAGCTATAAGCTCAAACAAAAACGAGCGGGGCCGACGTGCCTAGGCATTCTCCCTCTGTTTTTCCCGTTGACCATTTTGCCCAGTATTGTCAGTCGCACCTGCAGTGTAGATGTGCAAATGTCCAGTTAGGGGGTTAGTTAGTGTAGACGTGCAGTGTAATTGCGCCTTAGAGCATCCATAGTGTACAAGCAAAACAACCTCCAAGAGGAGAGAGGCGATCGTAGCCTCCCTACATTACAACGTTTGGCCTCCAAGCTCTAGAGGCTGGCATCGATGCCAGATATTACACATTGCAGATAAATATTATATATTACAGACAAAATTGCTAAGCTTAGAGGTTAGTTGAAGGTTTTGATTTAGAGGCTGAATTGCCCCCAGCCACTATAGATGCCTTTAGTCCATACAAAGAATTCACAAATGTTCTTCGTGAATGTTAATCAGATTTGATCAACAAACTAGTTATAATTTTTTTCATTTTAAATATATAATTTAAAAGATTTTCATATTCTGAGAAATGTTTGTGATCGTATTTGATTTAATTCATATTTGTATTTGATATTATTTGTACTTATGTTTGTATCCAGAGTGTATATATTCATACCTGTATCTAAGAAAAATATGAAAATAAATATTGTAGAGCTATTATCCACTATATCCATTCCGTTTTTCACCGCTAGGTATAGTACGTGCGTGACAGAGCATCGATCGCATGTACTCCTGTCATCACAGGAGAGGAGTATCCACCTCCAATGACGGATGGATGAATGGCTAAGATCTAATTAATCCACATTGATTAGCACAAAGCACCAACCTATGTCCAAAAGCGACGCTAGCTAATGGCACTAATGGCAGGCAGCCATCATACTAGCTACGAGTATGCATCTTGCCACACACTTGTTGTAGTGGAATGTGAATCAACTTTAGCTTCCTTAAGGCAGGCATGAATGCTTTGGCTTGACTTAATCATATGGTCATTAATCAACTGCGTGCCTTGTTCCCGGTTGCACATCTCCTTCCATAGCGTCCCATCACTATGTTGCAACCTCACTTTGGAGTGAAAGATGGAGATCCTCCACCTTGCAATGCAATGCAATACACGTACCTTTTGCATTTTAGGTCTTATTCTAAAATGTCGTGTCTTTTGTCTTTTAACTTTTGACTGAAATGATATTGTAATGATGTTAGCTTTTTAAAGATATTCAATTAAAGAAAATTAAAGAAGAAATAGGAAAAATGAAAACACCGTTATATCTCCACAAATAATGCAAAGGAAAAAGGGAAAAAAGAGAAGCCAACATTAGAGCAAAACTAGTCAAAAGATCCAATATTTGCAAGATTTAGTTCAAGTTTTTCACATTTAAATAAGCTAGCATGGCAAAATCTATGCTATACATTGAACGATATGATTAATCTAATAAACTAGCACAAGACATGGCAATATGTAAAGCAAGATATCATGTCACATGTGGATAATAGTCAAAACTCTATTTAAATTAAACAATACACAATGCTGAATTTTAAGTATGCAATATGATATAATGAATATAAAATAGTCAAACTCCCCATCAAAGCAAGTTGAAAGGAGAAATAACCCCAACTCCCCTGTGAAAACGCAAAACGAGAAGAATCGAGAGCCTTAGGGGCTGTTTGGTTGCCTGCCTCTGCACCGCTCCTTGCATCCGTTGGGCCAGGCTGAGGAGCGAAGCTCCCTCTGCTCGTTTCCCTCGGGCCTGGCTCGGGGTGAAAATTTGCACGCGATGGACCTGGCTCCGAGAGCCAACCAGGCAACCAAACACACGCTCCTTGCATGAGCTGATACAGGCCAAATGCATACAGGCAACCAAACAGCCCCTTAGTGAAAATATCAGCAATCTGATACTCAAACTCTACAAACTGAAGCTTCACATCCCCTTCTATACATGGTTTCTAAGAAAATGGTATCTAATATCAATGTACTTGTTCCTGGAGTATTGCATTGGACTTTTGGCAATGTTGATAGCACTAGTGTTATCACACAGGGGCGGAACACTACCTAAAGCTAATCCAAGAATAACTACTAGCATCAGCTACATGCTTTCCTTTGGCAATAGACTATGCAATAGAGAATTGCTTTCTAGATGACCAAGAGATAAGAGATGTGCTTAAGAAATGACAAGTGTCAGAGGTAATCTATTCTACACACTAGAAAATCAGTATCAGAAAAAGTGCTAAAAGAGAATGCAAAATCAGAAGAATACCAGATACTAAAGTTAAGAGTGTTCTAAAGATACTTGAAAATGTGACATACTACTTGATGATGAGAGGCACGAGAGGAAGTCTAAAATCGAGCGCACAGATACACAACAAACTGTATGTTCGGGCTCAAAGCCGTGAGGTGCAGGAGGAAGCCGATCATGCTGTTGTACTTCTTTTGATCCATGAACTCTCCATCCTCATTAAGGTCCAACATAGTGGTGGTAATTAAAGTAGATATTGGCTTGCTACTTCCCATATCAAAGTGCCAAAGAAGGTTCTTGGTAATTTACTTTGATGAATGAATTTTTCTTCCTTTAGTTGCTTAACTTGAAGACCAAGAAAGAAAACCAGCTTGCCTATCATACTCATCTCGAATTTCCTGTATGAGAGGAGTCAGCAAAGATTATGTCATCAATGTAAATATAAATAAGAGGGAAATCATTATCATGCTTAAGAGTGAATAGGGTTTTATTTATCATTCCCATGTTAAAATCATTCTTAAATAGAAAACTTTTAAGCCTATCATATCAAATTCTAGGTGTTTACTTTAGTCCATATAATATTTTGGAAAGCTTACGAATATGACTTGGAAACTTGGGATTTTCAAAACCAGGAAATTGTTTGACATAGACCTCTTCTTTTATGAAGCTATTTAGAAATATACTCTTGACGTCCATTTGAAACAACTTAAAATCTTTAAACACAGCAAATGCTAGCAGAATATGAATGGCTTCTAATCTAGCTACAGGTGCAAAGGTCTCTTCAAATTCTAAACCCACTACCTAGGAGACCCATCCTCACTTTGCTTGTTTTTGAAGACCCATTTTGCACCAATGACATTATGGTTAGGAAGAGGTTCAACTAAGGTGCAGACTTGGTTTCTCTCAAAAATTTTAAGCTCTTCATGCATGGCCTTAATCCAAGAGGTATCAAATAAAACATAAGTAACATCTTGAGGCTCAAAAGATGCAATAAAAGCAAAATACGTATAGTAATCTGGTGAGATAAATTTGAAGTGAGTAACTCACTCATGGAGATCCCTAATCATCTGCTCCTAAGGGTGTCATTGTTGAATATGAACCAGTGGTCCTGGTGGAGATGTGACCTCTCTACCTCACGGGCTATGGAGATAGGAGTAGAGCTACTCAAAGTGCCGATGAAGGTTGGGGGAGACTGCTCTGCTGAAACTGGAGTAGTGGAAACAGGCTCTCCACCCAACTTAGGAGAGGCAAGAGGAGGTATTGGATCCCTATCCTCCAAGTCAGAGTCATCGTTAGTGAAGATGTTCTCCTGATCACTGAGTACCTATGTACCTGTATTGTCGGATCTAGTACCAGAACTAGCCTCATCAAAAGTAACTCCATAAGTCTTAATGATTTTGTTAGTATCCCAGAAAAAATGGTATTGTAACATCTGAATTCAAATTTATCTAAATTGTCATGTTTTAAACTGAAGCACTTGCAACCAAATATTTTGAAATAAGACATGCTAGGTTTACGATCAAATCTTAGCTCATAGGAAGTCTTACCTAAGGAAGATCTAAAAAAACTTTATTGGACATATAACAAGTGGTAGAAATTACCTTAGCCCAAAACCTCCTCAGGGTGCTATGCTCATATAGCATGGTCCTAGCCATCTCCACAAGGGTTCTATTCTTTATCTCAATAACTCCATTCTGCTGAG
Source organism: Dendrocalamus latiflorus (assembly GCA_017311315.1). Classification (NCBI taxonomy): domain Eukaryota; kingdom Viridiplantae; phylum Streptophyta; class Magnoliopsida; order Poales; family Poaceae; genus Dendrocalamus; species Dendrocalamus latiflorus. The sequence goes on from CM029629.1 coordinate 30,393,862, forward strand.
GGACTCTAAGAGAAGAGCTGGTGCTATAAACCTCACTCAGCATAGAAAGTGGCAAAAGATAAGTTCTTGAATTTAGTGCCATTATTGCTTCTAATGACTCTTAAGGTTCCTAGGGGATCAACAACTAATCTAAGGGCCAACTCTCTAAAGCTGCTAAATGTCTCATCCTTAGAAGCAAGAAAATATATCCAAGAATATCTAGATAAATCATCTGCAATGAAAAGCGCATACCACTTTTCTCCTATAGATTGGACTCCAGAAGGACCAACATGTCTAAGTTTAAAAGCTATCCAGGGGCATTGGTCACCACCGAGGTAAGAGGAGGATGGGAAGAAGAAACAATCTTATCATGTCTACAGGGTGTGCAAACTAGGTCCTTGCTAAGCTTGGGTAGGCCTCTAATGACATCTAAACTACTGACTCTGGATAGGTGGTCAAAACTTATGTGACCTAGCCTAGGATGCCACAAAACTAGATCATAAAAACTAGAAGCTACAAGACACCTAGGGCTAGAGCTAGTTGAAATACTAAAATTAGCACTAAAGATCTTCTTAAATGTAGAGATCCCAAAAACAAACCCACCAGAGGAACCTAGAACTCTACACTCACCACACTTGAATCTCACTTCTAGATCCTCATCAAGAAGCTGGGAGACAGATAGCATATTACACCTCAGCTTACTTACCAAAGCAACATTTTTGACCATGAACTTGTCATTGACGTGCATAGTGCTCTTAGCATGCATGGTTCCGGTAGAAACATCCCTAAACATGATCAACTCGTAGCCAGATGCACGAGTGAGGAAGGAGAACCAACGAGGATCTTCAATCATATGTTGAGAACACCTAGAGTCAACAAGCCACATGTCCTCCTTTCTCCCTTGTCGGACCTACAGGGCATAAGCAAAAGATACATGTGCCTCATTACTGGGTTGGAAATGAAAGTCTTAGGAACCCATTACTTAGCCACATAATGTCCATGTATAACAGTAGATGCAGGAATGAAATGGTTGGCAAAATAATCATGAGAATGCACACGAGAACCACTTAGACCTTTTCAAATTGGCCTACCAAAAGATCGGTACTCCCTCTATCTAGACGTTATTCATGGTCTATTCTCATGATATCCTAACCTAAAGTGCTACGTAGCACCACCAAAGGAGTTAATGAAGTCATCTATGAACCTAGGTTTGTATCTAGAGGCAAAAGCTAGAGGCCAGCCTATTCTCATGGGTGAGGGAACTCCTCCAATGGATCTCAAAACACACATCCTCTCTTTTCTCTCAACCTTGACCCTACAAAAATAGAACTCAACAATGTGACCATCTTTTTTTTACAAAAGGTGCGATGATACTTAACCTTTTGAGGGGTCTAACCTGCTGAAGTAGAAGCATCTGACTTGCTAGAAGGGGCTTAGGCAAATCCAGCTGACCTAAATACAGTTTGGACGGCTCAGGGGGTTTGATCTTAAACTTGTCACTTGGAAAGTATCTAGACCCCTAAAAATTATTTTGGTAATTAATGAAAATATGTGAATATGGGACTAACATATTTATTGAGTGTTTGAAATGTTTAGTCCCAATGATGAATGTGACAACCTGGAAATGCATGTTAAAGGTCAACATGAAGATAAATATGGTTCAAGATAAAGGTGTAAGTAGTTTAGGATCCCTTTTCAATTTACCAGTCTTAGGAGAAAAGGATGAAAGACCAGATTTTATGCCATTTAGATTAATTTAGGATCATGACTAGTAGCTTAATAGCATGTTCTTGTGCCATTTAGATTAATTTAGGATCATGTATGCACATAGAATTTAAATTGAAAGTCAACTGTGCATTCTTAGAAAATCGGTAGTACCAGAGTTTATATGGCAGTACTACCACAGAGCGGTATGACTAAGAAGATAGTGCGGTACTACCATAATCCGGAAGTACCGAGCTTTAGCTGGCGGCACATTTTTTTCCAGAGAGTAACCTCTGGAAGCACATTTGCTTCTCTGGAAAATGATAGTACCAGAGTTAAAATGGTGGAACTACTACATCGCGGCATGACCACATGTCCTGAGCAGTATTGCTACATAATCGGAAGTACTAATTGAAGGGCGGTATGTTTTTTTAGAGAGGATCAAGTTTTATTCCTCAAGATAAGTGGTAGTACCGCGCCAAAATCAAAACTACTAAAATATCAGAACTACCACATTTGCAACGATGGTGGTACTGCGCCAAAATTCCAACGGCTAGTTCAGAGGGAATGAATATGACTGCTATAATCGTTACTGTGCTGTCAGAGCAAATGCGTTAGTACCGGCCGATGTATGGCGGTACTTCCGCTTGTGCTGAATTTTTAGGATCTTGGCTCTAACGGTCAAATTTGGTTGTTGGGGGTATAAAGAACCTTCCACCAGCTCTTGGACAGGGTTAGAAACCTCATGGAATATTCTTGAGCTAAGAGCACTCTCTCCACACCTTATTTACTCTTGTTGCATTTATTTGAGGTAGTAAGCAAAAAATTCAAGTGCATTCATTCTAGATTGATCTTTGGCAATTGATTGCTGTCAAGCGAAGATCGTGGTTCATTACTCTTGATGTTTGCTGACACCTAGATGAATTGGTGGGAGTTTACATGGTGATCTCTTCAAGGAGATTATGAAGAGGCCTGGTGCCAAGTTGTGAGTGGATTGGTGTTGCCATCTTTGGAGCGGAGGAGGAACAACCACTAGTGAAATCGAGGAATGAGGCTTGATTCGTGGAGTCGATCCAAGTTACTTGGGCTTTCCTCAATGTTGACTAGTGAAGACTGGCAAGTCCTCGATATCACAACAAAACATCGCTCATCATCATTTGGTTATTTCTTTGCCTCTACTTTCCGCGTTTATATTTCTTGCAATTTGAGATCATTGAGTTAATCATATTTAGTTATGCTAGGAATATATTTGTAAAGACTTGTCTTGTGGTGCCTAAACTTTACTAGAATTGAGTAGATCTGTTATTGCAATATAAAGCAATATAAATCTTACTTAGCTCTATAATTGTAGAAAGTCTTTTAGAAAGCAAGAATGTTTAGAACATTCTATTCACCCCTCTAGAATATTATCCTTGGTCCTACAAGTGGTATCAGAGTTTGGTTGCTCATTGATTTAGACTTAACCATCTAAGAGAGAAAAGGATGGTCTAGTGAGGGAATTGCTATAGGAAAGACACCTCTATTTGATGGCTCAAATTATTCATGTTGAAAAATTAGGATGTCTATTTATTTAAAGGACATGAGTCTGAGCATATGAAAAATCATAAATAAGAGTTACGTTATGCCTCTTAATCCATTACATCCCACAAAACTTGAGGGGCATAATGCTTATTTAGACTCTCAAGCAATGAATGCTCTTTTTGGTGCTTTAAATGCAGATGAATTCTATAGAGTGAGCAATTTGACAACCGCTCATGATATTTGGACTACCCTTTCGGAAATCCATGAGAGAACATTCATGGTCAAAGAGGCCAAATTGTATAGGCTCTAGATTAAATATAAGATATTTATAATGTTGCCTCATGAGGATATAAATGAAACATACTCTGCCTTAACAATATTGTAAATGAACATTAACCGATGTTGATATGGTGAGAAAATGCTTAGGGTCTTGGCGAAGAAGTATGAGACTGTGGTGACACTATTTCTCAACTCTCTCGAGTTGACAATGATGATGCCAATACAAATTTTAGGCAACCTCATAAGTAATGAGTTGTACAAGAAGGATAAGGAGCTTTTAGAGCAATCCTCCTCCAAGAACAAAAAGGTCACAACTTTCAAGGCCAAAGCAGAGTCAAGTGATGATTCCGAAGATGATAAGGACGATTCCAGGGAGGAATTGACCCTTCTTGTGAGAAGAATAAAGAAATCCATGAAAAGACGCTCATTGTGAAGCGCTAGTCATTAAAATGGTAAGAAGGGGTGCTCCTACAATAACAACAAGCACTATAGCAATATCCGTTGTTATGAGTGTGATGAGAAAAGGCGCATTACCTCTCATTGCCCCCACAATGAACAATGAGAAGAGCAAGTCATCTATGAAGAAGGAATTCAATGCCAAGAAGAAGTTTTTTAAGAAGCTTCACAAGGATGGCAATAATGAAGCTCATATTGGAGAGTGGAACTCCGATGAAGAGTACACCGACTATAATGAAGATGAGTCCCCCAAGAAGAAGGGACTTGTCGGCATCGCCATCAAGGAGGCTCTTATCACTCTTCTTGTCTCCTACATGCCTCATAGCAAAAGGAGATAATGTAAAATCCTTTGATGATGATAAACCTTCATATGATGTGCTCATGGATATGTTAAAAGAATTGAATGACTATATTGGAAAAGAAAATGCAAAATTTAAAGTCTTAAAGAAAGGGCATCTCTTTCTTAAAGACTCTTATGAGGAGTTAAAGAAAGTTCATAACTTGCTCATCCAAGAAAATTCAAGTAAGTCTTGCACTAGCATTGGGATTACATGTGATATTTTTAATGTAGTGCCTAGTGTAGAAATTGATAGAACTAGCACATCTACTTCATGTGATGATTTACTTGCTATGCCATGTTGTTCTAAAATAGACTCTAATCATGTTAGTACTAAGCCTTATGATGCAAAGCTTGATGTTAAAAATAATGAGCTAAAGGAGCAAGTAAACAAGCTAAGTGAAAGTTTGGAATGGTGCATCAAGGGTAAGGCTGCCCTTGACAAGCTTTTGAGTGAGCAAAGATGCTCATTCAACAAATAAGGACTTGGGTATGTGCCCAAGAAGGGTTAGAAATCAGTAAACAAGCCCATAATGTTTAATAAACAAAATGGTAAATATTGCTACAAGTTCTAGAAAGTAGGACATTTGTAACAAACTTGTTCTATTGGTAAGACTTCATCCGTAGGTTAATATGATTCATGTTATATGCTTAAGAAAACTAAGGATGGTAAGGTTATTGCAAGATTTGTTGGCAATTTAATTTTAGGTACTAAAAAGAATACTATTTGGGTGCTTAAAGACTTAGTCACTAACCTCCAAGAACACAAACAAGTTTGGGTACCTAAAGGAACTTAATTTCCTTTTGTAAGTGAACTACAAGACCGGTGGAAGGCATTAGGTGCTTGATAGTGGTTGCACTCAACACATGACCAAAGACCGGAAGATGTTCACCACCTTTGAGAATGGGAGCAATGAAAAGATCACTTTTGGAGATAATAGCAAAGGAAAAATCTTGGTTTGGGTACAATTGCTATATCAAATGACTTCTCAATTTCAAATGTATCTCTTGTAGAAAAATTAAATTTTAATTTGTTATTCGTTGCTCAATTATGTGATCTTGGTTGAATATGCTCATTCTCTAAAGATGGAGTAACCATTTCAAAAGAAAAGGAAAATGAACTTGTTTTTTAAAGGTTTTAGATTTGAAAATATTTATTTAGTTGATTTCTCTTCTAGTTATTCTTGTTTAAAAACTTGTTTAATTGTGAAAACTTATTTGGGTTGGTTATTGCATAGAAGGCTAGGTCATATGAGTATGATTCAACAAATTTGAAACCAAATTTTTGGGGCCGGTCTGACCACCATCAAGAGGCCGGTTAGACTAATCTCAGACAATGAAAACACCCCGCTCTGGAAAATTGCAACCGACAACTAAACAGTAGTATCACTGACTGGCAGTCTGACCGCCGTGGTCATACCGCCCAGAGCGGTCTGATCGACAATGCACCGGTGGTCTAACAGGTAGTCTAATAACAAAACTGCAAACTTCGTAAAATTCAAATTTTTACTCCACAAATCTGGCAATAGTTCATTATAATATTATCTTGAACTTTCTCACATGATCATTCGGTACATCTCATCATATATCACAACAACAAAAGGTGTACAAAGCTGTACATTTAATCAAACAAAGTTATTAATGGAGACGCAGTACATTTTGTTCATACCGTAGCAGTCGGCAGTCGCCGTTTCTTATCTCAATCCAAATTTGCTGTCACTTGAAGAAATATAACATGATTTTAGAAGTCCGCATCCAGCCCATTTCGATCATGCAAATACAGCAAGATCATATATTAGCCAATGGACATAATGGATCAGAATCACTTGCCATGATAGAAAGCATACATTGGTCAAAAGAAATTAACAATAAAGTTCTCGAATGTTCTTTCGTCCTAGTAGCGCGTCGTTGCTTCTTTGGCATTGCAGTGGCCTTTGCTATTATTTTTGGGACCAAGAGCAATACTTTCATTAATTAAGCCGGATTACAATAATGTTCAATACATTGCACGAGCAAGCCTGGTGTCTCATTCAGTGAAGTACAAAAAGGTGTAGCAACTGATCCTTGTTGGACACAAATACGAGCCACCAAAACTCGCATCACGTCTAACATACACAACTTTGAAGTACTTAAATCTCTGCTAAGCTCTTGGATTTCACCAAAGATGGCCAATATTCCAGAGATTGGAAAGGGTTTTTAATTAATTACCTATATTTTACTAGTCTCTAACATATTAACCCATTGATAACATATCGATTACAACTTGATTCAGAAGTCAGAACCCACTAGATTTGGGAAACGAAGTACTAACTCTCCAGCACTATGCTCAAGCATAGGTTTGTTGCACCCCAAGAACTTGTGTTTATGCAGTGCCTCGTCAAGTTAATTGGGAACACATGCTGCTATTTCTAGATGCAAAATCCTGAAGCTAGGTTGCATGCAACTTGCAATTGCGAACGCTGACACATCAACACCAGGAGGATGAACACACGATCTTTGTAATGACTTGCTTTCAGACTAGGCACCAAACGAAATCATGAAGGCTCGATCGGTTGGTAAGCAACGGCTACAGCTGGACTACTAGCGAGCTTGGAGTATGTGCTGGCCACGTTAACGCTCGGTTCAAAACAACTTTTATTGGCTTCTGACATTTATTTTTCAGAAATCTGAAGCCGTTTTGAACATGTTATTTTTAATGCTATCTTTTCTCTTTTTTTCTTGCATTGTCCGATAAGATATAACTTTTTTCATCTCTCTTTTTTCTTTATTTTCACTTAATTGAATATCTCCGACAAAAGATCACTACTACAAAAAGGGTCATCACAGACGGTTCAGAACTATCATCACAGATGGTTTTGCAAACTGACTATATTTATGTGTCAGTGATAATCGAAGATTATCACAGACGGTTTGCGAGCCGTCTGTGATAAAAACAACATAGACGGTTTGTAACTAGAACCGTCTATGAAGAAAACTATTACAGACGGCTCAAACCAAAAACCGTCTGTGATGCTCATACATCACAGACGGTTCTAGTTACCAACCGTCTGTGATTGGCAAGTATCATAGACGGTTGGTATATAAAACCATCTGTGACAGTCCTTCATAAACAGTTTATAGCACAAACTGTCTGCAATAGTTCATTCTATACCTAAATTTTTTTTCTGTTTTTTGGCTAGCCTCAAGAAAGAATGTTACCTATACCCTTTGAAAACAAACAAATATAGTGGCAAACACAATAGTACATTCCATTTCTGTTAAGATTAGAATTCATCATTACATCATAACAAGATAACGAACTCAACTCTTTAATACATCAAGAATATATAAGAAGCGGATACCTTAGCAGATAGTAGAAGCTGGATGCAGTGCACGATATCCTTGACGTCTGCCATCAAGGAAGAGAGGGGAGGGCATCGGATGGTGGCCGGATATCACCGGCAATGGAGAGACGACGGTAATGTCACCTTTGTGTCATGACGGTGAGACTGCATAAGACACTCTTACGACACTTATAACAAGAGTGTGTTATGTAGTCGACCGTGTTGTTACAACGGAGGCGCTAGCTCACGGCGGTAGCTGGCGTCATCGAGGAACAAACTAGGAGTGGATGAACTAGCCAGGAGCAACAGTGCACTGTGGTGTCACAACAGGACGAGGAGGAGCTAGCTCACGGTGGTAGTCGGCGTCGTCGAGGGGATCCGGAGAATGCATGAAGCTAGTGGATGAACTCATGTGTGACTGCCGGTGGAAAGAGAGAGGGAGTAATTAATAAGGGCCAAGCGGTGGGAGAAATCGGTGCTTGCCATTCAATGTGGAGAGAATGGACGGGTGAGATCGAAATCCTAGGGGATACGCCACGGATCGATGACGTGTCCTTATCAGAGACGGTTTGTTATACTAACCGTTTGTGATAATGTACATATCAGAGATGGTTGTTATACGAACCGTTTATGATATTAATATTAGAGACGGTTTGGTATACGAACGGTTTGTGATAACGCTTAAATATGCGCGCCTGAATCCAGCTCTTCTAAACTGTCCTCTCCCTCATCTTCTTCACCAGATTTCTCAATAATGGTATCTAATATTCTTTTGATTTTCTTCCTCTCATCTATCCATCATAAGTTGTTCGATCGCAATCTTACACAAGCAGCCAACAATTTATGTCTGGAGTAGCTCCTCCGCTCATGCCCTACTTTCCTTCCTCGACTCGTTTCCATCCATCAGCTGGACTTCATCATCTGTCGTCGATGGACGTGTCTCGTTGCTACTCAAGAAAGGGAAACCGCCCTCAGCCTCGTTCTTCTCTGCAATGTGCACAAAGCAGAAAAAGCTCTTGCGATAGTGGAGAGACACATGCATAATATTGCCGATCAAGTAGAAGCGGCCAATTCTGAGGAAGCTTATCATGGCATCCTCTTTGAGATTATGGGCCATACTAATTGTTGTGGCTACAGACCAAACAGAGAGAGATGGTAGTGGAGAGTAATGAAGATAAGTGTAATGGCCTGGGTCCTCCCCATGGCTTGTGCTCATATATATATACACATGAGGAGTGCTTTTACGGTTATACCCTTACATCTGGTTATCCCTCTTGGGGGTAGTTATGTCATTACACATGGCCTATTCTGGGCCTTATAATCTCCTACCAGGCCTGTTGGGTTTAGGTGGGGGCCACCCCTACGACAGGAGCCTCTCATGGTGAAGGGCTTCACAGGGCCGAAGCCATGTCGTCGAGTCCTTTGGCCCCCTCCGTCCCCTGCGGCCTGTGAATTCCTCCAAGTTCGTGGTTGTGGATCCTGAAATTTGGGATGGTGGCAGCAGAGGGTGGCGCCAGGTCGAAGCAGAGGCGCGCGCTCCGTCCCCTATCCTTCGAAGTAGAGGCGCGCGCTCTGTCCCCTACCCTTCGAACGGGTGGCAGCGAAGCTGGCGCCCAATGCCGAAGTATAGGCGCGCGCTCCATCCCCTACCCTTCGAACGGGTGGCGGCGAAGCTGGCGCCCAAGTCGAAGTAGAGGCGCGCGCTCCGTCCCCTACCCTTCGAACGGGTGGCAGCGAAGCTGGCGCCCAAGCCGAAGTAGAGGCGCGCGCTCCGTCCCCTACCCTTCGAACGGGTGGCGGCGAAGCTGGCGCCCAAGTCGAAGTAGAGGCGCGCGCTCCGTCCCCTACCCTTCGAACGGGTGGCGGCGAAGCTGGCGCCCAAGTCGAAGTAGAGGGGCGCGCTCCGTCCCCTACCCTTCGAACGGGTGGCGGCGAAGCTGGCGCCCAAGTCGAAGTAGAGGCGCGTGCTCCGGGGCTGTTACGACCTCGTAGCCTTGTAGTGCGCTTTTAATGGCGGCTGGAATTACGCCGACGCCTGGCCTGGCAGAAGTCAGGCTGTCGCGTCGTGCAGTCTGCCATGCTGCGGGTGGGGCGCGTGGCGACTCATGACTGGTGCGTCGTGGGATGTGAGCGGTTGCGTGACCGCGGCCGTTCGCCTCGTCCCCCGAGAAGTTGGACGCGTGTTGAAGGGGTAGGGGCGTTGTGCGCTGCCTGGCCACCTACCAGGCGCGGCCTTCTAGGTCCGGGCGGTTCTTCTTTCCAAATCCTGGACAGCCGAATCGCCGGGAATTTGATCCGTCTGTTCGTTGAGCCCCAGGGCAGGCGAGCGGCCTTTATAAGGCGCTAGTGTTGAGGTGGAGGCGCCCTTTCTCGTTTTGCTTTTTGATCTGCCGCTTCGCTTGCACCCGTGCGAATTGTCACGCCAGTTACTCCCTTGCCTGCTTCTTCTCCTTCCCCTGTCGTGAAGGGCAATGGCTAGCCACGACGATGGTAGCTACCACCCCCGCAGCGGTTCCTCGCCTAGCCCGGGCGAGGGGACCCATCCTTCCTCAGGGTACAAACTGGTGCCGCGGGGGAGCTCGCGCGCCAATAAATTGTGGAAAGCGATGGAGCATTCGGGAGGCTCCTGCTCCCGTGTGCTGGGAAAGAGCCGCATGATGGAGGGGACACTGCAGCGGCTCGTGGACGAGGGGAAGATCGTGTATCGCGACGGGGCTCGCCTACCCCGTCGGGACGAGACGGAGCCGAAGCCCGGGCCCCTAGAGGCAATTGTTTTTGTCGCCTTCTTCGATGCCGGCCTTCGGATGCCCTGTACGTTGTTTGTGGGCGAGGTCCTGCGGGCCTACCAGTTGGAGCTAGCCCAGCTGACGCCCCACGCGATACTCCGCCTAGCTGTCTTCACGTGGGCGATGCGGACCGAGGGGTGGCGCCCTAGTGCGAGCCTATTTGCCACCCTGCACGATGCACACTGTCGACCCAGGAAGGTTGGCGACGCGGTGTCCAACTTCGGTGGTGTGGACTTCGTGCTCCGGGCGTCCTGCGCGACGCTGTTCCCTGTGCTAGCCTCGGCAGGGCAGTGGGCGTCCGGCTGGACGCGGTGGTGGTTCCACTACACCGTGACCGACAAGAGCAGGCTGCAGTGCCGAGGTGGGCCAATCTCGTTCAACAGCACGCCGAGTCTGAAGGCGGAGATTGACGACACGCGAAAGCTACAGAGCCTCGTCGGTGTGGCTCGTCGCATGAGCGTGCGCGACCTGGTCGAGGAGTTCACGATGCATGGGGCGGCGCCACTGTCCTCCCGGGGGAAATATGTTGTGCCAAAAGGCCCCCGCGGGGACGGGTTCGATCCGCCTGTGTCTCGGCTGCTTCCGCCCTCCGCACCTTGTAAGTTGCCCTGCGCGCCCTTGCATCTGCTTGTGTTCCGCCTGCCTGACGTGATTTCCTGCGCAGTGGCTCGGCTAGAAGATGCGGAGCGCGCGGTTGCGGCGCTTCTCGGCCCGTACACACTTAAGGAGCACCGGGCTCGCGAGGCCGCGGTCCAGGCGGCTAAACAGGGGCGGATAAACCGCACCTGCGAGGCTATAGGCATTGCCGTACCCGAGCGCATGGTGCCGAAAGAGCTCCCCGCCGGGACTCCCGGTGCCCAGGAAGGTGATAGCCCCGCAGGGGGGCTGTCTTCGCGATGCCGGGCCCGTTCCCCGGCTGTCGTATGCAACCCGGCAGCCCCCCCGGCGGCTAGCTCGGCTGAGGCGGAGCGTGCGACCGGCGGTGGGCCTGGCCACACTGCTTCGGAGGGGCGCGCCGCTGCGGATCCCCCGACACTTTCTGCCGCTGCCCACGAGCCCGTGCTCGGGCTCGCGGCCACCGCTGAATTGGAACCCGTCGACCCGGGGGGTAGCGCCGTCCCCGGCGAACAAACCACGGGGGGCGGTGCGCTATCAACCGTAGCGGCCGACGAGGGCGTGCCCCCTGCAGAGGAAGCCGCGGGGACGGCAATGACTGGAGCTGGTTATGCCGTGGAAGAATCGCCTGCGCCACCGCAGGCGAAGCGCCCTCGGACGCAGTCCCCCCCGCCAACGAGGGGTCGGTTCACTGTTGCGGGGCCTTGCCGCAGGATTACGGCGGCTGGCGCGGCCGAGACAACCTTCTCCCCAACCGTCGAGGCCCCCGCGTCCCCCTGGGTGGTCGACCCGGTGCCGCTTCCTGCCGTGGCGAGGGGCACAGGAGGTAGGTGTGAGTCCCTTTCCTCCCTAGACTTCGCGAGACTTTCTCCGATCTGCTCGCTCATTCTGCCGACATCAGGCGAGACGACGTCTCCCGTGCGCGGCGAAGGATCGAGCAGCGGAGGTGTGCGCGAAGTCGGGAGCCGTGTGCAGGATGCGCCGCCGGTGCCCCTTGCTGGTGACGTGGCCGTGGCCGCGGTAAATCCTGGCGTGCTGGGGCCGGGGCTCGCTCGCTCGGACTTCCTCCCTCGCCCGGAGATATTTTGCGACCTCACCGCCGCCGCCGAGCGTGCCGACAACGGCCTCAACCGAGAGGTGCTGTCGTCATGCGCTGGGGACCTCCTGGCGCTCGCGTTGCAGGCCTCCGAGATGAGGGTAAGTACGTGCACTTCCGCTTGTACGGTACTGTTAACCGCCTGCTGATTCGTTGTTCCTGTCAGACGCTTGCCCTCAGCCGGTCCTTTGACGAGGCCCGTGTTCGGGAGCAAAGGGCTCTGGAAGCCCACCTCCGCGAAGCAAATACTGCTATCGCCGCGAAGGATGAAGAACTTCGCGCGCTGGAGGACGCCCTGGTGGCCGCACAGGTTGCAGCCACGGAAGCGCGGGACGCCGCGGCTGGGGAACGCGCCGCCTTCGTGCAGCAGATCTCTGTCCTAGAAGGGGAGAATGCCCAGCTGGCGGAGGCTGCTGCTGAGAACCGCCTTGCCCTGGAAAATGCGTCTATGTCGGCGTGGCGGGCCATGGAGTCTCTGAACCAGGCCCTTCGGGACCTGTGCGTCCGAGTGCCGGATACTACGCACAGGCCGAAGGCCCTGTCGGAGACGCTCGGGCTGATCGAGGAGGGGGCCGGCGTTGCTCTTCGTGGCGCCAGGACCTTTGGCGAGCACTGCAGCTATGTTGGTGCGTGCTTCGCCCTCGCCCTGCTTCATACTCGTGGGTGTAGGCATACCCATGAGCTAACGAATCCTCAACTGGATCTTCCCGACCAACCGGAGGTTATGTCGGACGCCATCCGCTCCGTCGGGGCAGGCCTGCAGAACTTCCACCAACGGATCTGGGGCCGCTTCAGGGAAGGTGCAGCGAGAGTCGCCGTGCAGCAGACGTTGCATGGGGAGGGGGACCTCCTCCGATGGCTTGAAGGGGTCCTTCAGCGCCGTGGCGACGACGGCGCGGGTTCGTCCGCACCGCGCCAAGGCTGAGCGGTTGGTCGGGTGGTGCCGGGGGATGATGTACTGGTTCTTACGCATGTGACCATGTAACCCCTCTGCTTTTGCAATGGAACCAAGTAGTACTTTATGCTTGGTGTTACCTGTCGCTGGACGTGAAGGACAGGTGTATGCATCTCGTTTGTGCTCCGTGGAGCGGCGCGTGCGGATGCCATTCTCGACGCTACGCTTTCCTTTATAGTCCGGAGACTCGCGCGTGCGGAGCTAGGCTCGACGCTACGTCTTATTTAGAGTCCGTGGACTATTGCGTGCGGAGCTAGGCTCGACGCTACGTCTTCTTTATAGTCCGGAGACTCGCGCGTGCGGAGCTAGGCTCGACGCTACGTCTTATTTAGAGTCCGTGGACTATTGCGTGCGGAGCTAGGCTCGACGCTACGTCTTCTTTATAGTCCGGAGACTCACGCGTGCGGAGCTAGGCTCGACGCTACGTCTTATTTAGAGTCCGTGGACTATTGCGTGCGGAGCTAGGCTCGACGCTACGTCTTCTTTATAGTCCGGAGACTCGCGCGTGCGGAGCTAGGCTCGACGCTACGTCTTATTTAGAGTCCGTGGACTATTGCGTGCGGAGCTAGGCTCGACGCTACGTCTTCTTTATAGTCCGGAGACTCGCGCGTGCGGAGCTAGGCTCGACGCTACGTCTTATTTAGAGTCCGTGGACTATTGCGTGCGGAGCTAGGCTCGACGCTACGTCTTCTTTATACTCCGTAGAGTGCGCGCGAAGGCGTCCCCCCGCTGCGTCTTATTTATACTCCGTAGAGTGCGTGCGGAGCTAGGCTCGACGCTACGTCTTATTTAGAGTCCGTGGACTATTGCGTGCGGAGCTAGGCTCGACGCTACGTCTTCTTTATAGTCCGGAGACTCGCGCGTGCGGAGCTAGGCTCGACGCTATGTCTTATTTAGAGTCCGTGGACTATTGCGTGCGGAGCTAGGCTCGACGCTACGTCTTCTTTATAGTCCGGAGACTCGCGCGTGCGGAGCTAGGCTCGACGCTACGTCTTATTTAGAGTCCGTGGACTATTGCGTGCGGAGCTAGGCTCGACGCTACGTCTTCTTTATAGTCCGGAGACTCGCGCGTGCGGAGCTAGGCTCGACGCTACGTCTTATTTAGAGTCCGTGGACTATTGCGTGTGGAGCTAGGCTCGACGCTACGTCTTATTTAGAGTCCGTGGACTATTGCGTGCGGAGCTAGGCTCGACGCTACGTCTTCTTTATAGTCCGGAGACTCGCGCGTGCGGAGCTAGGCTCGACGCTACGTCTTATTTAGAGTCCGTGGACTATGTTTTGCTTAGCGCGGTCAGGGGATGCTCTTGGAACGGCAACCTTTATTGAACTCCCGTTTGCGCGGGCAAGCATCGCCTAACAACGGGCCGGTGGCTCTACACCTACCGTGCCGCTTCTAGGCGTAGTACCGCCGCAATCTGTCCGCGTTCCATGTGTGCCGGAAGGCTTGCCCTTCAAGCGTAGCGAGGCGGTACGCCCCCTTTGGCAATGCCTCCGTTACAATGTACGGGCCTTCCCACTTGGATTCCAGCTTGCCAACGGTTTCCGCCTGAAGCGCCACCCTGAGGACGAGATCCCCAGGCTTGAACCCCCGCGGGCATATAGAGCGGTCCCGAGTACGCGTTGTCTGCTGCGCGTACTTCTCGACGTGGTGGGCTGCGTCTGCCCGTATCCCGTCGGGGAGGTCCAGGGACACACGGCGCTCCTCTTCGGGTGCTTGGATGAGGACCCTTCGCGAGCCGGCCTTAATTTCTTCGGGCGTTACTGCTTCGTCGCCGAAGAGGAGCTTGAACGGCGTGAATCCCGTTGGGCGCGTTACCGTTGTGCGAAGCGACCATAAAACACTGTGAAGCTCGTCTGGCCACTTGCCCTTCGGCAATCCAACCAGGCGCTTTTTGATGGCGGCCGAGATGGCGCCATTCGCCCGTTCGACCGCCCCGTTGGACTGGGGATGCCCTACCGAGGCGAATCGGAGGGTGATGCCCATGCTGTCACAATAATCCTTGAAGAGGGCGGCATCGAATTGCATGCCATTGTCGACCATGAGCTCCCGAGGTACCCCGAAGCGACATATGATGTTTTGCCATAGGAAGCGCTGTATGGCTGCAGAAGTTACTTTGGCCAGAGCGATCGCTTCCGGCCACCTGGAGAAATACTCTAGTGCGACCACCACGAACCGGAGGTCCCCTGGAGCTCGGGCGAGTGGTCCTACTATGTCAAGACCCCAGCGCGCCAGTGGCCACACCGGGGGGATTGGGTTAAGGCTTGTCGGGGGCCTGCAGATGATGCGCGCCATCCATTGGCACCCTTGGCACCGACGGACGAGGTCCTGGGCGTCGGTAATGGCAGTCGGCCAGTAGAAGCCTTGTCTGAACGCCTTGCCGACTAACGACCTTGGCGCCAGGTGGGATCCGCATACGCCCGCGTGAATTTCCGCCAAGAGTTCCTTTCCTTCTTCAGCCGAGAGGCAGCGCAGGAGCGGCGCGCAAACCCCCTTCTTGTAAAGCGTCCCTTCAAACACCTGGAAGGACCGTGCGCGGTGCTGCAATCGTCGCAGCTCGGCAGGATCCTCCGGCTCGGCGAGGCCTTGTAAGAATTTGAAAATGGGTTCCCGCCAATCTCCTGGCCGATCAATGCGGTGGACAAGTGCCGCGTCCCGGTTGTCCTGCGCGATGGCCGCCTTTGCTAACACCTCGTAGAATGCCCCCTCCGGGGGGGGGGGGGGCAGTTGTTGGCTGGCCGCCTTGGCGAGGGCATCTGCTTGCTCATTCTCCGCCCGAGGGATGGCCTTGACGGTGACACCCAAAAAGTGCCTTTCCCTCGCCCGTACCGCCGCGAGGTACTTGGCCAACTCAGGGTCCTTGGCTTGATATGACTTGTCCACATGGCCGGCCACCAAGCGCGAGTCGGTGCGGACCAACACCCGTCTCGCGCCGGCTGCCTTGAGCTTTGCCAAGCCGAAGAGCAGCGCCTCGTATTCGGCCGTGTTGTTGGTAGCGGGGAAGGCAAGGCGCGCCGAGTACAGCAAAGACTGTCCCTCGGGCGTGACGATCACCGCCCCTACGCCCGCACCGGCGACGCTGTAAGCTCCGTCGATTGTAAGCGTCCAGACGGGGTCATCGTGCGCCCGGCCGGGTTGGGCCGGCGGGGTCCATTCGGCGAGGAAATCCGCCAGGACTTGGGATTTAATTGCCGTTCGCGAAGCATACGTCAAGGAGAAGGGAGCGAGCTCGGCGGCCCATTTACCGATACGCCCTGTGGACTCCTTGTTGTGTAGCATCTCGGCCAGGGGGAATGAGGAAGGCACTGTGATCGGGTGAGCCAGAAAATAATGCCGAAGCTTCCGGGAGGCCATGACCAGCGCATAGGCGAGCTTCTCCAGCTCCGTGTATCTTGTCTTGGCGCCTTGAAGGGCTTCGGAGACAAAGTAGACAGGCCGCTGCATGGCGCCTTCCTCTAAGACGAGGACAGCACTGACCGCGGTGACTGACGCAGCCAGATAGAGCAGGAGGGGAGCCTCTGGTGCTGGGGCGACCAGAGTGGGGAGGCTTGCCAGGTGCTGCTTGAGCTCGTTGAAGGCCTTCGCGCAGTCTCCGTCCCAACGAAACCCATCGCACCCGCGGAGTGTCTTGAAAAACGGCAGACCCCGCTCCGCCGCCCTGGATAGGAAGCGGCTTAATGCTGCCATGCGGCCCGCCAGCCTCTGGACCTCCCTCGTTGTCTTGGGCGGCTCCATACCCAAAATAGCGTCTACTTTGTCGGGGTTCGCCTGGATGCCCCGTCCGGACACGAGGAAACCGAGGAGTTTGCCCGCCTGCACCCCAAGACACATTTGTCGGGGTTGAGCTTGATGCCCGCCTTCCGGAGGTTGTCGAAGGTCTCCTGGAGGTCCCGACCGTGTAGAGCGAGTTGCCGAGTTTTGACCACCACGTCATCGACATATGCCTCGACGTTCCTCCCGAGCTGGGCGGCCAGGGCAATGGCGACGAGGCGGGTGAAGGTAGCGCCTGCGTTCTTCAAGCCAAAGGGCATTCTGACAAAGCAGAACGTCCCAAGAGGTGTGATGAAACTGGTCTTCTCCTCGTCGTCTTCGGCCATGTATACCTGGTGGTAGCCAGAATAGACGTCCAGGAAACTCATGAGTTCGCACCCAGCAGTGGCGTCAACCAGCTGATCGATGCGCGGCAAGGGGTAGTTGTCCTTCGGGCACGCCTTGTTGAGTGCCGTGAAGTCGATGCACATGCGCCAGGCCCCGCTGGCCTTTTTGACTAGCACCGGGTTAGCGAGCCATTCTGGATGGTGGACCTCGCGGATGACCCCGGCGCGAAGAAGCTTCGCCACCTCCGCTTTGGCCGCCTGCTGCCGATCCATCGACATACGCCGGAGCCTTTGCTTGACCGGTTTGGCGTCGGGGCGGACCGCCAAACGATGCTGGATTACCGCGCGATCCACGCCCTTGATGTTTTCCGGGGACCATGCGAAGACGTCCACGTTGTTCTGAAGCACCCGGAGCAGCTCCCGTTCGACCCCCGATGGGAGCCCCTCGCCAATGGAGACAAACTGCCCCTCCGCCTGGAGCGGCACCTTCTTGACGCCGCCTTCGGGCCGAGGCTTGGGCGTCCATCCGAGGGCGGAGGGCCCAGCGCCGGGCGCGCCGGAGAGGGCATGCACCGGGCGATGCGAGACGCGGCTGCCGCCTTCGGCACGTCTTGCCAGGTCCTGGTCGCCGAAGATGGTGATGACACCCTCCGGGCCCGGGAGCTTTACACACAAGAAGGCGTGGTGCGGGATTGCCTCGAAAGAGTTGATGGCGGATCGCCCCAGTATGACGTTGTAGGGGTGCTGGATATCTACAACATCAAAGGTGACATGCTCGGTCCGGATGTTACCCTTGTTGCCCTCCTGACGGAAGGTGACAGGAAGGGAAATGTGCCCCAGGGCCTGCAGCGGTTGACCCCCGAAGCCTTGAAGTGGAGCTCCCGGCTGCTCCAGCTGGCTTCGGGGGATTGCCATGCGGTCGAGGGCGTCTGCGAATAAGATGTTCGCGGAGCTTCCCCCGTCGACAAGGACGCGTTTGACTTCGCAGCCTGCTATGTGGGCCTGGATGACTAGAGGGTCTTGATGAGGGTACTCCACACCCCTAGCGTCGTTCAAGTCGAAGGTGATGTTGCGGGGCGGCATCCACATCTGCGGCTGCTCCCCAGGGGTTTTTGAGGAAGAGCCTCCGGTGATGACGTTGACGGTGTGATGCTGCGCGCCTTCCGCTGCGGTGGCCCGTGTGGGGCTATCCCTTGGGTGCCCCACATGGGCTTCGGCGGGGGGCCGAGAAGGCGGAGACCGAGATCCGGCCGTCACCCTCCGCAGCTCCATCACCGCGATGCATGCCCTTGTGTAATAATCGCCGTAGCCGTGTACCTCGCACCACTTACCATAGCGCAGAAGCTCCTGCTCTGCGCGGGGTTGGCTGGTGTAGTCAAATCCACCCTCCGATCCCCGGACTCCCCTCCACGAGGCGGGGTCGGGTCCTTGGCGGGTGCTCTCGGTGGTGAGGACGCGATGGGCCGTCTGCGACCGGCGCTGGCGGCGCCGAGGTTTGGGCCTACACCGTGACGAGCCTTCCTGTACTCCGTCCTCACTGCCTCGAGGCTTTCGGCTACGGCCCGGCTGCGAGAAGAGGCCACCCGCCCCGACCTCGCGCGGGGGCCGCTCCTCACGGGCGAGGCCGAGAGCGGTGATGCTGCGTCTTCGCGCATCCTCCTCCGCCCGCGCGTACTCGTCCAATTTGTCGAAGAGCTTGGCCACTGTCGTAATCGGCCTCCGCGCGTTGTATTTGGCCATCGGGCCCGGGCGGAGGCCCTGTATAGCTGCATTGATGACTGTGATTTCATTAACATCATGTACCTGGCTTCGAATCTTGGCGAAGCGCTTGAAGTAGTCCCGGAGCGTCTCCGAGGGTCCTTGCTTCACAGCGAAGAGTTGGTCCGCCTCGATTCGCTCGAGATGATACCCTTGAAAGTTGGAACGAAGCCGGTCGCAAAGCTGCTCCCACGCATAGATGGAGCCCGGCTCTATGGTAAAAAACCAAGAGAGCGCTGCTCCTTGCAGTGCGAGGGGGAGTCCCTTCGCCTTCGTGGTGTCGTCTCCGCCCGCGGCCTCGATCGCGGCTTCGTACACGCGCACGAACTCGCGAGTATCCGTGTCGCCTTCATACGAGTCGATGGCGCTAGAGAACTTGAAGTTTTCGGGCCATGCCGCCTGCTGCAACCCCGCCGAGAGCGGGGACTCCGAATCCACGCGTCGCAGCGGCACGCGGCTGGACGCGGGGGCTTCGCGACTGTCCGCCCTTTCCGGCGCGGGCTCGGACGCGGTTGCTGGCGCAGCCGGCTGACTCCGAGCCTCTTGTATATCTCTGACGGCTCCGCGAAGGTCCCCCAGCTCCCGCTGGAACGCGTTGAGGGCCGCCAGCAGGGCGCTTTCCATCCCCGGTGCGGTGGCGGCGGCGGGGTCGGCTGTCGTTGCGTCGGCGGGGTCGGTTGTCGCCGCACCCGTGTCGACGTCTCGGACCGCCGGGCCCGTCCTCGTGGCGCCAGCGGTGGGGTTGGTCGTCGCCCCGCGAACGTCGACGTCTTCGGCCACCGCGACTGCATCGCCACCCGCGTCCGCCGCTGTGGCCGGCTTCTTTCCCCTCACCGCGGCTGAGGAAGCTTTTTCCGGTGCCATCTTTTTCTTCGGTCTTCAGGCTTGTCTTCGTCCTCCCCACGGACGGCGCCAACTGTTGTGGCTACAGACCAAACAGAGAGAGAGATGGTAGTGGAGAGTAATGAAGATAAGTGTAATGGCCTGGGTCCTCCCCATGGCTTGTTCTCATATATATATACACATGAGGAGTGCTTTTACGGTTATACCCTTACATCTGGTTATCCCTCTTGGGGGTAGTTATGTCATTACACATGGCCTATTCTGGGCCTTATAATCTCCTACCAGGTCTGTTGGGTTTAGGTGGGGGCCACCCCTACGACACTAATGATTTGCACAGGCTAGAGGAGGAAGTAGAGAGGGCAAGGACAATCTTCATGGCATTAGAGAACTCAGCGGTTAATCCTCCAACTCCAAAAGTTGAAGAAGAAGCATATGAAGCCTAGATGACTAAGATCTGGGGATCTCTTTTTTTACTTTTGTAATAAAATTGCCTTGAATTTGTCTCTTGTCTCAATAGTTTCTGTAGTTCATATAACAAAGGACAAAACACAGACAATTGTACATAAAAACCGTATGTGGTAGTTTCATAGACGGTTCTAATTAAAAACCGTCTGTGATAATGCGTATATCACAGACGGCTTTTAAACCTAACAGTCTGTGATAGTTTCAAAGACGGTTTTAGCCATGAACCATCTGTAATAATCAAAGCACAGACGGCTCCACTTGAACTATCTGTTGAGGCGTCTAATATAGCTTGGTTTGTAATAGTGGATACCAGTCGCTACAGTGCTTATTTCAATAAAAAAATCAACAATCACAAGTAAACACATTAGCAAAATCTGTTTTGAACGTACCGAACTAGATTCTTCGGTTTCGGACACGACAACCTCTAATAAAGGCCATGGTCTATATTTTATTCAATTCTCGATCGAGTTGTTCGCTACCTCTCGTTCTGTGTCTTCCAACAACCTTCCTAGGAACTTTCTCCAGTGCCACCACTGTAGGCCCCCCTCCTTTTCCTTCGCCTCGGTGGCGGCAAGAGTGAGGGGTTCTATCCCTTTTCCTTTCTTTTACCTAGTTTGGTTTTCCCCTTTCTTTGCCTTTTCGATTCCTAGAGGGGCACCTTAGATCTGTCATCATCCAGCTCCAAGCTTTGCCTTGGAGTAGGTCTTCTTCCCTGGCACCGATCTGTGAGGTACAAGCTCCCTCCATCAAAACAATCCCTAGTGGGATTTTCCCTAAGCGGGCTTGGCGTTTATCACATTATCTTCCTCCATATTGAGAAAATTGGATTTTTGACATCCCAAACATTGGGCTTCGCAGTTTTACCATCCCAAACATTGGTTTCGCAAATATGCCACCCAAAATATGTGCTTCTTGATTTCTTTGCCATTTTCTCTATTTCTCTCCTTTTTCTCTTTTTCTCCTGCGCTCAGCCACCGGAAAAGACAGTATTGCCCCTAAGCAATTGCACGCGTACGTGCATGCTCTCTGGTCGCTGGGAGCTTGCCGCTGGGAGCATGCCCCTAGGATCCTTGCCGCTGGGAGCTTGCCATCTGGGAGCATGCCCCTAGGATCCTTGCCGCTGGCAGCTTGCTCTAGCAGCCAATGGATTAAACGGCAGAGCAGGTTCAGGCTTGACATCAATGCTGTCGTTGCAGTTCTCATCAGGCACATATGACATTCCTGAAACTGAGGATCAGGAATTGATCTACAATAAGGATCAGGAAAAGTAATATTATACATCATTTATACAAAAATAGTTTGATAGAAGCATAACTGAGGATCAGGAAAACTGATACACATCATTAATTCTAAACAAACCACACTAGAAGCATGAGGAAATAAATACGTACTATTGTCACGACAATTGACAGCATATATACACGAGAGAGTGGACACAGTGCATCAGCCTTTTGCGCATCAAACAAATAAAAATCTCTTAACAAAAGAAAATCAAGCTAGATAAGCACACTCTGATGTTAGGGGCAATACTGTCTTTTCCGGTGGCTGAGCGCAGGAGAAAAAGAGAAAAAGGAGAGAAATAGAGAAAATGGCAAAGAAATCAAGAAGCACATGTTTTGGGTGGCATATTTGCGAAACCAATGTTTGGGATGGCAAAACTGCGAAGCCCAATGTTTGGGATGGCAAAAATCCAATTTTCTCCTCCATATTCAGTCAAGGTGGTTCCCATCTCAGGTTTCTCCACCATGGCCTGCTTGGAGTGTCTTCTTCTCCTTTCCCGTCCTTCTCTTAAATCCCCCTGAATTAAAATGTTGAGTTAGGATGACTCATATCTAGCCTTTAGAATTTTAAATTGTGTGCTATAAAGGTTTTAAATGAATCATATTAGGATTATAACTCCTACTCTTATTTGGATTATGATTCCTACTTAAAATTAGAGAAGAGCTAGGTAGGACTATATTTTACAGACTCTAGTCCGATCTAAAGTCTACTACGAATAAAATTCGGTATTGTCGGTCCTGGATTTTATCAACCCGAAACCTTCTGTGATTCCATCGCACTATTCTCTGGATCAGTAGATAGTACTCACAAATACATTGTTGGATCATTTCATACACGATAAATACCATACCATTATAATATCAGAATTCAAATAGACCACATCAAGTTGAGTTTACAATAGGACCGTCATGCCAACTGTTTATATTACATAAAGTGTGGAAGCGGAAAATGTGTTTTCGCTGCAATGATATGTTCTGGTTGAGAGTTGAGACTCGCGATCATTCGGTACAGCTTTGCTTGTGTGCCACAATTGAACAACAACCAATCATATTTTATGCATGTATTAGCTGTTGCAACCTTGAGGCTCGCAAAGATTGTTGGCTCGTTCTTTTTGTCTTATGGTTTATGCTACGGTAACTAACTTTTAAATAGAATATCTTTTTAAAATAGAGTCTACTAGTCGATTGTAGTAGATATTATATCTGCTTCAGCTATACCGATCAAAATCGCATACGACTATCTCTCTCCGTACTCCCTCTTACGAACAGTTAAAATTTAAAAACCATTCCCTCTAATTAAAAACCGCAGTCGAAAAAAACACTCCGTATGTTTGGGAAAGTGCAAACTGGACTGAGCTGGCAGTTTCCCTGGGAGAAATGCCGGCAGCCGTTTAGCCCCGTTCTTTCGGAATAAAACGCGGTGAATGCAATAATTTTGCAGGAACTTTTCCGAGAGAACAGTACGAGTCATTCCAAAAAATTTTCGGTTTTTCTCGGTACCATATAAGACCAAAAGAATTAAACTGTTTCCTACCAAGCTTATACATAAAACGTGTTCCCAGATGGGCCATACCTGTATTACGATAATCCACGGCGCAAAGCAGATGAACAGCGTAGACCAACTTGCTGCACGTGTCAGGACTAGCTAGATATGACCAATAGCCATGGCCATGGTGTCCGGCTCCTCTACTCAGGGCATCTATAATAGTATCATTTTGAGCATCTATAAGCTATATTAAATAAGTAAAATCATATACCGAGAAGAGAGAGGTTATAAGAAATAATATGGTGTCTTCTATGCAAGAAACAACTTGACTATGTAAACTGACACAAATAGTGATAGAGTGTGAGATAGAAAGTTATGATAAAAATAGTATAAAATAGTTAGAGAAATAATTTACTATTAGAGATGTTGTTGCTAGTGCTGTCTTTAGATGATGTGAAAGGCTTAGAAACAACCGTAAGGACATTCCCAATGATAACACTATATAGCAATATCTATAGACTGACACCTCATATAGGCATCAGGCTAGAAATCATCCTTCCAATGTACAATGCCTATCATTAATCAATAGTGTAATTTAATATTTATTTTCAATTCTTTTCCCAATGCACCGTTTAATGTAGTGGCACACCTTTGTAATGTGATAGACATCACTTCCCTCCCCAGTAGATGTCATAGCTAATGTCTTTGTGTTGGATTGCGTGCTCAAGCAATATTTACATGAGACACTACTTCTCTTTCTTTCTTCATTAATTACTCATCTACCTTAGCACTAATCCTACATGGTATGCTAATCAATGTTATAAACATTATTTACTTAGGCCAGTCTCAGTGGAGGTTTCATGTCTCAGTTTCCAACACACCTATATTTTGGAAACAGTGCAAAAGAGTTTCATCCCCATGAAACTCTCTCTACTCCCATGAAACTTTTATCATCTCTCTCTTCATCAATACAGTGCCATGTCAGCGTATTTAATACCCATGAAACTCCATGAAACCCCCACTGAGACTGGCCTTAGGATTATTGGGAGTGTTTTAGAGCAGGTACAATAAGGCTTAGTCAGCAGGCTATAGCAAATATAATATCAACAAAATCTTACGTGGCAGAGAGAGAAAGGAAGAGAGAGAAGGAAGCTGGCTACTAAATTACAGCTAGCTATAGCACGTAAAAATATGCATTTCACTCTCTTACACGTGGGGCCAAATAGTTATTGTAATAGCTACCTTATTGTATGAACTATTTTTTTTGAAATCTATAGATAAAATGGACAAGTGTTATAGCCACTAGTTGGCTATATTATTGTACTTGCTCTTGTATTGTAGGTGTCTACGGTCTATTGTATTGTAGGTGTCTACGGTCTCCACGCTACCCCGCAGCCAATGACTCATCACCACGTCACCGCAAATCTCCTCGTAAACCCCGCGCGTTATTAATTACTTAATCCACACCGGATATGTCCATGGCCACGGTTCAACTCTCAACCGTATATGTCCGGAGGCATATACCGCTCACCTCCACTGACACCTGGGCCCGCCTCACAACCTTCCCCACCCGCCGCCACTGACAGGTGGGCCCAGGAATCCGTGCCCCATAGGTCAGCCTCACCTCCAGCCAACTCGTCCCCCTGGCTCGTGTCCCTCCCCAACCGCCTTCCTCTCCAGTTTTTGCGAGGAAAAAAAAATAGGAATTAAAGAAAAAGCGAAGAGAGAGAGAGAGAGAGAGAGAGAGAGAGAGAGAGGAAGCTGCGAGCCCTAGCAATGGCGGGGTGGTACGAGGAGGCGATGGGGCTGCTGCGGCGGCCGGCGGTGGCGGAGATGGCGGTGGACGTGCTGCTCTGCGCGGTGCCGATCTGGGCGGCGGTCATGATCGGGCTCGTCATCGGCTGGGCGTGGCGCCCGCGCTGGACGGGGCTGCTCTTCCTCGGCCTCCGCAGCCGCCTCCGGCTCCTCTACGTGCCCCCCGGCCTCGGCGCGCGCCGCCTCTGGCTTGCCTGCACCGCGCTCTCCGCCTTCTCCGTCGCGCCGCGGCTGCTCTCCTCCGCCTTCCGCCGCCGCGGCAAGCACCAGCACAAGGCTCCCTCCCATAACGACGCCGATGCCTCCGGGGACGATGGCGCTTGCGCCGACGGCAGGTGAGGGCGTAGTACTCGAATTGCTTTATGGGTTGGCGGGGGCGGGGTACGGGTGGAAATGGCGCACGGTTGGAGGCCGTGCGTGCTTCAGTTCGGAATTGATTTGGGTAATCTATACTTACAATTGAATGAAATGTGCTCGCAGTTAAATGCCGATGGCGGGTTGGAGCTTTGATAGTTTTTGGTGAAATTGAATGATTAACTAAACTGATGGTGGAAGTGGTATTTGTTAACGGAGTGAGATTAGGCTGAGGGCGTGTTTGTATTTCGAATTGACAAGGTGATGTTGGAAGTTTGTGGTGTTTGCTGTCCTGGGTGTTTAGGGGCTAACTGATGCTATGTGTCGTTTTGTCGGGTATGTGAAACTTGCCTTTTTGCATATATAGGGTTTCGATGAGTGTGAAACTCAGATTGCACAATGCAAGAATTTGCAACATAAAGTGTGTCTGCCTATTTGTAATGAAGAAGTGATCACTGTTAGTAAGATGATCCATTGTAGTTCACCCTTGTGTTTGGGCGTACTGTTATGGTCAGGTCGTGCAGCTGAGGGTCAAATTTCGTCTCCTTTCTTGAACAATTGAATTTGATGTGAACGTGGTCATTGCAGTGACAAATAGCTAAATAGCTGAGGTAAAATGCATTGACCAACATGAATGATTGGAAGTATTGAGTTGTGACTGAGAAAAACCAAACATTGTTTGGGATTTCTATGGAACGGTAAGCAGTGTACAAAATTGAATTTTGACTTGACTTGTTTGGGGTTGATCGTGACATGAGTTTGTTAGTTTGCATTTTTGGTTTTTATGTTATAGTAGATACTAGATACAAACAAACATAGATAAACAGTGCTTTCAACATATGAATGCGCCAAAATGTCCCATCTGTTTGAATTGATTTTAATGTACTTTTCTGCAATGAACTATTTTGTTAAGTTCATTATTTTCTAAAAATATCAGGACAATTTTTGAGGGCAAGCATGATATTGTCACCGAGAAGGACCTAGAACACCTTCTGCAACTTTTAGATAACAAGGAGAGTGGGGACACAACATGGCAGGATTTGATGGAGCGCACCACTTCCAACATGACTTACAAGGCCTGGCGCCATGAGCCCGAGGTTTGTTTTGCCAGTGGGATTGTAGAAAGAGAAACTGATGCTAAGAATATAGTATATTATAAAAAATTTAGAGGGGCCGTTAATTAGAAATAAGAGGTAGTATTAGCTTCTGAATGCAAAGAAAAATTCTGATACTTCAATTAAATATATCAAGGACCAGATTATCAATTTTTTAAAGTGCAGTGGTGTCCTCGCCTCTCATGGTAATACTATCATGTCATTGGCTTGCTGCAGTATACCTTTGTTCATTTATTATCTTGTGTTAGAATTTTTTTGTGAAATGTGTCATGACCTGATGTGAAAAAATTTAGGAACTTATAGAAAAATATGTATCATGACTATACTGTCAAGATCTTATCATATAGTTTTCATATACAGCTCTCGAATTTATTCGTATTTTTTCTTTAGGTGGGACCTGTAATGTATTGCAGCCGGACTATTTTTGAGGATGCTACTCCTGAACTGGTTAGAGATTTTTTCTGGGATGATGATTTTCGTCTAAAGTGGGATCTGATGCTTGTGTACTTCAAAACGTTGGATGAGTTCCCGCAGAATGGAACCATGATTGTTCACTGGATAAAAAAGGTTTGACCAGCTTCTCTTGTGCCTCCTGTACCCATGTTGAACTTCGTAATTCCAACGTGTTCTTTGTTTTCCAGTTCCCTTTCTTTTGCAGTGACCGCGAATACATTTTTGGGCGGCGCATATGGGAATCTGGGAAGACTTACTATTGTGTTACAAAGGTATCTGTAGAAAAAGATTTTCAAGATAGATACTTCCGTTAATGTAATGTTTTTAACAACTACATAGTTCAAATATTTTTATGGCCCCTTTCGATCATTTTATGGTACATATTGATGCTACTAGTTATTCTTTAGCTATAAATGTGCACCTATTACACGAAATTTGTTCTGCTTGTTGCGCTCTTTACCAAGGAAATTCTGTCATGATCTTTATTCCTGAACTGCTTCCAGCCATAATACAGTACTCTTCTGCTGCTGCTAATATTACTATTTTCATAGTAAGCCATTTTTATGATCTGCCAGCCTGACTTTGGTTGAAGTTCTGATATGGGTATCGGTATCTTTTGTAACTGAACTGTTTGCATAATTACATCGGCATGTTTTCTGAAATATCTGGCTAATGAGGATTCAAGGTCTAGGAGGAGGTGACTAGACCCTTACTATTGCTGCTCTTTTTTACCTTGGTATGGGGCAAATCTTTTAGTAAACAAAAAGACCTGCAATCTTGCCTGGCAATCTTGTCTGGTATGCTCGCAAATGACAGTCTTGACAAGGATATCAGGAAATGAATTATCTTTTCAAAATAATTGATCGAAGCACATACCCTGGAGATATTTGAAGGTGTAGAGGATGTAACTGATGTGAGCCAAGATCAAACCCACATACTGGGGAAAAAATAATCTCAACCTTATTTTTAACTATTGCTAGAGAATACTCACACATTATGTAGAAAATTTTCACTTGTGTGCCTTGTAAGAGCATATACGTTGATCATGACTTGTGACTTGTGAGCACTGAAACAACTTCCATTTGCAGGGAGTTCCTTATCCATCTTTGCCCAAGAAGGAAAAACCTAGGCGTGTGGAATTGTACTTCTCGAGTTGGCGTATTAGAGCTGGTAACTCTTATTCCCACTACTATAATTCTAAGTTCAACTGCATTTGTTCCGAACATTCCAAGTTTTCAATCAAGCGGGAATGCAAATGTTTGGACCTTGACATTTTGTTCCTTTTCTGTATGCAAAACCGCAGTTCAATCACCCAAACAAGATGGCCAGCAATCCACATGTGAAGTAACTCTGGTTCACTATGAGGACATGGGCATACCTAAGGATGTTGCCAAGGTCGGTGTTCGTCACGGCATGTGGGGTGCTGTTAAAAAACTGCAGTCCGGATTTAGATCATATCAGCAAATGAGAAAATCAGAAAACATCCTGTCACGCAGCGCCATCATGGCTCGAGTGACCACCAAAACAACCATTGCCGGTTCCAGTGGCCCCTTGCCAGATCAAGAGCCCTACAGTGCAGAAAAGGCCAAGGACGAGGATGACAACTCCAGGGCAGTTCAACAGGGTTTCGACTGGAAATGGGTCGTGGTCGGTGGCGCGGTGGCAGCGGTTTGCGTGCTCAACACCGGCCTTGTTGGGAAGGTCCTCCTACTTGGAGCTGCAAGAAGGCAGGCAAAGAAGTGATGGGCACCTTCCAGCCTCTGCAAGAGAAGGCATCGGGCTCTCTTGCTCGTTAAGACTGCTGCAAGTCCTGCAACCTTACAGACGGAAACAAAGAAAAGAAATTGATGCGGTGCTACAGAAGGCAGATAATTAGCATGCCTAATTTTGGATCTCGCGTATGTATGCCATATCGCACATGTGTGTTGTCATAACAGATTCTGTGGTATCAGGAATCGCTGGCTAATGTATCCGAAGATCTAAGAGGTTATTAAAAAGATTTTGCTAATGTATCACTGCAAGTGTATATTTTTCAACTTCCTACGTTCAATCTTATTTTTACAGATGCTAGCCCGTGCTGACAAGTGACACGGTCCGGTGCTTAACTGAACTGAATAGTAGCCGTACAAGAAACTGTCTGAAGCTTAGTAGACGCAGGATTGCCCTGACATTTGATCATGGCATGTACAGATTATCTTAATTCTAGCATAACATGGACCAGGAGATATCAGTTCAATCACAAAATACTGCTAGCAATGGCATTTTCAAGCAAAATTTGAAAAAAAAAACGAATGGTATGAAAGCAATTATGCGCTTTCTCTCTTTTTTTTTAATGCGGATTTAGAATTAGAGGTTTGACCAGTGGCATATATATACCCAAGAAAAAACAATCACAACAGGCCGGTACTTAGACCTTCACCTGCCTTCACATAAAACGTGATATAAACGGAGTGCTGTAACCAGGTGTTTTCTTCCCTAGATATGAAAATGTGCCAGAAGCATTTTTTTTTGCCGGGCCAGCAAAGACCACGGTTCCTCCTTGACGCCCGTTCTGTTCTTTCGAAATGAGCCGAAGGACGAGGATAACCAGCGAGTCCAAAGCCCGTCGGAGCCTCTTGTTGAAGCATGACCGAGCTGTGCACCACCAGAGTTCCAAGCCATCCTCATCTACGGATCGAACAGCATAAGGGACATTTAGCCATTCTTGAAGAAGGGTCCGAATGCGCCTGGTGCAGCTGCAACGAGCAAACAAATGGATGCAGGTTTTCGGTTCCGTAGAACAGAGGGCGCAGCAATGTTGATGAGGCCACCCTCGCTTCAACAAGTTATATGCCGTCAGAAACAGCCTTCCACCGCTAACCACATGAGAAATTTGCAACATGACGGAGCTCTCACCTTCCAAATCAGCGAACCACAGGCTAACTTTGTTGTTGCAACGAAGAAGAGCTGATAGGGCGAGGATGCAGAGTACTGACCCGACGGTGATGCGGGCCACCGGATGCTATTCCTCGCAGTGGCGCCAAGAGAAATTTGTGAGACAGCGTCCCAAAGGTTCAAATACTCTGCCATCGCCTGGAGGGATAGGGCACCTCTGATGTCTCCGAGCCAACGCAGTTGATGCAGTCCCTCTGCAACTGAAAGCCCCTGATTCTTAACATGGCTGAAGAGCGCTGGCTCAAAGGAGACAATTGGACCATCTGTCAACCAATTGGATTGCCAGAAGTCTACATGTGTGTCATCCCCCAGCTCAATTTTTAACATTCAATGGAAGAAACAGTTCACTTCTCTGTAAGGGACAGTGGCGGATCCAGGATTTTACCTAAGGGTATGCCGCCTAAAAATTTTCATATACAATTCGGTAAAACTATTTGGCAATTCGGTAACAGTTGTAAAATTTACAACGTAATTCGGCATATATGCACTAAATAACACGATAAGTCTTAAATTTGAAGATTAAGTTGAAAACATCCACAAATTATAATATGAATAGTTCAAACGCCATACTGATAGTTCAAAATATAGGCATAAAAGAGAGTAAGAGACTTACAATACTACTTATCTGACTTTTTTAGCCGACGCTTTCTAAGCGACATGAATGTTTCGATTATATCATCTTCATCCACTTCAAAGAAAATATCCCGCTCAATGAAAGTGACTAGACAATCATCCAAAAGACTATCACCCATCTTGTTTCTTAACTTTGTTTTCACTAAAACCATTGCAGAAAATACCCTTTCAACACTTGCTGTTGCCACCGGTAGAAGCAATACCAATTTGAGAAGCAAGTAAACCATATCATACACTTTATGCCTCTGTGTTTCAACAAGCTTAACTGAAAGATCAACAATATTGTCTAGACCTTTGAAGCTATCATTTTGTCTCATGTCATCGATATAATTATCAAGTTGCAATTCAAGTTTTAGCAAATAATTATTCGAGAACTCCTTTGGGTAGAACTCAGCCAGTCTGCGTAGCTTCTGTGCATCAAAAGAAGCAAATGAGTTGGAAGGATTGAAGGCTGACATACAAGAGAGCAGCTCCATATTAATCTCGTCAAACCGATTATCAAGTTCTTGACTAATTTGATCAATGACACCAATATATACTTCTCTTCTGAAGTGATCATCATTTGTTTGCTTTCGGGCACGAGCATACCTTGCTGATTTTCCATAAGGCACATAATCATCATTCATAGCAGGAATTTCAACACCATGTTTATCACAAAATGAAGTGACCCTCTCAAGAAATTGATCCCAACCATCAGACCTCAATTGTTGCATTCTATTTTTTGCCACATTAACAAGTGAGATTGCATTAAGAATATCTTGCTCCCTTCTTTGCAAACACTCGGATAACTCGTTTGTGTATCCAAGAATAACATACATTAAGTGTGCAAAGAAAACAAACTCAAAGGTCTCAAATGCTCCAAGCACAAAATGTATTTTGGTCCAATCATCCTTATGTGAATTATCATCACCAAGATCGATAAATACATCATGGATTGCTTGATACATAGTGATGATGCTGCATACAGTTTTGTAATGAGAGCCCCATCGAGTCTCACCAGGTCTAGGCAAACCCATCTCTTGATTTAATCCACTTCCAGATTCAAGTTCACCACAATCAAGTGCTTTCTTGATATTCTCAAGCCTAGCATTTCGAAGCATGCCATGACGCTTACAAGAAACTCCAACAATATTCAACAAGAGGGATACTTGATCAAAAAACCCCTTACAATCAGTATTGCCCTTGGCAACAGCAACAAGAACTAGTTGAAGTTGATGTGCAAAACAATGTATATAATAAGCAGAAGGTGATTCTTGCATGATCAATGTTTTCAGCCCTTTAATATCCCCTTTCATGTTGCTAGCCCCATCATATCCTTGATCACGAATTTGAGTCATAGTCAAGCCATGACTAACAAGTAAAGCTTCAATGGCACCCTTAAGTGATAAAGAGGTAGTATCATCTACATGAACAACTCCAATAAAATGCTCACATGGCCTTCCCAATTTATCAACACATCGCAAGCAAAGAGCTAGTTGTTCTTTATGTGATATATCACTAGACTCATCAGCTAAAATTGCATAGGGCTCATCACCAAGTTCTTCAATTATTTTCTTTCTAGTTTCCATGGCACAACAGTGAATAATTTGCTTTTGTATATCTGGGCTAGTTAAGGTACAATTACCTGGAGCATTGTCCAAAACATACTTGTTTACTTCTTCACTATTTCCTGCAAGAAACTTCAAAAGTTCGATGAAGTTCCCTCTGTTGCTAGATTCTTCGCCTTCGTCATGTCCACGAAATGCCAATCCTTGATGTAAAAGAAACTTGATACATCTAAGTGAATAAGTCAACCTTTTCTTGTAAAGCCGAAGATCCTCATCAGTCCACTTCTCAATGTGATAATCAATTGCTACCTTGGGATTCTTAAAGCCAATGTATCTCTCTTGAGCTGCATTATGTGCCTTAGAACCCAGATGTTTGAGAAGTGCTTTCTCTCCTATATTCCAATTTCTCCAGCCATCAACAGTAAATTTATCTGACCCGGTACCCTTCTTAAACAAGTAGCATATAAAGCAAAACACAGAATCCTTCTTGATACTATATTCAAGTCACTCCTCATATTTATGAAACCATACAAAATTGAATTGACGATCTATATCTCCAATCTTTCTTTTTGGAAAATCATGTGCATAAGGTTGGAATGGACCTTTAATAATATATGCTCTTCGAATTGCATCTTGACCATTAACAGAATAACTTTCAATGGGATGTCTATCACCTGGATCATGCGGAAGGCGATTGATGTCATAAACCGGCGGCGGTGGCGGTGGCGGGGGCGGGGGCATAGGATTCACAATTTTATCAATTACTCTCTCTTGCTCTTGAGTTTGCTTTTCCACCACAGTTTCAACCGGAGATGGGGCAGGATTTGAAGTAGCAGCCGCCGCCTTCTTGGCTGCATGTTTCTGAAAAAGAGATGCAATGTCTCCGCTTCTCTTCATAACTGAACAATTCCAAAAAAACAATTGCTCCGGCCCTGCAAGAGAATAAAGAATATTATATATCATTTTGAAATTCGAATACCAGAACTTTTCTTGGCCATATGTTTCTGTTATAGAAGTAATGCAACTATGCAATATTTTCAAGATCTGTGATTATGTTCTTATGGTTTTACCTAAAACAACAATATCTGGAGTGGGCGTGTTGTGAGTTAATAAAGGTCCTTCTCTTGCAGCACTTCTTATCAGCAAGAAGTATGTTTTGGCATTGAGTTTTGCAATGCTGGAACACCTGACGGAATCTCTTCTACTCCCAGAACTAAAGGAGTATTGGTCTGTCAACAATTTTGGACTTCTAGTTCTAATGGTGCTTATCAACAATTTTTGTAATGCAACTATGCAACAATTTAGCTTACAAGATCGGAAACACAGCATGATTACCTGATTGATTTCGGCTGACGAGTGACGTCTCTTAATCTCATGCGGTTTATTGACTTATTCTGTCATGCGGCGCAGTCGGCAGTATTCAGTATTGATGCGGCGGCGGCGAACGATCGAAGTGAACGCCGAGGCCTGAGGATCGAGCGGAGCGGCGTGTCACGCGTGCGGCAGGCGAGGCGAAGGCGATCGTCTGACGTCTGCTGAGGATCGAGCAGCGCGTCGACGTCACGCGTGCGGCAGCCGGCAGGCGAGGCGAAGCCGCGACGGCACGTCCGTCTCGCTGAGAAAAAGCCAATCGGAACGTCTGTACGTCCGTCTCGCGGACGCTGAGGAATCGCCAACCGCCCAATCGGAACCGTCTCGTCGTTCAAGCCGCGAGATTATTACGCCCGCACGTCACGTATGGTACGTAGAGAACTAGAGATTATTACGTATCACGTATGGGTCATGGACTCATTGGGTGTTTATTCATTATTGCATGCCTGTACTTCGCTGGATCAAATTATTTGCTGGACATGCGCTGGACATACCGCTACAGGGCACCCGGTATACCCTGTAGATCCGCCAATGGTCAGGGATAGGTCGGCATAGAGTCCATGGCCTGTCTGGTCCATCGAAACCAAGGCCAGCAGAGGCGTACCGTGATGTCCAATCGGTTCTGGCCTTTCACATCGAGGCCATTGTTGGTAATCGACATGCACACTTGTTCTATGCTACCAAACAGTGGCCTCCACTTATGTTTTCCTGGCCCTTCCAAAGGAAACCCCTACATTTCCGCTCGATTAACTTGATCACCCATTGTGGAAGCTGCAGGACGGCCATTAGATAGATGGGCAACGCCATTAGCACTGTGTTCAGAAGGATTAGCCTTCTACCTGGTGAGAGGAGCTAAGGCTTCCACCCTGCTAACTTCTTGGAGTATCTATCCATGACAGGCTGCAGCTTCATTTTCATAGGCTTCGGGGCCGTTTGGCCGAGCTCAGCTTCTTCAATTTTGGCTTCGAATCCTGGCTTCAAGAGAAGCTCCAAAATCCGAGCTTCAAATTTTCGTGTATTTTGGGGCCGGTTTCAAATTTGTAGTGCATTTTTGAACTTAGAAGCCCACGCATTTTGCTAGGGAAATGGCTTCGAAGCCCAAAAAACTGAAGCTAAGCCTGGCCAAACTTCAAAGATAACTTCAGACCCAAATAATTAATTGGGAAGTTCTATACAACACACCACAGGAGTTGTGAAACCTCAGAAATCTTCTCCTCAGAGCAGCAAATCGGGGTTAAGGCGCTCTTGTGGAAGTTGGTCTCCAAGCCAAACATCGCGCCAAATAATTGCAGGAGTTGGCTCACTGCTCGAGCATCATGGGCAGATGGCGCGAAGAAGACAGCAGCGTCGTTATCATATAAAGAGGTGTGAACATTAGCCAACTATTGTTGATGGAAGTGAGGATGCCATGCACTGTCGCAGTAGTAAAGATTGTGTTGAAGGCCTCCATAACAAGGATGGCGATTAGGGGGAAAGTGGGTTGCCTTGACGCAGCCCCCTAGCAAGTTGAATGGGATTACATTCCGAGCCATTGGCACACATGTTGTGGAGGCTGAGGACAAGACGAGCGAGATCCAATCCCACCAACACTGACCAAAACCCAGTTGGAGGAGGAACTCTGTTGGTCAAACTCTTGCTAACGCCTAAGGAACACAAGAACACAAGAACATGATAAACTCACATAGGATTTGGCGCTGCAGAACATGGCAGCATTTTCTGATTTACTTCTTCTCCTTTTATAGCAAATACAAGAACAAAAACTGAAGTACTAATGATCAAAAAACTGCAAACACTAAAGACCAAAAACTGCAAGCACGAACTCACTAGAAACTGCAATCACTAACTCACTAGAAACTGCAAGCCCTTACTCAAAGCAAATACCAAATCAAGATTAATTTCCAACAATTTCCCCCTAATCTTGATTTGCTAAACCTCACAAGATGAAGTTCGATCTCCTGACGCATCTCTAAGGAGTTTTACTTTCTTCTTGTTGACAATGCTGTCAGTGACACACCTTACCGACGACTTTGACTTCTTCCTCAGTTCCAATTGTCTTTCGCCGATGACGCAACTTGACGGCGACAGAGACTCTCGTCAGAGCATACACACATGAGAACTTGGACACAATTACAAGGACTCACACACACATTACATCATGCACTGACACATCTACGTGCACGAGCACGACACGACTATGCTCACGTATGTAGCACACCTCCTACGTGCACGACCAAATAAATGACACATGCAACACACCTACTGTGCCAAAAGACTCAAAATGCAATCGTGCACTTATACTCGTACACGAACTCAACTAAATTGCACCAAATAAAAATAAAGACTTTATGTTGGATTTAAAGTAGCGTTGGCTTGTTCTCTGCACCCAGAAGAGCCACCTCCTTCTTCAGCTTGCGGCACTCCCTTGCAAAATGTCCGTAGTTCTGGCAGTTGTAGCAACGTATTCCTAACAAACTCATAGGACACCGTGTTGAACGCCTTTGCGAACATCAACTTTGAGCAGCATCAACAGTCTGCGGGGTCAGTGGGAGGTATAGGCCAAACCCCTAACAAAAATAAAGTTTTCATTAATGCTCCGGCAATTGATGAAAGCTGACTGGGTCGAGGAGATGATGTTGTCCATCCTTGCAACGAGTAGCAAGAAGCTTGGTAAAAATTTTGGAGAAATTGTGAATTGAGACTGATCGGCTGGTAGTCCTTAAGGAGAGTTGGGTCTTCCTTTTTGGGCAGCAGGGTGATAATGCATGTGTTCAATTTCTCCATATTCTACCCATTGCAGAAATACAACTTCTGTAAGGCAGCCAAGAGGTCTTGCTTGATTGTTTCCCAACAGCTTTGTAGAAAAGGCCAGTGAAGCTGTCCGGTCCCTGGACTTTCTCCAGAGGCATCTCCAGAATTACTTTCCAAACCTCTTCTTCCACAAAAGGTACCTCCAGGCTTGTGAGGTTGAAAGATCTCAGATCAACTGCTGCAAAGTCCAGCCCAACATGCTTTGATTCAGTCGACCCCATAATTTGTTGGTAGTAAGAGTGCACCATGTTCAGCATGTCGTTCTGTAATGGGGCAGTCCTACCGTACATCATGCTGCACAGAGAGGATTGTGTCCTTGTGCCTTCTAGCATTGACCTTCATGTGGAAAAACTTCATATTCACATCGCCCTCCTGAAGATAGCGGATATGAGATCGTTGTCTTACTTCATATTTCATGGGAACTAATTTTTGTCTCTCCCCAGCGTCTGAGTGCTTTCGATACCCATGCCAGCTTGACGTAGAGTACAAAATGGGATCCTGGATGTTAACAGGTTGGAGGGAAGACTACGAGACCACCTCCTGAAAACCTTCGAGTTTTGTCCAATACGTCTTGAACTTGAAGCGCCTTGTATGCCTCGTGGGGGTGCCACAAGAAAGAAGGAGCGGGCAATGGTCAGACCCCGACGAGCTTAAAGCTTGGAGGTGGCTCAACGCGAACAAGTCCTCCCCATCGGAGTGGAAGAACACCCTATCAAGATTGACCAAGGTGGGATGTTGTTGCTCGTTACTCCAAGTGTAACGCCAACCAAAGAGATACATCTCTTTAGTTCAAGCTGGTTCAGAGCATTGCAGAAGCTATTTAATTTTTAGAAAACGGAATATAACCATATTCCGGTCTTGATCATTTCAATTGAATGACTACAACCGATCGGTACCAAAACAGAACAAGCCAACCACACACCACCAAACGGTGTTACACAGCCTCCTTAGCACAAAACAAAAGCCAAAAGGATTTAACCTCTGCACAAACAAAAGCCAAAAGGACCTAATCCTTTAATCTAAAACCAGCATTCCACCCAAACTTGCTGAAAAACTCCAACACCACCCTCTCAAGTCTAGCACATCCTTTTAAGAGCGCCCTTCTCGCTTCCTCTTTAGACAGTTGCGACCAGCTTCTGATCCAATAAGTCCTCCTGAAAATGACCTGCACAAAAGAGTGAGTATTGATCCTTTTGAAAACGGCGTCATTTCTATTCAACCACAGAGTCCAGCAAAAAGCCGCTATACCCACAAGAATCTAATTTCTAAGCTTCATAGAAAAACTTCTAAGCCAAGAACCGAACAATATCTCAATATTAGCAGGAGGTTGAATTCCAAAACAAATGACTACCACATTCCAAAAAAACCGAGCCACATGGCAATCGAAAAAAAGATGCTGAATGCTCTCCTTAGAAGAACAAAAACAGCATTTGGTGCTCCCTTGCCACTGTCTCTTTTCAAGATTATCTTTTGTTAAAATAACTCCTTCCTTTAAAAACCATAGAAACACTTTGATCTTGAGCGGTATCTTTGCTTTCCAAAATAAATTCTTTTGCGGACTAGCTTCTCTTACCAAGAGATTTCTGTACATGGAACAAGCAGAAAAAACTCCACTTTTATTCAAGTTCCATACTAGAACATCTTCTTGCTCATTCAGAGATACTTGCATTATCAAACGCACCAAATTAAACCACGCCACCCGCTTATCACCTACCAATGCTCTTCTAAAAGAGACATTTAGCGGTGTTGCACTAAGAACTTGTGCCACCGTCACATTCTTCTTTCTAACAATTCTATACAAATCGGGGAATCTCATCCTTAGTGCCTCCTTCCCAATCCAAATATCCTCCCAAAATCTAGATTGTTGACCATTGTTAACCTTAAATCTACTTCTAGTCAGCACAAGGTCCTTGACCTCCATAAGACCACTCCAAAAATGTGAATCCCCTGGTTTTTTAACCATCTGTGATAAGGCCCTACCTTTCAAATATTTTCTCTTAAGCATGCTCTGCCAGAGGCCATCCTCGTTCAACAACTTAAATAGCCACTTACTTAACAAACCACAATTCTGCATTTCCAAGTTTAAAATGCCCAAACCCCCCACATCTTTTGGCTGACTAAGGATACCCCATCTAGCCAACCTGTATTTCTTTTTATTCCCATCATTTTGCCAGAAAAATCTGGACCGGTAATAATCCAGTTTCTTAAGTACTCCTTTAGGAATCTTAAAAAAGGACATCATAAACATCGGAAGACTCGATAAAACCGAATTGATTAAAACGAGTCTGCCGCCTACCGACAATAATTTGCTTTTCCAACTACTAAGCTTCTTCTGATACCTTTCCTCGACTTCCCTCCAGTCCTTGTTCAAAACTTTCCTATAATGCATAGGAAGGCCTAAGTACCTAAACGGTAAAGATCCCTCCTTGCAACCAAACAGTTCAACATAATCGGCACTCTTGGCCTTCGCGCTCCCAAAGCTAGAAAACTTCACTTTTATGAAAGTTTATTTTTAGGCCCGACATCTCTTCGAAAATACTTAGAACTAACCTCATATTCTTCGCCTTTTCGAAATC
This sequence comes from Dendrocalamus latiflorus, assembly GCA_017311315.1. Classification (NCBI taxonomy): domain Eukaryota; kingdom Viridiplantae; phylum Streptophyta; class Magnoliopsida; order Poales; family Poaceae; genus Dendrocalamus; species Dendrocalamus latiflorus. The sequence continues at coordinate 30,432,446 of CM029629.1, forward strand.
ATCTTCCATAAAAATAATAGTATCATCCGCATACTGAAGAATCGACAAACCACCATCTACTAGATGAGGCACTAGACCCCTAAACTGCCCACAGCCTTTGGCTCTTTCTAATAGAATTGCCAACATATCAGCTACTAGATTGAAAAGGGCAGGCGAAAGGGGATCCCCTTGCCTCAAACCCTTTCTAGTCTGAAAAAAGTGGCCTATGTTATCATTCACCTTGACCCCTACACTGCCACCACTTACTACTGATTCAATCCACTTGCCCCACTTTGCCGAAAAGCCTTTTAATCTCAAAACCTGCTGCAAGAAGGACCAACTCACCTTATCATAGGCTTTCTCAAAATCTAGTTTAAGAATAACCCCACCTAGTTTTTCTTTGTTTAGCTCATGTAAAGTTTCATGCACAATAACTGCACCTTCCAAAATATTCCTTCCCGGAATAAAAGCCGTTTGGGAAGGTCTAATTACCTTGCTTACAACCGCCGAGATCCTATTAGCTAACACTTTTGTAAAAATCTTGAAGCTGATATTAAGCATACAAATTGGTCTAAACTGCTGAATTTGCTTAACCTCTTTTTGTTTTGGAAGAAGGGATATTACTCCAAAATTTAGACTAAAGAGAGGCAGTTTATTCTTGTGGAAATCTTTAAACATGGCCATTAGGTCATCTTTTATTAGACTCCAAAAAAATTGATAAAACTCAACCGGAAATCCATCAGGACCCGGGGCTTTATTGTGCTTCATTTGAAAAATGGCCTCCCTAACTTCCTTTTCCGAGAACTCCTCAACAAGGATCCTATTTTCTGCTTCAGAAACTTGCGAGATATCATCCTTGTACATTTCATCAAGGATCAAGCTATTTCTCCACGACACCCCAAAGAGGTTTTTATAATATTTTGTAATATATTTCTCCAACTTATCATCTCCCTCAATCACCCCTTCTTCTTGGTCCAGACGAAAAATTCTAGTTTTTCTTCTTTTACCATTAGCAACCATTTGGAAATATTTTGTATTGTTGTCTCCCTGCAAGAGCTCCATGGTTTTAGCCCTTTGAAACCATTTAAACTCCTCCTGCCGAAGCAAATGGGCTAGTCTCTCTTTCACCCCTTGCCTCAGGTCCACTTCACGCTGAGACAGAAAATGAGTTTCCGCTTTTCTATCAAGCTTATCTGCTACCCTGACTAGCTCCTGCCTTACTCTCTTACACACCCCCTTCTCATTTTTTGCCCATCCTCTTAAGAACTGTCTCACTCTTCTGATTTTATTCTGCCACCTTTGAATGGAAGAAAAACCCCTTTTTTTCTTCTTTCCAAACCTTAGACACTAAATCGAAGAAACCCTCATGTAAGAGCCATCCTAGTTCAAATTTGAACATTGGTTGACTCTTACCCAGAGTTCCTTCACCCGTGCTAAGCAGGAGCGGAGTATGATCCGAAAGATCTCTACCCAACGCCTTCACCACTGAAAGAGGGAACTTTTGTTCCCACTCCGTGCTCACTAAAATCCTGTCCAGCTTTTCATAAGTTGGCACTTTCCGGGAGTTAGCCCAAGTAAAGTTTCTTCCAGACATAACAATTTCCCTCAAATTCAAGCTGTCTATAATTGCATTAAAAAGAAACGGCCATTTTCCATCATATTTATCATTATTCTTCTCACTCGGATTTCTAATTATATTGAAATCTCCACCAATCAACATTGGCAATGTTTCCTTATTACAAGCCTGGACCAACTCGGTAAGAAAAATTTCCTTGAATTCTGGTTGTGCTGCCCCATAAACAGCCACAAGCACCATTGAAAGCCATCTAATTTATTCCTGAGATGGAATTTCACGAAGAAATTCCCTTCTGCAATACTGCCAATGTCAAAAACATTCAAATTCACCCCCAACAGAATACCTCTTGATCTCCCATGTGGCACCGTCCAATGCCAGAGAAAATCCCTTCCTCCGCACAGTTTATTCAGCTTTGCTAACGAGAAATCTTTTTTCCCGGTTTCCAAAAGAGCAATAAAGTCTAAGCTCTGCTCTCTGGAGATTTCATAAAGAAATCTAAATTTAGCTAAGTCCTTAAGACCCCTGCAATTCCAGAAAATTCCTTTCATGAAGAACTCCAATTCGAAACTCTAACCTTTCCTTTTTTTCCCAAGTCCTTTTCCAGACGACTTAGCGTTGGACTTGTGATTTTTAACAACAGCCCTAGTTTCACAACTTAGGTGATAACTACCCTCGTCTAAAATTTCATCCACCAAATCCCCACACAAATGCTTAACAGCCTCTATTTCTAAATCCTCCGAACTCTCCGTCTCGCTAACGCTACCTCGCGGGCTTTCACTGCACTTCTCTAAGCAGTTCGAAATTCTTGACCTCTCTAAACAAAGCAAACGATTAACGGCTGAAAATAAACCATCATCACTATTACTCGCAACTACCCCTAGTTCACCAACCCTCCTAACAGCAGAAGAAACCGGCATAGAGCAAAACGAATTAACTGAAACATTACCTTCCATTTGCTCCAAGTTTTGCACCACCGCCCGTCGTTCCGCCCGCTTCATTATGTGCTCATCAGTCACGCCAGCCAAGTGCGGGCTAGCCCTTGAAGGTGAAACCACCACCTCCCTTAGCAATCCAGCCGCATCCTCACAGTCACCAGGCCCGAACCCCACCTGACCTCTTCCATTCTCTTCTCCCAGCCGGATCTGTCGGTTCTGCATGCCCAACACCCCCACTGTCTCTGTTAACTGTCCCGCCAACTGAGCCCCGACTGAAGCCTCCACCAACTCTCCTGCGCAAAACTCCTCCAGCTTGCTGTCCTGGACAGCCAACTCAACACCGCCCGGCCTCTCCTCTGGGAATTTCTCCTGCGAAATGGTCACACGGAGACACCCCTCCAACTCCTCCCCAACTTCACCACCCGAAGAGCTAGGACTTCTGGGGCTAAAACCAGTCCCCTCCATTGCGCCTTTCTGCAAGCACTGCCGGCCGCTCTGTCCCACTCCTCCTTGAAAAGCAAAAATCGTGCCCACTTGCACCTCTTTGTCAGCTAACACATTATCTGCCACCTCACAAAGCGTTTTACTCAGCGAAAGATTCAGGATCTCCTCCGCTTTTCCTTTAAGAAAATCTCTAAACTCCTCCTCACTCATTTTCTGAACTTTCTCCTTCAGCGATTCACTGCCTGACCTTCCCTCCTTCGCCGGCGCCCCATTACTCTCCCTACCGGCCCCATTCAAACGCTTGTGCTCTCTTGCACCATTCAACTCCTCACCCAGCAGATCATCCTCTTCCAAACCCCCTTCCTCATTCCCAAACCCATCCTTATCCCCTCCATTCCAATCCACCTCTACTTCTTCTCCATTTTCATCAAAACCTTTCTTTTCCACCTCAAACTCCAACTCGAAATAATGATCCCCGATGACCACATCTAAATGTGCAGGGATCAGCTTCGGATTGAGGACAGCCACAAAAATCCTTCCAAATACGTTCTTCCTAGTTGACTCCATATCCACCGTTTGCGTCGAACCAAGCATCGACCCGACTGCCCACAGATTCAGAAACTCTCTCAAAGCTTTTCTGATCCCAAACACCTTGATCCACACTTTAGGAAGTAAGAACCCCTCCTCCTTCTCATGCCACTCCTCAAATAACAACCTAACACCTGTTGACACTCCTTCCACCTTCATATCTGTCCCCCCAAAAGCAATCGAACGCTGCAATTCAGACTTCGAGGGAAACTGAGTAACAAAAGCATTTCCCCACATTTCTCTAGAATCCACTTCCACTTCCCTGGAACAATCCGCTGCAACTGCGCACAAACTTGATCCTCAGACAGCACTCCTCCAGAAATGGTAACCAATGCTCTCTTTGAATCCTTTTTCTCCCTTGGCAGCAGTGGGTGCTGAATATGGAAGAATCCCAAACCATGCACCGCATACCCGACTGCATGAGCAATTGGCCTCGGCAATTTGAGAATCGGGCACCCATGATTCACATGCTCATGGCTGTCACAAATAACGCAGTACACATCCACCGAACAACCAGCTGCCGAATGCCCCTTCTTTGTACACCTTGAGCACCTGATTCCCGCCAACCCGACCTCTCCTTCCTCATCTGCACCTCCCTGAATCTCCTCCTCCTGCACTGCGCCCACACCCACCTGCACATTCCCATCTGTGGCATTGACAGCAGCGAGCTCAGCCTCCTTAGAAATCACACGATCAGCAGGCTGCCCAAAATGCCGCACCACTCCACGCCCTTGCCTTCCACCAAAACCACCACGCTGCCCCCCGGTCCTCCACCCACCACCTCCGCCATGGCCAAACCGCGACCAACCCCTTCCCCTGAAAACGCCCCCCTCCACCTGGGTCCTCATCCCCCGACCTGTATCCTGTGCACCACGCCCCACCGTGCGGAATCCACCACCGCCAGTTCCCTCCTCATCAACCTCAACCCCACGTGCGCCGCCACGGCCAACAGCCATCCCACGTCCACGGTACCCTGCGCCAGCTGACTGATTTGGGAAGCCAAACCGACCCCCCACACCACCACAGCCACCACGAAACATCTTGCTTTCCTGCCGCTCTTCCGCCGCCGGCGCAAAATTCTCCGCCCCCCTCACCACCTCTGCAAAGGAGCGAAACCGGGGAGCCGAGACCACTGCAGGACCTGGGGAAGAGGTGAACAAGATTTGTTTGCCTGACAAAATCCTTGGCCGCCCCTTCTAGCGAATAGCTCGCCCAGACTCTGCGGAAAACGAGATGCCCAACGAGCCCCTGCACGACCAAACGGGTCCACTACACAGCCCTGCCTTTGTGGCCACACCTGACAGTTTGCCTTCACAATTTGAACGACACTCGGCTCCTTACCAGCCTCCAACCCCGCCACCTCCAAAACCGGCGACCAGTGGCGGAGCTAGAGCAAAATGGAGGGGGGTGCACCACTTCAAAACGAATGGGCTGGACAGGGCGAGTGAGGGTGTTTTTTGAGCTAGGGGTACACCATATTGGGCCAAGGGGGTGCACAAAGGGTGAATATTTACTAGTAATAACTAAATTTTGTTTCGGAACCGGGTTCCTGGAAACCCCCTCCGGCCCATGTGCCTCCGCCCCTGCCGGCGACGGCGCCGCCGCCGCAGGTTCCGTCGACCCTCCAAGGTCCTTCAACCGGCTTAACCCTTGAGAACTCCCCTTCGATCTTGCGTCTTTCACCCAAACATCTCCCAGCCGCAAATCCGGCGACGTCCGCCTCGCAGGAAGAGGCCCTTGCCACGGACTGCAGCCCAGCGCCTCCCCTTTTTGCTTCACCGGTTTTGCGACCTGCACAGCTACCGCCCTGGGACAGCGAATCTGACCTGCACCACCCTCCACAACCCCAACAAAAGGTGAGGAAAAATCGAAAGAAATTCGAGTGTCAGCACTTACCAAATCGTCGATCGAAGATCCCTCAAACAGAGTATCCTGCACAGACACTTCGCTCGACTCATCAGAGCTACAACCCGCCTCATCTACCTCCTCATCTGAACTCTCTTCACCGGCCAGCGGCCAGAACCGAGATCCACTCCCTTCCTTCCTCACCCCAGCTAGTGGGTCGGAGAACGAACGCAGCCCCGGTGCCGAATGCCCTCGACCATCAACCCCAACCGCCTTAAGCTCCGCAACCCCGGCCTCTTCCGGCGATGAGATAAAATCCCCTTCGGAGAAGGAAAAACCTGACGGAGAAGAAGCCCACGAAGATACCGAAATCCGCTCCTGCCCCGACTCTGCCACCTCAATCCCCAGCAAGGGCTTTGGCGACGAGAGGACTTGCTCCGAGCCGGAGCCAAGGGCCTCCGACGAGCTCGCCGATGGATCCGCACATGCCGGCTCAACCCCCTGCGGTGCGAGTCGAGGAGCCAGGGTGAGACGGCGTCGACGACGCGCTCCCCTAAGACCCATCTCGACGACAAAAGAAGGAACAAACTAAGTCCGGATGGATCTCCACTCCACGCCAGTCCAGTAGAGGGGAGGAGGCGGCGGAGGAGGACGCCTACGAGAACCGAGTGCCTCCGCTTCGAGGTGGCAGGCGTGCCTCGGTGGAAGCAGAAGCTATTTAATTTGTTCTTTGTCAGAGGCTGCACATATAAGGTTGAAATCTCCATTAATCATCCAACCTCCGTGCACAAGGTTGTTGATTTGCATCAATTCATCTATAAGAAGAGGTACTTGTCATGGTCGAGTTGTGGTCCATAGACAGAGGTGAGGAACCACTCAGCACTGGTGCAAATCAACCGGACCTCAACAGCTAAGGACCATGAGCCTTTGTGAATATCAACAACCTAGAAGGTATCCTGACGCCAGGCTAGGATGATGCCCCCACGGGTGTTAGAAGCCGATAAGTGATCAAACCCGTCAAGATTCAGACCACAGATATCTGTAATCACTCTTTGATCTACCACAGCCAACTTTGATTCTTGATTACAAACAAACGACACACCAGAATCTAGAACAAACTCCCTAACAAGGGATCTCTTAGCATAGCAATTTAAGCCTCTCACATTCCACACCAATGCCGAAGCCCAACATGGCAACATGGAACAAAAATGGCTTCTCAACAGAGCCCAGCGAGCAGTACTAGAGATGGCAATGGGTACCCGAAACTCAATACCCGGTGAGTTTTTACTCTATTAGGGCATGGGTCTGAGTCAATTTCCTAACCCATGGGTCTCTTAATGGGCAAAAAGCCCAACCCATCAGGTCTACCGGGTTCGGGTATGTTCCTATAGTACCCAAACCCGTAAACCCATGGGTAATATAAACCCGATCCATAGGAGTTATAAACCCAGGCTCCCAGCCTCTCAAGCAAACCAGCCCAGCCCATAGCCCATTAGCCATTTAGCCACAAGCCCCCAAATCCAATGCGGCAATGCCCCATTACCCATACGGCTAACCCTAGCTAGCACTCGGTCACGGTCACTACTCACTCCTCCCCAGTCCCCACCCCGATTCAACAGCCGCCGCAGCGGCGGCGCATCTGGCGCTCCACGCTCGGTCTCCGGCAGTCTCCACGCTCGCCCTCCCATCCCGCAGCTCCCGCTCCTGCTCCCGCCACTCTCGCCGCACACTCGTCCTCCCGCACGCCGTTGCCTCGCCTTCCAGTTCAGCCCGCCGCCCCCACGCCGCAGCCAACGCGCATCGCAGCAGTAGGCCCTTGGCCATAGCGCTGCCCTCCGGCTCCAACGCAGATGGCCGGTAAACTTCTTCCTCCTCTCCATTAACTATTATTGCAGCTCGCATTACTGACCCCACGGGTGACCCGTGGGTACCCATTAACCCAGTGGGCATGGATCCAGGCAACAATCTGCACCCGTCATGGATATGGGTTTTTTAGTGGGCACGTCCAACTTTCATGGGCACGAGTTTAGGATAGCAAAACCCAGCGGGTTTGTGCCCGTTGCCATCTCTAAGCAGTACCAAAGTCGCAGTTGTAGGCAGCGCTGCATTCGCCACCACGTCGCATATGCAATGCGGATCCATCCTCACCGGTTACTCTCTTAAGAATTACTCCGACGAGACGAGGGACGAACCTGACGCGGGTGGTGGTCAGCGAGAGCTCGAGAGGCACCCGACGGTGGCCAGGGAGCGGCGGAGGCTTGGAACCTCATCCTCCTCGCCAGGTAACTCAGCCGAGGCGCCATGGTCAGGGGCGAGCTAGGGTTTGCGCTCGGCTGGGACGGCTTCGTGGTCTCCCTCTTCTTCTTCCCCATCCTCTCCCGCCTGAACCCCCTCGACTGTTCTTTTTTTTCCTTTTTTTGCGAGCACCACGTGGACTGTAATTAGTACACGTGTGCTGGGCGGCCTTACTGGGCCGGAATGGCCCGTGCTAAGATGAATTGGTAATTTTTTTCTTTTTGAGACGAATTGAATTAGTAATTGGTTACTAGCCGTACAATAAACTGTTTGTAGCTGCAGGATTGCAGCTGATTTGCAGTTTCCCTCTCACTGTTTTGCACTGTGTCTACTGTTAACCCGTGACCTAGCTCTGCACCCGTGTAGGGGCGTAATCGAAGTGGATACGGACAGATATCGCTTATTTTGTATCTTATTTCATATTTTTTTCGGAGTTGGAGTCGGACCGGACTGCGTCAGATAACCATTCCTCTCTTCCAGATTCGCGCCGCAGTCCTTCGGTCGGTCACACAAAAACAGGAGCTGATACAAGAAATTGGGTCACCGATGTCACCATATGCTAATCTCACTTAAGCAATTAGTGTCACCTTCGGCATATATAGAGTGTTACATTTGAGTATACTAAGGTCGTTGGGGTCACAAGACCTAGTGAACGGAAATTATCGCACCCCTATGCATGATATTAAGTAGTAGAGATGCAATTAGAGCAGATATGGACAAATATTACTTGTTCTGTATTCTATTATATATTTTTTCCTCAAAGTTGGAGTTGGACATGGACAACGCCGGATACACATTTCTCCTTTCCATATTCGCTTCATAAACCTTTGGCTGGTTGGTCAGATGAAATTTATCTGCTCTGTTTGTATCTCTACATCTAAGGATCCATGTCCGTTACACTGGCATTTGACGCAGGATTGTCATGTGTAGATTATTATTATCTGGAAATCTGGCATGAAATTTTTCGGCATGATGTTCCAATAAGGCTCGCATCAGCCATCAGGTAAATCTCGACCATGTTTGGCATTTCCCTGGGTGTTTTTCCAATAAGATTTGCATCAGATGGATTTTGTTTGCTTAACCGTGCACCTTGCCAGAGAAACAACCAATAAAGTGTTGTTTCTGGGCTATACTTTCTCCTTTTTTATTTTATCTTATCATTCTAGAATAACATTTTAAAACTTTAATTATAATATAAACAAAAGTATTTGAATTTATCACCAAAAACTATACTAGTAGATTTGTCGTCAAAAGTAATTCTATTATCATTATTTTTTATTAATTTTTGCTAATGTATACTTCGTCCATTATTTTTTATGTGACACCCTATAATCCGTGCCGTCTAAAGTTTAACCGCTAATAGATTTAAAACTACCTATATTGGCTATATAAAAACTATATCATTAGTTTTATTATTAAAAATACTTACATAATATAATTAATACAACTTAATATAAAAGTTATAAAAAGTAACGACCATAATCATATCTCGTAAACCGTAAAAAGTAAAAAATATCAAGTAAATAGGAATAGAGGGGATACTTTGCCCAGTTCATTCCGGCTTGGTAGAAGCCAGAATGATCACATTGATTTCTTAATTTATGTTTTTTTAACTTTTTCTTTTTCTCTTTTTCCTTTGTATTATGTGTGGAGATATAATGGTGTTTTTTATTTTTATTTTTTTTGTTAATTAAAAAATTTAGAAAAAGTTAACAGATATTACAGTGTAATTTTGTTCAAAAGCTAATAGCCAAAAGACAGACTCGCTAAAGAAATGCCGGATTGAAGAGAGGCTTAGAAAAAATAATGGTCATAAGGATATATTGGAGGCCGTGCTAATGTTGAAACGGCAAGTACAAAAGTAGTAGTAGTAGTAATAAAATAACTCTATACATGAGAGCCTTGGTAGAGCCAAATCAATGTGAGGATCAGAGCTGGGCATGGGCGGTGTCGTACCCGCATGGTATGGATTCATCATGCTTTCGGCCATGTCGTGCCAAGCCGGCTTGACTCAATCATTCCGTCGTGCTATGCCGTGTTGGCCCACCTCATCTTCGGTTAGGCCTAAGCTCGGTCCAAAACCCATTGTGATGGCATCCATGTTCTGTCAGCCTAAGTTCAGCTCGAAGTAGCTATAAACGATGAAGGCGGCAACAACGATGGTGGCGGCGGCGGCGGCCATCTTCATTTCTCTCATACCTGTCTCGTTAAAAACTAGTTAAAATTGAATTAGTTGCGTAAAACATGGGCATGTAAATATTTCAGGGGAGAAGTGAAATTTTCTTGATATTTTACAGATACAATGTTATTGTCTCGTTAAAAACCGTGAACCCAGAGTAGAGTTCCCTGAGTAAGGAAAAGAATACAATAATAATATACGTACATACTAACTATAACAACATGCATACATACTAACACTATGTACTCATCAATGTCCAGATTGCCCCCTCCCATCTCTCTTTTCACCTCCCTAAAAAATCTTTTGACAAAACAAAAACACCTCCCTCGTAAACATTCCACCTCCCTAACAAAACTCTAAAGAAAGAAAAAACCATCTCTTAACAAACAAATTAACTTCAACACAATTTACGATGTGGGTGATAAGTCACAACAAAACTCAACTAGACACAATGGCGGAGCTGAGGATACAATGTAGGTCGAGCACAGGGTGTGGTCAATCCCGATGATGTGGCATACGTGGCCATCTAGCCCATTGCTCGGCATAGGCTGCCCAGCTGGTCAAATAGAAAAGTTCAAGCAGAGTCATGATTGTAATTTACTGTAATTAAGAAATCAATTTTAAATAGTTTCTCAAAAGTTCAGTAACTACTTGGAATAGACGCACTAATAACAGACTGTATCTATTTACATAATGGTTGCAATATACATGGGGTGGTTATCTCATCAAATGGTAGAATTAAAAAGGTAGTCGGTAAAGGGAGCTATGTTAGAATTAGAAACGTACACATAAAATAAAATCAAAATGGAGTGAGCTATGTTAGTGGGGTTAAATTTAATTGGTACATGTTAAATTTTAATCTACTGATGACAATAAATTTATTTTAATAATCATAAATATTTGTTGTGGGGTTTGCAATTTAATACAACTAACAAGGTTTTACTAAATAATTTTACCTGCAACGGAATACTCAGAGTTAAATAACTGTGAAGAACAATTTTTATTAGACGTGCACTTAATTTCCTTTTTCCCTTTTCTTTTCTTTTCTTCTCATCTTCTCTTTCTTTTTTCTTCCTCCCTTTTCTTCTTTTCTTCTGCCGAGCACTGGCCATCAGCCTTATCCCCTCTCGGCCTCCCCTATTCTTCCTCTCAGTCTCTCCTCCCTCTCCCCGATCCAAATCCATGGCGCCTACCCCCTGCATCGCTGGCTCTTGGCGCTCTGCGCCACCCTGGCCCGTAGCTCCGATGTGGCCACCTCCTCTATGCTGCCTCTCCTCTGTGCGGGTGGATATCGAGCCAACTCCTCGTCTTATCGAGCTTTTTCTAAAAATAACATAGTTTGATTTAAAATAATTTTACATATAATTTAACAGTATTTTTAGAAACGAGCTAACGAGCCGAGCCGAGCTTAAGCAAAATTCAAATTCATTTGAAATCAACTCATTTTAATGTTTAGCCAATTAACAAGTATAATTGAAGCAATTTTGAACTGAGCCAACGAGCCACACTAACGAGCTTTTTTTCCACCCCTGTCTGTGCCGCCTCCCTTGGTCACTGGCCACTGCACCCCTGTGCCCCTAGCCCATGCGCTGGCTCCCCCCTCTAACTCCTCCCTATTTTCTCTACTACTGGCTACTGCGAAGAAGTCACGACCGCGGGCATCAAGGAGGGCACTGCGGCCCTTGAGGGGCCGCTCAAGGGAGTGGATGAGGGTGCTAGGGAGGCCTCATCGGCGGGGGTGTTTGTCGGGCGGTGGAGGCTGGGGCTCCTGCAAGAAGGAAGGGAGGGAGAAGGGAAGGAGCGGGTCGGATGGAAGAGAGTGGTGGCCAAAGCAGAGGAAGTCAAGGAAGGTCTTGCGGTCGGGGAGGGAGACGGGTAGGATGCAGCAAATGACCCCTCATTTTCCCATTCTCCTTGCCGTTGTCACCTCTCGACCCATCTCCTTCTTTGAGGTCAGTCTTCATCTAGATCCCTCCCTCCTCCTTAAATCTATGCATGTGCTTCTGTCTGGTAGCTTCAGATGAATCAGATCTATGGTTTGGTGTCTATTCAGTAGCCTTCATCCGTGTTTTGAGCGACTTTTAGGTGTTTTGTGCTCAGATGCCTATTGTTTTGCTCAGTTTATCGATGGTTTTTTCTATGTTCTTGTTTGATTCCTTCTAGATTATAGTTTCTTGGCTTGCGCTTACTCTAGCCATGGGTAAGGAGAAGAACCACATTAACATTGTGGTCATTGGCAGTAGCTGGTGAGGCAGCGAAGACGATGGCAGCCGTCGTTGTGCACACTGAGTCGATCGTGCCTGTCGGGCCCGCTGTACTTGGCCATGCCGGGCCAGCCTAAGCACGACACGCTATGTCGAACCATACCGTGCCACCTGGTGGGCCAAATTACTAGGCTTGGCACGGCTTGCGGTCTTTTTGGTGCCAGCACTACCCGCTATGTGGTGTGCCTGTGCCGGGCCAGCCAAGCCTCGGGCTAATAGAAAAGTTCGGCCCAACTCCCACCTCTACTACAATGGATGTAACAAAGATTCTACCCTTTGTAAATAAAATTTAAAAACCATCGAGTTTTCCTGTAGCTGAGTAGTTGGCCATAGAAATTTACTCCGTACCCATAAAAGTCTGAACTTTTTCCCTTGTTCTAATCCCAGTTCCAGGATTCTACGCCCAGAGGCAGAGCCGACCATCTTATCAGCTTCAAAAGTTCCAAATCCAGTCACAGTTTTCTGCTTTGGAACCACCTCCACGAAGCACTCGATCGTAGTAATCATCATCAATTTCTGCAGCTGCACGCACGCAGAGCTCTCTCTCTCTCTCTCTCTCGCTCGCTCTCGCTCTCGCTCTCGCTCTCGCTCGCTCGCTCGCTCGCCAAGAATATATTTAACCCAGCAGCAACAGAGGGAGGTGTTTCCTTCCACCTCTCCTGCCCTCGAGATCCCACACTGCGTGCCAGGCAAGCTCTTCGTCGTCCTCGACCTCTTCTCCACTGCAGAACAAGAAGAAGAAGAAACACGAGAGGAGCAGCTGCAAATGCCTGAGCAAGTGTAAGCTTTGAGCTATGTAGCTGCGTGTTTGTGTGGTTTCTTGCTGATCAGGTTGTGCGACAGGAGGCAGAGCCGTAGAATGATGGGAGCCCTGCAGCCGCAGGCCAATGGTGCCGATGGTGGATTCCCTGACCCAGGGTATGCAGAGGTTGATCCCACTGGAAGATATGGCAGGGTAACTGATCTTCTGCACTTTCCAACTCTCATCTCAATCATCTTCTCCTCCTCATCATCCTTCTTCTTGATCATCTTCTTCATCAAACTCTGACACTGTTCCTTCTTTCTCCCTTCCGTGTTTGCAGTTCAATGAGATTCTTGGCAAGGGCTCCTCAAAGACTGTGTAAGATAACGTGATATCCTAGAATCTTTGCATGTGTGCTGCCAATTTGCTTCTCTCTTCTTGATTGAGTGTGCTAATTGTTATGCAGGTACAGGGGCTTCGACGAGTGGCAGGGCATCGAGGTGGCGTGGAACCAGGTGCAGCTGCACGACTTCCTGCAGAGCCCCGGCGACCTGGAGCGCCTCTACTGCGAGATCCACCTCCTCAAGGCCCTCCGCCACCGCGCCATCATGCGCCTCCAGGACTCCTGGGTCGACGCGCCCCGCCGCACCGTCAATTTCCTCACCGAGCTCTTCACCTCCGGCACCCTCCGCCAGTAAGCTCTTCTTCTTGGTTTCGTCTGATCAGGTCGTGCTGATCAGTTCTTGATTCAGGCAAACAATGGCGTCATGGTGGTGTGTGTATATCATATGGTAGGTACAGGGAGAAGCACAGGAGGGTGAGCATGGCGGCGGTGAAGCACTGGTGCCGGCAAATCCTGGACGGCCTCGTGTACCTCCACGGCCAGGATCCCCCCATCATCCACAGGGACCTCAAGTGCGACAACATCTTCGTCAACGGCAACCAGGGCGAGGTCAAGATCGGCGACCTTGGCCTCGCGGCCGTCCGCCGCGACTCGCCGCACGCCGGACACTGCGTGGGCACGCCGGAGTTCATGGCGCCGGAGGTGTACGAGGAGTCCTACGACGAGCTCGCCGACGTCTACTCCTTCGGGATGTGCGTCCTCGAGATGGTCACCCTCGAGTACCCCTACAGCGAGTGCACCAACCCCGTCCAAATCTACAAGAAAGTCATCTATGTATGGATGCATTTCTGATTAACTCACTCTTGGATGCATTTCTGATCAATTCTTGGATGCATCATGCATGCATGGTCGATTGATTGTAGCTGAGCTGAAATGAAACGAAATGTTGTCTCTGATCAGGGGATAAAGCCTGCGGCTTTGTACAAGGTGAGAGACCCTGCGGTGAGGCGATTCATCGACAAGTGCCTGGCCCCGGCGTCGCAGAGGCCCGCCGCGAGTGAGCTGCTCCATGATCCTTTCCTGCAGGATGAAGACGGTGGCTTCTGTTCAGTGGATGGGCATGGAGGTGGAGATTACAATGTTATGTACAATTATCTGCACCAACCTTCATGTCTAGACCACCGAGCCTACAGCAATGGTGGCTCCATGGCGAGCAATGGGTTGTCGAAGAGCATCGAAGGCGACGACACGCCGTCGGAGGAAAGATCGGATTGTGACGGTGACGACGATGATAGTAGGTTCCATGGCATGGACCTCTTGTTCAACGAGCATGAGGATGATGACGAGGCTGTTGCTGGTGTGGACATCAGAATCAAGGGAAGGAGAATGGAGGACGGTGGCATCTTCCTCCGGCTGCGCATCGCGGATAAAGGTGGTACAGGTGATGCTGCCTGATTCTGACCACTGAAACTATTTGGTTGAATTTGATTCAGATTTGACAAAATTTGGTCAAATGAGGAATTCTGTCTGAATACTAGTTTGTCATGTCGCAGGGCGCGTTCGGAACATCTGCTTCCCCTTTGACACCGAGGCCGACACGGCGCTGAGCGTGGCGACGGAGATGGTCGTGGAGCTGGACATCACTGACCATGAGGTGACTCGCATCGCCGAGATGATCGACGGCGAGGTCGGTGCACTGGTGCCGGACTGGAAGCCGGGTTCAGGCATGGACGACGACGTCGACCACGATGATGCTCCAGCGTCAAGCACTGCCTATTGCCAGAATTGCTGCCGGCCGTCCAGCGCGTCGTCCTGCGTCTCGCTTCTCGATTTCATGTCGTCGGCGGCACGCCGTGGCTGCCTGTGCGCAGAGCTGCACGGCCGGTTCGAGGAGATCACGTTCCAAGACGACGAAGAGCAGGCGCATTTTCAGGATTCAGGGTGCAGCTCTGATGATGGAGGCCGCCAAGTTGAGCAGTGTGTCAAGGGCCTCACTGAAATGAATGGCATTGCGCAGATTGACACAAGAGAAGGTTCAGAACAGCCTTGATCTTACATGCTGAATCATGTTTGCCTGAAGCCCTGAACACTACGATCATAGCAAGACTGAGTCATTCCACATCGACAAGAGCCCCAATTTACGCGTAATAAGATGCAATTGGGGAGCCCATCAGCTCTCCGATATGGGAAATGGCGCAAGTCGGTGCCACCACCCCGATCGAAGAGCCTAAAGGGCCCAGGCATTGCGAGGTGGATGGCTGACAGCTACCTTGATCAGCTGCTCACATGCAGAGGTTACTTCGCCGACACCTTGCAAGAACAAAGTCTGCTGCTGAATTCCGAGTTCCGACCGCGTAAACCTACCGTTTCTTGGTTGGTTCGATTCTTCTGTTTCAAAGATCAGGAAATTTTGGTAGGCAACAAACTGAAATGTGATCATGTGGCAGGTTGAGCTGTATGTAACCTTATGAATCTATTGTGATGAATCTGAAGATGGGTATAGTTTAGGCAGTCATGTGGAATCCTTTTCTTCACTAACCTCTATCTACCCTACTCACTCTATACCAGTTTCGCAACAGAATAGAAAAGAGGAAAAGCTCAATATTTTGATTCATTCATCTTTCATGATTCAGCATGGAGAGTGACATGCTTGACTGAGATGTAGCAAAGCAAGGTCCACTTTGCAGTAAACATATGGCAAAGTTTTCTTAGCTGACATCTGAAAGATGGCAAGCTGGTAACCACTGTTCTGTGTATCTATCCTTATGTATTTAATCAGGCAGGAAAAGGCAGTGAAACAAAAATGTGGTGTCCACAGCTGCATCACAAATCTAAGGCTTGTTCATATTCGCTTTTGAGAAGCCAGAAACCAATACGAACATTTGGCTTTTTGAAGTGGCTTCTTAACTCTTTTTACACCAGAGATAAAGCAGGAGGTTATAAGCGTATCACACACCCCACTCCTCTCGCTCCTGTCTCGTGCACGTATATCTCCTTCACTTCCTCCACCACTCTCACTCTCCTTCTAAAGACTACTTTTTTCGCCCACTACTATTCATTTCAACCAAAATTCATCAGCTTGCGGTCAATACGAACATGTGCTAAATTAGGAGTTGAAGTCTGTCCTGAACAGCTTACTGGATGGGAACCTATGATAGGACATCCATGTCAAGCTGCTGCCGTGTAATATATCAAAGATGTCAACATGCAAACTTGCACATTCCCAGCTTTTGCTAGGAGGCATCCAATGATGCTTCTCACACCATTCCAAACCTTTCAGTTGGGAGCTCCATTATGCACAAAGGGATATACTAATCTATTTATCCTATTCCCCAAAAATGAAAGATTGACCTCTTTTTTTATATTATGTACAGCAAAGGACAGGTATTTGTGATCATTCAAGGGGCAGAGAAGCTTCTTGTATTCCTATCATTTGTTTGTGACCAATAAATTGTCCCTCCAAATTCATTCCTAGTTTCTTTAAAATATTCCATTTACTATATTCTAAAAAAAAAAGATCACATTAGCCCATACCATGGGGCTTCTAGAAGCAGGAGAAAGGGGTCTCCATCCAAAGATACTTTATGGTGAGAAGTCGGTGATCTTGTATGGTCAAATGCAGTGCCTGAAAACCCATGAAGACACAAGAAGCATGCATATTTTGCAGAAAAAGGAATGAAATATAATACTCACTTTTACTCCCCACTTGTCCTGCATATTATATTCCTTTCCTTACGGCCCTGTTCTTTTCAGCTTCTAAAAACTATTTTTTGATTTTTCTACAGTAACTAATTTTTAAACGAAATATCTTTTTTAAAATAGAGTCTACTAGTTAATTGTAGTACATATGTACCAACTTCATTTATATCTGCAAAAACCGCACGTGAGTTTCTGTTACTCTGTAATCTCTCGTACGAACAGCCCAAAAGCCATAAACCATAAGCCACAGCCAAAAAGAACAAGCCCGTTGTTCTATATCTTTCCTGTGTTCTACTATCCCACTTTAAAATCATGTGAACCATGCAAGTTCTGCAGTACTTGCATCTTGCACTGTCTGCATGGCTAGGCTACATCAAGGACCAACAATTTTGTGCTCATTAAAGGTTTAAAGGTGATATGTGTTACTGCAAATGAGTTGAAAATGACTTAGTGACAGATAAGTCCACTAGTCTGAACGATTAGGCAAATTGAGAACAACTTTGAGCAGTGGTAGGCTTGTACAGCTTTCAGATAAGCATCAAGGTGGCACACCATGCGTGGTAGGGCTGGGGTGGTAGGAGATGAAAGGCATATGCATGGCTGCCATTCCCATTGAATAATTGAGCTCATCTCAATCTTAGGGTTTGTTCTTTTCAGTTTTTAAAAGCTGTTTTCTGACTTTTCTATAGTAATTAGCTTTTAAACGGAGTATTTTTTAAGATAGGGTCTACTAGTTAATTATAGTACATACTTTACTGATTTCATTTATATCGGTAAAAATCGCACGTGAGTTTCTATTACTCTGTAATCTCTCGTACAAACAGCCCAAAAGTCACAAGCCACGGCTAAAAACCACAAGCCGCAACAAAAAGAACATGCCCTGATCAATCTCATGGCCCTGTACTGAAGGTCACTGTTTTGGGGGAACAGGAGGCACCGCTCTTTCTGCTTGGCAAGTTGGCATCTTGGAGGCATTACATTACAGAAAAAATGCAAATGGCGGTGCCAAATTTAATTAGCACCTTTTTGTTGGTATAGATTTTTCTGCAGCAGTTCAACTCAATGATTCTGGTCGCTGAACAAGCACAGCAACGCATGTTCTGGAGGATCGTTTTATCTGAAAAAATAAATATCTTGGTATTGAATTTTCTCGTGGGAAATTTCTAGACATTGTCAATCTGAGAGTCGACTGGTTCTTGATTGATCAGACAAATTCCCTCGAAATTGCGTGTCCAATGCAAGTTTAGCTCACAAGGTGAATACGAATAAATCCCTCGGTAAGAAAAAAAGTTGAATAGGAATATGGTTCCATTTGGTATCACAATGTTTTTTTAGGCATCATTCAGACATTTTCTTCCTAATTATCATCTAAATTTATGACTTTTAAATTAGAGATTAAGGAGCCCTTTATTTTTAAAGAGGAAAGATTTTTTTCAAGAGGAAGGAGGTAGAATTCAAGGGGAGGGGGAGAATTCATGACCATTAGATCTCTAATCCAATAGTCCTAAATGTGGATAATAGTTATGAAGAAAACATCCGGATGACGTTTAACAAAACTCTTTTTCGAATAAGCTACTTTCTTAAAAGCGTCTCTTTTATTCCACAGTGCAGCACAGCAACCATAAACCGGCCATGTAACAAGCCATAAACACATGCCTACATTTTGGCCTAACTTGTGGCAGCATTACCTGCCTGCATTATTTCCTCATTTCTGGAGGGAGGACCAAATGTAACCCAAGACCCCAAAAAAAATCCACAAAATTAAACTTACGATGGATAGTGCCTGAATTGTATCATGCTCTCTGTATTTGCACCTAGCCAATACTTACGCACAAGATACAGTATTTATCTGCCGTATTATTCTCAGGACCAATACCAAATACCAATGGGCGACGGGGTTACCTCAAGTCAAGTCAAAGATGATGACGGCACACGTTGAGCTTCGAAGGCGGCTTTGGACTTTGGACGGAGAACTTGGCGACTTTTGGACTCCGGCGACATTTCTGGACGGACTGGTGCGGCGTCTCTCCTCCGGCTCCTCTTCCGTCGTCGCAATGCTCAGCCGAAGTAGGGGCTTTTTTTCCTTTGGAAAACTGGCGTGTTCTTCGCCCTTGTAGTACGGGAGCGTATCAGGTGAAATCCAACTAAAAGTTAAAAATTCATGAAAAACATCTCTTCAAAGTTTTCAAAAATTCTCAAAACAAATACCATATGTAGGGGCGAAGATGTTCTCTAACTTGAAAACTCTAAAAAAAATACCGTATGTAGAGGAGGAGATGTTCTCTATCGATGTAAATTTTTAGAATCAAACTTAACCTCATTCACAAGACATGAAAAAGACAAATTTAGACTTGTTTTTTTAAGTTATGAAAACTTCGAATACGTGATTTTCATGGGTTTTCAATTTTTAGGTAGTTTTCACCGGATGTCCTCATTGTAGTGCACTCCACTGTCCCAATGCAAGTGGAATATACTAGTACCTCCGTTTTCAAATAATTAACATTCTTGACTTTCAGTATTCAACTCCGAACAATAATAATTTTCAAAATATTTAGTTACTTAAAATAGAATTAGTATTTCTAGATTTGTTAAAAAAATACTTTTAATAAAATTTATAAGTGTTTACATACATTGATAAAGAAATATTCACAGGGACAAATATTTGGGATATGTTTTGTAGTGACCTTCCAAGTCGCATATCACGTGAGAGAAGGCCAATACCAGAGCTTTCTGAGTTGACGAATGCTATAATACCCACACTATAGTACCATGTTACTGTGCCCCTACAGTACAAAAACTATGATTTGGAACATTTGTGATCTCTCTCAACCTTTGCTTGGGTAAAAGTAAAACCGCCAGCGTTGAACAAGAAAATCTCTCGACTCCTAGTGAAGATCTTCACTGATTAAATTAAAATTTATTTACCCGACGAGATTTCTTCTCGTTGGGAGCACAATATCGCAATAATAATATTGCACTGGCTTTGACATTTTGACGAGTTCTATTCCAAGTCACATCGCCAAGAGGACCGGAAGAATGCGAAATTGCGAATATTACCATGTGTTTTCGGTCTGCAATAATATCTTTTTTTTAATTGGAGTATGTTTAGTCCTTTGGTGCCTGACAAATCAATGGCTCAGTTCGGCCGTTTTTGGCATAGTATTTTTTTACTATAGTAGTTAGCTTTTAAATGTATATCTTTTAAAATAGGGTTTATAGGTTGATTGTAATAGATACTATGATAGAATTTAACTATACCGGTTAAAATTATATATGATTATTTTTCTCTTTGTAATATCTCTTATGAATAACTAAAATTCAAAAACTATAAACTAAAAATTATAAACCATATTCTAAAAGAACCCACATGAAGCTTCGGTGTTGCTTGGTTTGGTTTAGTAGATTTTTTTCGTTGCTAGTGTGCGTACAGCGTACGTATGGGTTTTTTTAATACACTCAAGAAAATTTTGCAGTTCAAGAAGAAATTTTGTTTACATTTTGCTAGTACTACATGTGCTTTGCCTTGTAAAGGAGATCGATAATTATGAATTGTACCATCACAAAGCTTAATTGGTTGACCTGACCGGATGTCATGTTCCATTAAGCAACTTTTCCTCAAATAAACGTCAATTGGTGTGGCTATCTCTGCGTACAGCATGCACACATCATCGTCTTCTTGCTTTTGCTTCTTTTTCTTTTCTCACGAGTGCTCCATGGGAGACCAATACTATGGTTGCAACTGTTCCACTTAAAATGTATATATGTCTTGTAGTCTTGCTCAGTGTTGTTCTCTCTGATGGGCCTCTGTACTTTCTTTTTAATCCAGCAATAAAAATCTCAGTAGTGCTGTCATTTAAGAGAAATCCCAAGGTACATGTCACAAGAGCACATGATCTCCAAATAAACTAACATAGAATTTACATTGGCATCTGATGTTGTAGCATTGCTATACAAAATTGCCACAGCAGAACAGAGAGAGAGGATCTGTGCTACATAGTAGGCGTCAAGCAACAGCTAGCAGATTTCGGTAAACCACGCAGGCCGTTGAAGTAAAATAGTTTCACTTGCCTAGATGAGTCAAGATCCTGCTGACAAGGACGTTTTTCTTACTGGGAGACTGTAGGATCGAATACCATAATCAGTGGGATGACTGATTGTAGGATCGAATACCGTAATAAGAGGGATGATTGATTGCCGTCGCTTCTTGGTACCTGAAAATAAATCTCAAACTAAAAGAAAAACAATCTAACTTATCACATGTGGATTTCGATAATAAGACCCTCGACCGCTTGCTTGACCCTTTTGCACGTGCTCGATAAAGGTTTCGACCGCTTAGTGTTTGACCGCTCGCTCGACTGTTCGGTTTGCATGTACTCGAAATCTTCAACATAGGAAGCAGAACCTCTCAAACACATGTGCCTTCGAGTACTTGTATTTCCTCTGTTTTCCATGCAACGATTCCATATCTTTGCACGTAGTCGCAAAACTTCAATCCAACTGCAATCACCAACACTTTTTGAGTAAGTCAATAATTAGATTGATTCAAAATGATGTTTATTGCTGGATTTTCGTGGATTTACAAAGTACCCTCACAAGTACCCCTAAAAGTCTAGCTGAAACTAAAACCTCTACAATCTTCTCCCCGCAAACCTTTCAAAAGCCTTTTGTTAACCTTTAGCCTCTTTCTGTTTTTATAGGCTAACACCCTAAACATGTCCTCATCAAACAGACATGAAATCCTATTTCTTCCGAAAATCAAGGGACTCGAGCCCTTCCAAACACGGATTTTTCAATATCTCTAAGCCTTCCAAGTTACGGACTCCTTCCATAACTTCTCCAATCTTGTCACGTGACAAAGCCTCTAGGACCGTACCTTCTGTAGTTTCTCCATGCATCATCCACATTTAATCTCCACGTGCTTTAGCGTGAGTCCGACCACCTCGTGACATCCTCGATCATTTAGACCTCAGACTTCCCCTTCTAGTCCCGGTCCTCTTCGTCACCGACCATGATCGTCTCCACGCCCAACCTACACATGCAGGGACGGAACCAACCCAAGCCTAAGCCTCGGGCTGGGCCAGCTACTCTTGGACTGACTCTTGGGTTAACCCTATTTTTTTGTGATTTTTTATGAATTTTGCAGGGACTTTGGTTGGCAGGCCTCGGGATGCCTGGTTCCGCCATTGTGCACATGCAAAGACCCAAAAAAAATCTCAGAACAAGTTCTTCCCAACTTGACCGATATTAGTCCACACATCACCCACCTTTGATCTCCATGTGCTCCAAAGTGAGCCTGACCACCTCATGACATCCCCGACCGCTTGGACCTCATATTACCCCTCCGAATCCGGGTCCTCGTCACCGACCATGATTGTCTCCATGCCAACCTATACATGTAAAGATTTTTCTCCCAGTACGAGTTATCCCCAACTTGACTGATAACAGTCCACACACGTAGACCACACTCTTAACCATCAGTAAACACAAACTTGATCATCCACGATCTCAACTTCTACACTTTCCAAAAACCAACTTCAGACCACTCACACAAGCCGCTCTGACCGCCATGCACAGGCCGGTTAGACCGCTGGCCCAACAGACATGAGTACTCAAGGTACTCGAAGATCACTAAAATTGAAGCACTCAAAGTCTGCAAGTACCGTCCGTGAAGCCTACGACAACCGATCGCAAATCCTAAGATAATCAATCACAAAGTCTTCGACTACCAACCGCAAAGTTTGTGACTACCGATCACAAAGTCTTATACTACCAACCGCAAAGTCTATGACTACCGATCACAAAGTTTTCGATTACCAACCGCAAAGTCTAAGACAATAAGGGCTTGTTCGGTAAGTCAAAAGACGGCCGACTTTTGGCTTTTGCTACAGTACCTAACTTTCAAACGGAGTATTTTCTTAAGACGGGGTCTACAAGTTAAACGTAGTACACGTTAAAAACCCAACATCTGTACCAGCCAAAATCGTAAGTGAATATCGGTCTCACTGTAATCTGTACCGTAAACAGCTAAAATTCAAAAATTTCAACCAAAAGCCATAAGCCGCAGCCAAAAAGAACATGCCCTAAATCGTGAAAATTACGACTACAACAATAAAATCTACAGCTACCGATCACGGGCCAAGTATTGTAGCTTCAACTCAGTGTTAAAAAAGGCGCTAGGTGGGCAGCAAGGTGGGACCTAGCGCCTAGGGGACCTAGGCAGATGAATTAAAAATGAAGACAGTAGACCAAAGATAAGCAAGTATGCATATATATTCCATGTTTAGATAGAGAAAATTGCTACCTTAAGCAACAATGATAGCTCTTCATCCATTGATATAAATTTTTAATGTAAATGATTGATGCAAAATTGTAAAGTATGCACATTATCTCTCTTCTCTTCTCTCTCCAGTCTCTCCCCTCTTTTCTCTCTCCTCTGGCCGATGCTCTCCCAGCCACTCATTTCCTCCCAGCCACCCATTTATTCTTTTCTCCCCACCTTATCTCTTCCATCTCCTCTCTCTTCCAATTTCTTCCTCCTCCCAAACCCCATGCGCCTCCCTGCCGCCACCTCCGCTCCGACTCCACTCTTCCCTCACTTGCTCCCCCAGCCGCCCCTCACCTCCCCTGCTCCCCTAACCACCGCCGCCTACCCTCTTCCCCTCCCCTGCTCCCCCAACGCCGCTGCCACCGCCTCCCCTTCTACCCAAGCGCCACCTCCCCTTTTCCCCAGCGACGACGTCGCCGTCTCCCCTGCTCCCCATAAGACATCTCTGTCGCCATCCCTGCTCTCCTAAGAGACAATGTCGCCGCTGCCTTTGTCGCCATTTCCTTGCCCCCGCCTCCCCTGCACCCCAAGAGGATGATTCGCCAGCGAGGCCTACAGATCTAGTGGATTTGGCACGGCGGAGGTCCCGCCTTTGATTGCCGACGGCCACCTTGGAGCACTAAAGGCTGTCAAATCCGCATTGGGCGACCGACATGGATGCCCCACTATTGACTTAAAACCAAATCGTAGAAACCTCCCTGACGAGAGTGAAATTCTTGGGAATAAGCCATCGGTTCCCACCCCACTCATCTCCTCGCCGTCTCTCCACCATTTGCCATCTCCATGCATGGTGAGGCTGCCCGTCACCCGTTTGCCCCCCTCTCATCCTCCTCCCCTACGGCACACCTCCATCCACTCATTGGCATCGCTCCTCGTCTTCACCCCTGATGCCACAACTCACAGGTTGGAGCTAGGGTTTTGTGCCTACGACGACGACCTAGTGCGTAGGCACGATAGGGATGACCTACGGCACGATCAGTGCGCTCGGCTCCACACTTGACAATCACACGAGTATAGGTCTACGCTAGATTTCATTTTGTTTAACCTCCATGCTAGAATTCATCTCAATGCCACATGAATAAACGGCTCTAGCCATTCGTGCCTTCGACCTTGGGTGAACTACTTAACCGATTTAAGGACTTAGAATATACCATTCATGAGTTTAGGACCTACTTGACCACTCGAGACAAGTTTAAGAACCTATTATTGTATTTTACTCATGATTTTTTTTGTGATGCAACATCCAATTAGTTTCATGGTTTATTATCTACTCCCTTCAATCACAAATACATATCGTTTTCGATATCGATGTGATCTCCAAAACATAATTTTGACAAGTAATTTCTATTGCAATATACTTAGTCAAAGATTCAAAATTTTAATTACACATATGTCCAAAACAACATGCATTCGGTACTGGAGGGAGTATTTGCTTTCTGTTTTCGGTTAGTAACTGAAGTGGAGACGATTGTTTTAGTTTCTCTTACTTAAAACAAAACTGAGAGGCGGTCTGGACCTCCAGTCCCTAAAAACGATGCAACTCATAGTGTTGTCACTTCAATACTAGGTAGAAACGCGCTATTACGCTGTTCGTGGAGAGCATCGAATATAATACATGTAGATGTAGGAAGCATTGACTTACAGGACGATGGGTCATGCATTCAAACTTGCACTGGATATGAACATGGATGGATGGCTCTGCTGAAAAGTCTATGAGGAATGAAATAAGAGGCAGGCAAAAATAATAATAATAGGCATTTGATCAATATTTGGCATAGAGAGATACCGCAGGCATAGCTTCTGTTTCAGTATATTACATTACAGACCTAGGTAGGCTTACACATGGATATTTGATCAGCTAACCTCACCATATATACAACAAAAGAATATATACATGAGTTTCATTCATGATGCCACACATGGTAAGTCTCACGAGCAGAGTATGGGTTGTTCATACTCTGGGATCACAGAAGCTTGAAAGGAAAGCCGATCGGGAAGGGGATGCAATGCATGAAAATAGCAATTGTATAAAAAGGATCAGGTGCGATCAAAGGCTGCCTTGTGAGACAGATAGACTGTAAAATCCATAACCTTCTCTCTCTTTTTTTTTTTCAGATCATCTTCAAAGAAAAAACAACAGATGGATTACATAATGTAATTGAATGCAATAATAAAGTAAGTTATGCAATTAATTCTTTCAAGGTCTATGCTTCTGAAATTCTCATACAATTTGGGTAGGGAACTATGCTAGTCCAAGGAAGCCATGTCTAAGTTGAGTATATAAATAGAACAGGGGAACAGAAAGAATGTTTGTAGAACAATAAAGAGTTTTTGGCAGTTTGGCAATGCCACAGCCTGAGCTAGAGAAAACAAAAAATTTTAAGTTAGCTGTGAAGAAAAAAAAAGAAAGAAATTATACTTCATCATAGCCCTGGTCCTTAGCTAACACATAAAAAAATATAAAGCAGCTAATCAAATCATATTAGAAGTTCCAATCAGTAGAGCTATTAATAAGGCATATACCAGTATTGCTTGTAAAAATGTCAGTTGATAATATAAGGCATGGATCAGTAGGCCAGTTAAGAACTGATAGTAATGATTAAATGAGGGTGAAAGAACGCCGGTTTTTTGCTTTGTTTGTTCAGTGATAGTACAACCCACGCTCCTCTCACATCTGCTACTACAAAATTATAAGACCTTCTCGTGATATCAAAATTATCCTGCTGAGGCCATACATAAAAACAGAACTATGCCAAAAAAAAGTAATATAATTCATCTGGCACAACGACCAAACTGGCCTGGTTCCACAAATAACTGCATACATATCATCTCCAGACTTTATTTCAAAAAGAAAAATCAACAAACAATCTAATATAACACAGAGTAGCACTTCTATTACCTGGACAGATCGGAACTTTGCAGACTGAACCATCATGTTAGCCAGCCAAATTGCTGATGCCCTCTCCTCCTGAAAGCAACTAAGATCATTCGCATGCATAAGCCTCCAGCGAGCAAATATTAACTGAGCATAGGCAAAAAACTAACAACTATGAAATGATCTAAATCTCCATTGACTTATCAATCAACAACACAAAAATAGCTAACATCCTGAAACTATTGACCTTCTCTCAGTTCTAACTAACAACTTTGCAACATATATTAAAATTTGATTATAGGTTAGCATCGATAGATTATAGGTCCATATGTTTGGACATGCAAATTTTACTTAAAGGAAAGAACACCCAAATATGGTATAAGAAAGCATGCTATCAATTAACAATTACATATGTAGGAGTTTTAGGCTAAAGCAAAAAGAAACGCCTACAACATTCAGACAGGAAAATGATGTTAGATAATCTAGTTAATATGCATATCAGTTACTTCTTGGAGTTTTTAGTTTCTTCATGTCTTCCGTTACTAGCTTACGTTTTTGAGTCTGCATGTCTCCAAGCGTTTTGAGTCTGCATGCCTTCATCTGCATTTAGTCTTCAGGTTCTTCTTGAATTAGTGCATGTCAGTTACTAATGTATTTGCTAAATAAAAGGAGAAGAAAAAACCAGGAAAAGCAGCAGTTCTGGGCAGCACCAAATCCTCTTGTGTTTGTGCGTGAGATTGCTCAAGTTCTAGCCAAAGCTGAAAGCTGAGAGTATACTCCAACGAGTAGAAATATCAAGGCCTTCATAGTCCGAAATCCGACAAATGAATCATAACTACGTTGTAAGAACAACAAGGCAATAGCGCTTAGCCACTTACTGCTGATATATCTGTAGCTTCTCATCTAGTTGGAGCATCATTTGAAGTGGCTAGAATCTGCAGGCAGTACCTGAAATCCAAAGGAGTTCGAGAGTTGAGACCATACCACTGTAACCAAATGGTATAAACCTGGCACAAACAACAGGTTATAGATATGAAAAGGAAGCATCATGTATTCATGATATAGGACAATCCAACACAATATGACACAGCAAGACTGATTAATTGCATGGACCATGCCTCTCCAAGAACGGTAAATAGGTACAAATGAGCAGCAGAACAAACTCCAATGACACCCATTCTAGTATTAGAAGCAAACAAACACTCCAATCTCCATCACAGCAATTCACCAGAACAGAAATTCGAGGTAAAATCAATGTTGCTTGCAGGACGATGATTACCTAAACAAGAAAATGTAGCTAAACAACAACCTGAATTAAGCAATTGAATCCAAAAGTTTCTTCATACCTAATTAACTGCTCCTGCTAGGCTCATGGTAGCCATCGGCGCAAACGTTTCCTGTGGACGAGGAGCCTGTGGTCGCCGTCGCCGTCGGAGGAGGTTGCCTCATCGTTGGGGACTGGGTGGGGAGGCGACGAAGGACGGTTCGAAGATGAAGCAGTCGTAGTCCTGCAATAACCACGCCTCGCGAGCCTCGTCGGCGCCGAACCGGTGAGGGCAAAATCCCTGTGGCGTTGTGAGCCACCGCGACTTGAACACGACGCCACCTGCTGATGGATGCCGGCTGCTCCGTGGTCGGCGACAACCACCGGAGGAAGTGGGCCGGCGCAGGTCAGGTCTGACGGTAAGCCGGCGTTGTTTGAACTAATCTTGTTATTGTATGTATTCGTGTGTTGGAGTACGTGTAGCAGTTAAAGATTCGGAGTCAAAGAGCAATCGGAGACTCTAAAGTCAAAGACCAGTCATAACAGATGCATTCGTAAGTCGTAGTTGCAGTAATCATAAGTCGAACAGCACTGGGGTTACGGTCATAAGTCAAACTGCATTGTGGTCGTAGTCGTAAGTCGAACTGGGTAGTGATTGTAGTCGTATGTCGATGCAGTCGGTACTCGTAGGAGTACTATAGCATTCGGTACTCGTAAGAGTACTGTAGCAGTAGTCGTAGGTCAACAATGGTCGTATCACAGTGTCGTGAGCTACAGTCGATGGTCGGTGTTCGAAGACTTGTGTGGTCGGAGATGCGATAAAAGAATTATGGTCGACAAGCCGTGTTTGGTGAAGCGGTCGAAGGGAAGTCGTGTTCGGTGAAGCGGTCGAAGGGAAGCCGTGTTCGGTGAAGCGGTCGAAGGGAAGCTGTGGTTGTAGATGCAGTCGAGGTGCTGTGGTCGACAAGCCGTAGTCGGTGAAGTGGTCGACAGTGCGTGGTCGAGAAGCCGTGGTCGACGAAGGACTCGAAGCGTGGCAGTCTGTGTGTGGTCGTAGACTGTCAGGTTGCAGTGTGTCTGCTCTAGTTGGTTGGTGGAGCAAGTCTTTCGGATGGTGCTCTGAGTGCTAGTCGTTTGGATCGTTTGGCGTGAGAATAGGTACTAGTTATTAGTCGACTTAGTGCGTGCATGAGGCTTATTTAAGCCATGTACTTCTTGTAAGCAATTTAAGGAGTTGCAAGTGAATAAAACAGAGAAAAGAAAAACTCGTGTGCGTGTGTCATTTCAAGAAAGAAACCATGTGTGCGTTTTCTCCTGAGGAGTAGCGATTGGAGCTGATGGGTTTAGTTTCCAACAGGCGTGACGGAGGACACAGATCTACACCAGCTCGTGGTAGAGGCCAGCATGACGTGAAGGGGAGGGGAGGGAAGCGAAGAGGGTGAGATGAGGCCGATGTAGGGAGATGGAAGGGGATGGGAGGAGAATGGAGAGGGCGAGTAGGCGGAGCGGCATAGGCAGTGGCGCACAAGTGAAGGGGAGCGGTGTCAGACCCAGATTTTACAATCCGGAATCTACTGTGTTTAATTGCACTATTCCCTGGATCAGTAGATAGTGCACTCAGTTACAGTTCTGATTATCAAAGTACATATCATGCGGAAACGTAATTAAAATAATAAACTTACTCATGGGCCGATTAGGCCGAAATCAATAAATTGCAGCAGCGGAAGAACGGATCACACAGGTGGGACCTTCAGGACATGCCCACAGGCAGCCAACTGGAGGTTCGCGACCTAGCCCTTGACATCTTCATCTTATCTGTCAGCTTGTCCACTCTTGTTGCTGAGGCGAGGTGATTTGACTCCTGATTCTGAATTTTGCCGCAAAAGCGAGCGTGAGCACTCCGACCCCGTGCTCAGCGAACCAATACAGAATGCAAGTAGATAATATGCATGGCTTAACAAAGGAGAGGTTCGGGTTTATTTTCTTTTGCGAAGAGTGTTTTTGAATACAATTATATAAAAATCCTTAAGACCTAGCATTTTGAACACAAGTATATGTTGTGATTACATGCAATATTAATAGTGATTCAGATTCCATCCACCGTTACATGGCATCTGCACCATATAGCAATTCTTCAGCGTTATAGCCGCTTAACTTACCACTGGGACGACACCCAGGACAATTCCAAACTAGGGCCTTACACTGCCCTTCACTTTTCCATTCCCATCCACAAAGCATTTTGAAATAGAACTATATCTGGTTAAGTTCCCATGTCTGCCCATGACCGTGGGCACGGCTATTCGAATAGTTTTGACTCTGCAGAGTTTGTACACTTTCACCACAAGAGATAATCAACTCATTGCCCCACATGATACCTTAAACATGTGGTCGAGCAGACCATCACAGTGACTTTTCAAAATACCTCGCCCCTTCCATCATTTCACCCTATGGGTCGTTCCCACTTGCGGTGGGTCCCATACGTTGTGCGGGATGTCCTCCTTCTGAACGTCTAGCAGCTGGCTCCCCACCCCTGCTAGCCCGCCACAGCAGAACTTCACCCTCACCGGGTGTCCCATTCAA
Organism: Dendrocalamus latiflorus; assembly: GCA_017311315.1. Lineage (NCBI taxonomy): Eukaryota > Viridiplantae > Streptophyta > Magnoliopsida > Poales > Poaceae > Dendrocalamus > Dendrocalamus latiflorus. The sequence continues at coordinate 30,462,379 of CM029629.1, forward strand.
GCCGTCACAGAGACTGCCACTTGCACTATCCCACACCTACTCCTGGAAGGATGACTTTCAGGGTCCGGTAAATCTACTAAGCCAAGTTGTAATTTACAGACTTGTGGTTGTACTGTTTTACACAGGTTGACATGACAAGATTCAGTCCTTAGTGGTATCTGGACGGTTCTACCACAAACCACACTCTCGTGCACACCTGCACCACACCCCCGAACCATCCGCCCAGATATTTAAGCATGTTGAGGTTTTTGGAGACATAAAATAATCATATCCAACATTTATCAGTCATTACCACCATGACTGCCCCAACCAAATTTTTCTCATGATTAAAGTGATGTTTGGGCGTTCTCGCGCCCATGATTACCTAAACAATGCTAAGCATTGCATATATAAATTACGGACTTACTTTTTGAAAAGTTACCATTATAGTTTTGTTAAGGCGACAAGGTTCACATATTCAAGTATTCCAAGGAGGTGTAATATTAGTCAAGCAAGCAATGGACATGTAACTAAAATCTTAAATTAACATGTATTTGTATATAACATAACAGCATGCAATTTGATAATTTAAACCAAAATAATTTGCAGAAAATGTAGGTTCAACATGATCAAAGTATCGACTCGCCTGGCGTGGTTTACCGCGGTCTTGAGTTCACTCAAAGCTTTCTCCTACGATGGTTTTGAGCTTCCGGTCCTTATCTGCACCTTGCTCTTGATCACACTCGATCTATTGATTCTTCGGGGCTCCAGTTTCTAACTATGCGATAAGCGACTGAATCCAAATAAAAGCAAATAACTCAAGAGATCCAAATAAATCCAAATACTTTAAATGCCCGGTTCAATTACACTTATTACGATTTTGAGAATGGAAGGATGATTCGGTTTAATGTGTTGCCAACACAGTGGTAGCTGGATTTTAGCAAGAGTTCGAGTTATTTGAATAGCTTTACCGTGAGAGAAAATTTTGGGGTAATAAGAGATCAAAAGTGAGGAAGTATCTACAGGAATTATTTGCTTTGAAAAAGAAGTGGCCAAACATAGCCGATTGGAGAAAGGCGAGGTTCGATCTTTTAATTGATGTCTTTCTGCTATTGATTCATATTTATCAGGAAAGTTCCAGGAGTCAGGTAAGACTGATGGACAAATGGGAGAAATTACTCGAGATATTAAAAGGGACAAAATCTTGTGATTTTAGAACACGGAGATTTTACATGAGATTCTTTTTGTTTAGTGCTCGAAGATAACTAGGTACACTGATGGTAGAATATGATGGCTCGATCTTTGTATTCATAGCTTCCTTTATATATTGTTGTATTTATCAAGGAAGTTCCCTGAGTCAGATTAGACCTATGAACAGGTGTAAGAGTTGTCTAGAGATGTTGAGTGTCATGTGCCGGGGGTCAGTTTTTAAGAATTAGGTTAGGAGTTTTGCTCGTGATGTACATCGATTTAACTTATCGTATTAATCGCAGAGCTTGTGTTTGTAGCATTTCACATTGTGATATCCTAGGTGAGTTTTACCATCAATTAATCAGTTAAATGGTTAATATCCTCATTTATTATCACATGGGACTACTTATTTAGTCACTATTATTCAAATGGTTAACACTATATGGTTTCTATTGTCCATGTTATTTAATAGTCTAAATAGGATTCTCCTGATTGCTAGACCATAAACACAGTGGGTTAAAGGCACATATAATAATTAATCCATGATTAGATATTTATTAAGTTCATTTGTATTCTAATAAATTTTAGCATCATTTATGGATTAATTCCTGATTTTTCCTAGATTTTTATTTAATTAGATTGCTTTGCAAAAACTTAACCCAAAACCTATTCTACCAATGCGGGTCGGGGATTCGAACTCGGGCGGCCGAACCGAGCGCGCGCTAAGCTAGCCAGGGGGGAGTTGGGTGTTACCTGACTGGAGTGGGGGCTCAAAAGAGTTAGCCGAGGCTGCAGGGGGCTGAAGCAGAGGATTCCCGGCGGCGCACGGGCGGCGGGTTCGTCGGCGACGGAGGGCCGGGGAGGGGCTAACGACCGGCAAAACGGGTTCCTTGCTTCCCGGGGAAGGCGACTGGGATGTCAACGGTGGTCGGGGATCACCGGAACCTGGTCGGCGTCGGGCGACAGTGGCGGATTGAAGTAGGAAAAGGGGCGGCGACGCCGGCGTGGAGGAGAGGAGGAATGAGCGGCGCATGAGCTCGAGAAGGGTAGGTAGTGGCTTACAGTGGGATTTGTCGAGCGGGAGAGGAGCCAAGGTGAGTCGGCGGCGGAGGCCGGTGGTGGTGGAGGGAAGCTCACGCGGAGGGGGAAGCTCAGGCGAAGGGAGGCTTGGCCGGCGGTTGGAGTAGCTTCAGGGCGCCGAGGGGGTGCTCCGCTGGCGAGGAATCGAAGAGAGAACGACCGAGGAAGAGGCGGCCGTGAGAATGGCGGTGGCGGCCGGAGTTGGGGAAAAGTGAAATTCCGGCGAGCTCGGGGGCTTTTGGGGCGATTCGCCACGGGGGAGAGATGAGAGGGATGAGGTGAAGCGGATGGGGGCGCTCCCTCTCTTTTAAGGACACCGGGCCGACCGGGCGGCGTGCGGGCAGTGGGCGGCGGAGCAGGACGCGGGTGTAGGGCTCGGCATGGCTACAGTGCACGAGGGAGGCAGGGGCGGCGGCATGCGTGCGCTGACGCGGGGAGGACGGGCGCACAGGGAGGCGGGGCCGGATGACGAAGCTTCGGCGTGGAAACAGGGAGCGTACCAGGGAGACAGAGAAAAAGAAGGAAACGAGTGGAGGAGGAAGGAGGAGAGGGCAGGCCGGTCTGCGCGCATGAGAAAAAGGGCAGGGCGGGCCCGCCAGCAGAAGGAGAGAGGGAGGGGAAAGAGAGAGAGAGAAAGGGTGTAGGGCCCACATGTAAGAATGAGAAGAGAGGGAAGAATGAGAAGAATAGAAAGCTTTAGAAAATCTCGAAACTGAATTTTTAACTTAATTGCTGTTTCCTGTTTAACATTATTGATTTCAACTTAATTTCAAATCTTGGTTCAATATTTAGATACCAAAACCCAGTATTTTCCTATACTCTATGTTATTTAATTTGCCCTCGGATGTCGATGTTTCTATTATTTTGTTATGAATTATATATATACGTATAAAACTTGAATATTCAACCTTGGATTTTTGGTTTGGATTTTTATAGATATATTCTAATAATCTTGTTGGATTCAATTTATTGACCTGAATTTGAGTTCAGGATGTTGGTATTTTTGAATTCATAATCTGTTCCATTTTTATTATTTGTATTTAGGAGTACTCTTGATTATTAATTTGTATGGCACAAAACCCAAAAAGATTTCAATAGATACTCAGAAGAAACTTGAGTGCTAACAAAATGCAAGAAAAATTTTAAAACCTCCACATTTTTGAACACTTGAAATTTCAGGATGTTACAAACCTACCCCCCTTAAATGAATCTCGACCCCGAGATTCCGGTAGAATAGAAAGAAGGGAGGTGGAGTTATATTGGCTAGCAAAGGGGTTTCTGGTGTTGCTCGACATATAGTTCCTTAGCTTCACAGAGAGATGGAAATCTGCACAATAGGGGTTAGAACTTGAAGAAGTCAAAAGGAAAGAGAGAAACCTTGTTCTCTGGATAGGTCGTAGACTTCCTAATACTTGCTTCTTGCCATTGTTGTCTTTACGTTATCGTAGAACGAAGTAGTTGCATCGTCTATTGGACATAGGGTTGTAGACTTTCATATTGATAGGTGGGTAGCAATGGTCTGTGCCCCAGGGTATGGAGCCTTGGGAATGTAGAGGTTCTCCTAGGCGGGTCTTTTACTTCTACTAGGATCTTGTTCTTGCTTCTTAGCTTTGCCAAGCACGTTGATTTTTGCCAAAGGTATGTCTTGTAATCCTCATCATCAGAAGATTTTTGGTCTTGCGAATCTCCTTGTGCTGGTCTAGTTAGCCCTAAGTCCAGATTGTTGCAGTTCCAAGGATATACATCGTAGTAGTTCTTGGGCAGTTCTGTCCCTTAGTGCTACCCCCCTTAAATAAATGACGATTGTCATTAGGGTTGGCGGCAATTTGATCCATGGGCTTTCTAGGTAGGTAAGGAGAGAATGTTAGCAGAACAGAGTCTCGAATCTTGGTCCTCGTGCTGGTTGGGGCTTTTAGTTGAACAATTGCGAAGGCTTCACTTATCCTTGGTTGCCTTGGCTTTAGCTATCTATCACCTTGCTTCGGTAGATCTGACTGGGTTTGTAGCAAATGAGGCAAGAGAGAATAGCAGGAGGTAAGGATAGAATCGCGGGGATACGGTAATCTAATCCCATTATAACTATAAAAGAATACACCCCGGGAAACTGGGGTGGCATATGAATCACATAAGTTTTTAGGACATTCTTTTCCTGTGACCGCGAAATGTAACACCCAAGGGCAAGAAGGCAGTGCACAGGGCCAAATGGAAATCTTGCAACAATACATCGTCTACTCGGGGAAGCACATATAAGAGGGCACAGAGTTTATCTGCATAGTCCGTTTAAAACGAAACCACCTTATCTTCATGACCACTGTCACCGATCCTAATCTTAAATTTTGGAGCAAGGGTAAGAGAACGGAAAATAAAATTTTCTCGTGAAATCCATGGAAAGAAGAGAAAAGTATTGGGAGGTAATTAGTTCTCATTCCTGTAGTTATTTTGATAATGCAAAACCTGGTATATGTATACATATATTTTTATCAAGGTGTTCTAATCTCTTCCAATGTCCAAATATCCATCGATGACTTAATTTACTCCCATATGATTTTTTTACACAATGCTTAGAATCCAACGATCTTGATTATTTAACCTTCACTTTTGTAGATTGTACCTATGCTTTCTTCCTTCATTATTTAGTCACGGTATTATTGCCGTCGGAAACTCCAAACAGCGAAGGAGATTATTTATTCGACTTGATCCACCATTCATACTCCTCCTATTGTATCATTCATCATTTCATTAATCTAGTCATGGTTATCTAAGTCTCGCATAAATCTTTGACTTTCAATCGTATATTTTGTGGATTAAATATCATATTTTCACCATGACTGTATAATCAAAATCTCGGATCCACTATTGGTCAACTTATTAACTCTACAATCCAATGAAAATCCAATACCTTTACATCTAAATCCTCCTATATATAAATTTTCCAGCAAAAAAAAAATTAATCGAATCGAGGTTACCAAATCCTTATATGTGCCTGAATTTCCACCACATCTTTATAAATCCAATCTCAGGTTCATCAATTGCCAATTTTATCAGCTTTCCAATCCTAAGAAGATCTAGCTTTCTTTATTTAGATCCACTGATGACTTTCGTATCGTGACCTCCTAATAATCCAGTCTAGTGTCATTGATCCAAATCCATAGTTTGCTTCCCCAATAATCCACCTGAATCTTTATTGTCTATCTACTCCTCAATTCTGAATTCTAATGATTATCCAACATTATTACTTTTAAATCCACCAGTGTCCTGTGTATCAGGACTTCCTAATAATCCAAGATTGTATTCAAAATCATAATTACTCCTCTAGTAACCACGTAAATCTTCAGTGACAACCTCCGAATTAATTCATTATTATGAACATCTTCCAGGAATAATGTTATTAATCAAGCCTGTACTCTGATAATCATTATCATCTCTCCAATTTTTTCAAAACTCTATCAATTTATCTAGCAATCGATCATATTCCATTATTCCACCATTGTAAATATCTCCCAAGAATTATGTTCTTTATCAATGTTGTATGCCCGCAATTATTTTCATATTTCTTATTTCTCCCAGAATAACTTAATTCATCCATCTAGTCAATCTAATCTTTTCGTTAGGTTCCACCAATTTTTTTTTCTTCCAATATTCACCCTATTGTTTACTCCAAAAATAAAACGATCTTTGGTATTAAGCTTCAAGGTTAAGCACCATGACTCTTGGCCCTAAGTGCGTTTTCATAGAAAGTTTACAATAGAAGTACTGGATTTTCATCACTTTGAATTTGGGTAAGAGAGCCTCAGAAGTAAAATGGCTAAGGCAGCATATGGATGAGAGGAATCATCTAAGAGAGATGAGAATGAGCAACACTACTTATATATTTGCAAATAGATTTTTAAGAAATAATTTCTAGTTATGAAACTAACGGTCAGGCTAACTAGGTCACGACCTGCAGTCGATATGCTCTGATACCATCCCTGTCAGACCCAGATTTTACAATCCGGAATCTACTGTGTTTAATTGCACTATTCCCTGGATCAGTAGATAGTGCACTCAGTTACAGTTCTGATTATCAAAGTACATATCATGCGGAAACGTAATTAAAATAATAAACTTACTCATGGGCCGATTAGGCCGAAATCAATAAATTGCAGCAGCGGAAGAACGGATCACACAGGTGGGACCTTCAGGACATGCCCACAGGCAGCCAACTGGAGGTTCGCGACCTAGCCCTTGACATCTTCATCTTATCTGTCAGCTTGTCCACTCTTGTTGCTGAGGCGAGGTGATTTGACTCCTGATTCTGAATTTTGCCGCAAAAGCGAGCGTGAGCACTCCGACCCCGTGCTCAGCGAACCAATACAGAATGCAAGTAGATAATATGCATGGCTTAACAAAGGAGAGGTTCGGGTTTATTTTCTTTTGCGAAGAGTGTTTTTGAATACAATTATATAAAAATCCTTAAGACCTAGCATTTTGAACACAAGTATATGTTGTGATTACATGCAATATTAATAGTGATTCAGATTCCATCCACCGTTACATGGCATCTGCACCATATAGCAATTCTTCAGCGTTATAGCCGCTTAACTTACCACTGGGACGACACCCAGGACAATTCCAAACTAGGGCCTTACACTGCCCTTCACTTTTCCATTCCCATCCACAAAGCATTTTGAAATAGAACTATATCTGGTTAAGTTCCCATGTCTGCCCATGACCGTGGGCACGGCTATTCGAATAGTTTTGACTCTGCAGAGTTTGTACACTTTCACCACAAGAGATAATCAACTCATTGCCCCACATGATACCTTAAACATGTGGTCGAGCAGACCATCACAGTGACTTTTCAAAATACCTCGCCCCTTCCATCATTTCACCCTATGGGTCGTTCCCACTTGCGGTGGGTCCCATACGTTGTGCGGGATGTCCTCCTTCTGAACGTCTAGCAGCTGGCTCCCCACCCCTGCTAGCCCGCCACAGCAGAACTTCACCCTCACCGGGTGTCCCATTCAAGCCGTCACAGAGACTGCCACTTGCACTATCCCACACCTACTCCTGGAAGGATGACTTTCAGGGTCCGGTAAATCTACTAAGCCAAGTTGTAATTTACAGACTTGTGGTTGTACTGTTTTACACAGGTTGACATGACAAGATTCAGTCCTTAGTGGTATCTGGACGGTTCTACCACAAACCACACTCTCGTGCACACCTGCACCACACCCCCGAACCATCCGCCCAGATATTTAAGCATGTTGAGGTTTTTGGAGACATAAAATAATCATATCCAACATTTATCAGTCATTACCACCATGACTGCCCCAACCAAATTTTTCTCATGATTAAAGTGATGTTTGGGCGTTCTCGCGCCCATGATTACCTAAACAATGCTAAGCATTGCATATATAAATTACGGACTTACTTTTTGAAAAGTTACCATTATAGTTTTGTCAAGGCGACAAGGTTCACATATTCAAGTATTCCAAGGAGGTGTAATATTAGTCAAGCAAGCAATGGACATGTAACTAAAATCTTAAATTAACATGTATTTGTATATAACATAACAGCATGCAATTTGATAATTTAAACCAAAATAATTTGCAGAAAATGTAGGTTCAACATGATCAAAGTATCGACTCGCCTGGCGTGGTTTACCGCGGTCTTGAGTTCACTCAAAGCTTTCTCCTACGATGGTTTTGAGCTTCCGGTCCTTATCTGCACCTTGCTCTTGATCACACTCGATCTATTGATTCTTCGGGGCTCCAGTTTCTAACTATGCGATAAGCGACTGAATCCAAATAAAAGCAAATAACTCAAGAGATCCAAATAAATCCAAATACTTTAAATGCCCGGTTCAATTACACTTATTACGATTTTGAGAATGGAAGGATGATTCGGTTTAATGTGTTGCCAACACAGTGGTAGCTGGATTTTAGCAAGAGTTCGAGTTATTTGAATAGCTTTACCGTGAGAGAAAATTTTGGGGTAATAAGAGATCAAAAGTGAGGAAGTATCTACAGGAATTATTTGCTTTGAAAAAGAAGTGGCCAAACATAGCCGATTGGAGAAAGGCGAGGTTCGATCTTTTAATTGATGTCTTTCTGCTATTGATTCATATTTATCAGGAAAGTTCCAGGAGTCAGGTAAGACTGATGGACAAATGGGAGAAATTACTCGAGATATTAAAAGGGACAAAATCTTGTGATTTTAGAACACGGAGATTTTACATGAGATTCTTTTTGTTTAGTGCTCGAAGATAACTAGGTACACTGATGGTAGAATATGATGGCTCGATCTTTGTATTCATAGCTTCCTTTATATATTGTTGTATTTATCAAGGAAGTTCCCTGAGTCAGATTAGACCTATGAACAGGTGTAAGAGTTGTCTAGAGATGTTGAGTGTCATGTGCCGGGGGTCAGTTTTTAAGAATTAGGTTAGGAGTTTTGCTCGTGATGTACATCGATTTAACTTATCGTATTAATCGCAGAGCTTGTGTTTGTAGCATTTCACATTGTGATATCCTAGGTGAGTTTTACCATCAATTAATCAGTTAAATGGTTAATATCCTCATTTATTATCACATGGGACTACTTATTTAGTCACTATTATTCAAATGGTTAACACTATATGGTTTCTATTGTCCATGTTATTTAATAGTCTAAATAGGATTCTCCTGATTGCTAGACCATAAACACAGTGGGTTAAAGGCACATATAATAATTAATCCATGATTAGATATTTATTAAGTTCATTTGTATTCTAATAAATTTTAGCATCATTTATGGATTAATTCCTGATTTTTCCTAGATTTTTATTTAATTAGATTGCTTTGCAAAAACTTAACCCAAAACCTATTCTACCAATGCGGGTCGGGGATTCGAACTCGGGCGGCCGAACCGAGCGCGCGCTAAGCTAGCCAGGGGGGAGTTGGGTGTTACCTGACTGGAGTGGGGGCTCAAAAGAGTTAGCCGAGGCTGCAGGGGGCTGAAGCAGAGGATTCCCGGCGGCGCACGGGCGGCGGGTTCGTCGGCGACGGAGGGCCGGGGAGGGGCTAACGACCGGCAAAACGGGTTCCTTGCTTCCCGGGGAAGGCGACTGGGATGTCAACGGTGGTCGGGGATCACTGGAACCTGGTCGGCGTCGGGCGACAGTGGCGGATTGAAGTAGGAAAAGGGGCGGCGACGCCGGCGTGGAGGAGAGGAGGAATGAGCGGCGCATGTGCTCGAGAAGGGTAGGTAGTGGCTTACAGTGGGATTTGTCGAGCGGGAGAGGAGCCAAGGTGAGCCGGCGGCGGAGGCCGGTGGTGGTGGAGGGAAGCTCACGCGGAGGGGGAAGCTCAGGCGAAGGGAGGCTTGGCCGGCGGTTGGAGTAGCTTCAGGGCGCCGAGGGGGTGCTCCGCTGGCGAGGAATCGAAGAGAGAACGACCGAGGAAGAGGCGGCCGTGAGAATGGCGGTGGCGGCCGGAGTTGGGGAAAAGTGAAATTCCGGCGAGCTCGGGGGCTTTTGGGGCGATTCGCCACGGGGGAGAGATGAGAGGGATGAGGTGAAGCGGATGGGGGCGCTCCCTCTCTTTTAAGGACACCGGGCCGACCGGGCGGCGTGCGGGCAGTGGGCGGCGGAGCAGGACGCGGGTGTAGGGCTCGGCATGGCTACAGTGCGCGAGGGAGGCAGGGGCGGCGGCATGCGTGCGCTGACGCGGGGAGGACGGGCGCACAGGGAGGCGGGGCCGGATGACGAAGCTTCGGCGTGGAAACAGGGAGCGTACCAGGGAGACAGAGAAAAAGAAGGAAACGAGTGGAGGAGGAAGGAGGAGAGGGCAGGCCGGTCTGCGCGCATGAGAAAAAGGGCAGGGCGGGCCCGCCAGCAGAAGGAGAGAGGGAGGGGAAAGAGAGAGAGAGAAAGGGTGTAGGGCCCACATGTAAGAATGAGAAGAGAGGGAAGAATGAGAAGAATAGAAAGCTTTAGAAAATCTCGAAACTGAATTTTTAACTTAATTGCTGTTTCCTGTTTAACATTATTGATTTCAACTTAATTTCAAATCTTGGTTCAATATTTAGATACCAAAACCCAGTATTTTCCTATACTCTATGTTATTTAATTTGCCCTCGGATGTCGATGTTTCTATTATTTTGTTATGAATTATATATATACGTATAAAACTTGAATATTCAACCTTGGATTTTTGGTTTGGATTTTTATAGATATATTCTAATAATCTTGTTGGATTCAATTTATTGACCTGAATTTGAGTTCAGGATGTTGGTATTTTTGAATTCATAATCTGTTCCATTTTTATTATTTGTATTTAGGAGTACTCTTGATTATTAATTTGTATGGCACAAAACCCAAAAAGATTTCAATAGATACTCAGAAGAAACTTGAGTGCTAACAAAATGCAAGAAAAATTTTAAAACCTCCACATTTTTGAACACTTGAAATTTCAGGATGTTACAAGCGGGCAGGAGGGGAACAGGAACCCCTCCTCGAGGTAGGGTGAACATCGAGTTTTAAAATTGATATAGTTTGATTTGATATTATTTTACATATAATTTAAAAGTATTTTTAGAAACGGGCCAACGAGTCGAGTTAGAGCAAAATTTAAATTCATTTGAACTTAGCTCGTTTCAATGTTTAGCCAATTAACGAGTATAATTAAAATAATTTTGAACTGAGGCAACGAGCTGTATTAATGAGCTTTTTTTGCCACCCTTAGAGCATCTCTAAGAGATGCTCTTTCTCACCCCTATCTTAAAATATTGGGTATGAAAACTAAAAATAAACTCCAACAGATACTCTAAAACACACCCAATAATTTTGGTACTCTAAAATTGAGGTGGATCACCATCAAATATACAGTGTCTAGACAGTAATTTTAGGGATCCAAGTTTAGAGGAGCTGCTGAAGGAGGGGAAAGATTTAGAGGACAATTTTTTTAGGAAGACTCCCAATATGAGATTTTAGAGGACAAAATATTGAGCCTACCTCGAGGGCTCCGTGAGGACCGATTTGATGGCGTTGTAAGGGCTAGGGATGGGGCATGCGAAATTACGAATGGGTGGATCGACCTACAATCGTAAGATCGGACATCCCACGAAAACGTAATTACAATAAATATGAATACTAACCCATACATTAGCGGAAGCATTCCGGGGCAGCGACGCTGGCCACGTCGCCCCGGACGCTCCCTCGGCCGGCGCGTGTCGCCCGGTTTCGCGTACAGTCGGGGGAGCCACTTCCCTCATATTTTCTGAAAATTACGTAAAGGTCCTTTTTCCTCGCGAATAAGTCCCTGCAAGTTTTTTCTTTAAAATTTTTTTTTGGATGGCGCCCCGCGGGTTTCCAAAATTACGTATAGGTCCTTATTTACTTACGTACAGGTCCTTACAAGTCCTCAGTTTTTTTAAAAAAACCCTTTGATTTTTTCGAAATTACGCATTTGTCCTTGATTTTTTTTATGAAACTCCCTGCGAATTATCGTCTCTTTTACTTCGGTCCACTCGGTAGCTAGCGCGGCGTGCGCCGCGCTTATGCAGCTAGTGTTTTCTATGAGATGTCCGTTGTGTATGGCAGGCAGGCTCTTCTAGATCACTCAGATTCCTTCCCCTTTTAAGGAGAGTACATATATTCCCAACGTGGTTGAGCTTAGATCAAAATCCTCTTCACGCTCCCTTCCATAACAACAAAACAACATGTATAATGGTATGACGTTAGATATCTGTAAGCTTTGTCATGTAGAATACAAGATGATATGAAGGAGAGAAGGGGCATAGAGAATTGAACTATTTCTTATGCAAAAATATGACACACCATATATGAATGGGCTGTCTATAGAGACGTGTAAAAAGATAACTTACTGCAGGAGCTATCTTTAGTACTATTTATAGATAACATGAAGGATATTATAGACACCAGTTATCTATACCTTTGTACATACTCTAAGGCTATGGCCTTGCTTTTTTTTTTACTTTTTAGCAGCTTTTGGATTCTCTAAGAAATCATTATTCGTTAGACTAATAAGACATAGCCAAAAGTCATAAGCCGTAGACTAAAAGAATAGACCATATACCTTCAATTATGGCAGTCTAAAAAGCTATTATTATGCTCTCCTGGTCGTAGATCATGATGGCTTTCTCCAACAAGCTATGTTAATTTAGAGAAAAATAAACAACCCATGAGACTTTCTATTGTTTGATGGGTGATAGAACAAACTCTTGGAGACAACTCATCGAGCAGTCAACATGCACAGCTATAAATTGCAGAATCAAAATCTTGGGTAGAATTTCATTCAAGATGTAGGCAGCAGACACAAAATAGTTTGGTGCATAGTCCAAGAGCCAACAAAAAGGCACACCAGATTCAAGTTAATTGGAAGCTATTTGGGGTAATTAACAAGCAAATCATGTGCACACACAAAAACCAAAAATTGATAGTCCAATTTATCACCTTGTGTTCACATAACACTTTCGAGAACTCAAACTCATCCTAACCATCTCACAACCAATTTTGGGTGAAGCACAAGCAGAGTTATCACAATGGATCCGGGAAAGGGATGAATCACATTTCATAAACCTTTGTGGGGCTGCAGAAGAGAGACGTTGAGAGAGCTAGGTGAGGGGAGTGGCAGACGAGGCGCCTCCAAGAACCACCACTACCCTGGTAAGGTGCTAGCTAAGGTGAAAGCCACCACCTGTTTCAATGCCGTACTCTCTGCATAATTTTGAAGCCTGTTGCTCTGGCTAGCCTCCCCGCTTCGCCGACCTCCTCATGCTCACCCTCGCCAACGTCGTTCCCGAGCTCACCGCGAGGGGGCTATGGCCACCGTCACCACCTTCTCCACTTAGCCTATGCCACCTCCCCTCCTCCTCACCTCCTCAAGCCTCCTTACATCTCCGTGCTGGCCCATGCCCCCTCCCCTCCTCCTCCCCGCGCTATGGTTGTGATGTAGTGGGGACAGATCGAGGGTGCACCATTTAGATGCTCATAGTGGTTTTAGGAGGGAGTTCCAAGAAAAGAACTAATAGATCCGAGCATGCAAGGGGAGGAGGGAGGAGCGTCGAGAGGGAAATGGAGAGGATGAGGACGGCGAGCGGTGGTGTGGATGCGAGGGTAGAAGGGAGGAGCAGCAGCATGTATGCGAGGAGAGGAGGGAGGAGCGACGACAGTGGCTGGAATAGGGGCGTGGATGTGGACGTCGGCGTGGATGCAAGGTGAGGAGGGAGGAGCATCGAAGGCAGTTGGGATAGGGGCGTGGAAAGTGTGGAGGAGGCTGTGGCAATAGGGAGAATGGGTGAGAGGGTGGGGGAGCAGGAGGTAGCGGTGGAAGGCAAGGGCAGGTCGGGGATGACAGAGCCTGGAGGACCACATGTCGGCTGTAACGACCCACGTCGTTAATTAACCCTAATTAGCGAATTAAGACGTTAAGTAGGATTAATTACATAAATGATAATCTAAAAATACGAGGGAATTTAAACTTTTATATGCCAGTATTAACCGAAACCAACGAGCGATAAATGAATACACTATTACCGTAATCCATCGATGAGGACGAAGACCAATTAGTATGGACTAGAGTGAGACAAAATTTGATCGCACGAAAGGTAAAAACTTGCAACTCAATTAAAGTACATATATAACAGTTCGTAGTACATCAGTCATTGAATTACAATCCGTGTAGGATAAAATCAATAACATCCATTGAACGACCATTAGGATTTATATCAAGTCAAATAAAAATATTACAAATTGCATTACATAGCTAGGATAATACGAATTACAATAATTATACAACTTCATGTCTCCCAAATAACTATCTTAAAAACTAAGCAATTGCAATATAATTGCATTTAGTCCGGAAGTACAGGATTTAATTTACACCAAGTCCATCTCATACATAATTATTACAATAGGGAAATAAAGAATAGAAGTTACATTAAATTGTATACATCAATATTAAGAGAAAGCCCTATTACAATTAGACCATTTCATACATTGAAGTCCGTCGTTAGAGTGCCACCACATCGATATTTCTTGTGAGCGAATCAATAGTTTTAATACCGAAAAAGACCGAACAAAAGAACGAATAAAAATAAACAAAAGAAATAAAAGCAAATAGCCGTCAGAGCCCTAGGATTTAACTTCGGGCGGGGTATTTCGTTCACGGAGATACATGACCGTCGGGGGGGGGGGGGGCAGTCGGCACCTCTCACAACTGTAGACTCATCATACGGTATATATATATATACAAACCTGAGTTGATTTAGTTGATTTAGGGACAAACCAATGCAAAGCAAAAAGCCCACAATTCCATTTTCCAAGCCCAAATCGCAACAAGGAAGCACATACCACAGTAATGACCAAGTACCACTGTTTTCACTGAGATAGCACCCGGCCAGATCAGTTCTCCCGAGAGAGCACAGCCAGTCCAGAAGCATCGCACGGCCAGCCAGACAGCACACAGCAGCCGAAGGACCAGCACACACACAGCCGGACCACAGCACCATATCAAGAAGCCACAAGCACATCACCGTCACAAGCCAAACATCATACGCAGCCACCAGAGGAGAGCAGAAATATCCCAGCAGAGCACAGCCAGCACTCCCCCCTGCCCTCAAACCATTCCAAGCCAACAGAGAAACCACCGAGTAGAACCCAGACCGCAAGATGAAGGCCAGGCGAGTCGACCAGGAGCAAGGCGACGGCGACAGCAGGAGAGGGAACCACACCCAGCGGCCAGCTCTAGGAGGAGGAGGAGGAGGTTAGCACCAGGCGACCACCACAACCCCGAGAGCACGACCACCACCTGCAACCGAATCATTCCCACGGCAACCCAAACCCCACCGGTGAAGGTAACCCCCAATCATACATGAACTCAGTAGTCATCTCAACACTACCATTAGTTTACCACACATAGCAAATCACAAGTAACCATAGAGTAGCACCACTAGTATACATGAATCAGCACACAAGGTAGTCACTGGAGGTAGAAGAGGAAAGTAGAGGAGAGTAAAAGAGCACGGGATTACCGGGGATGAAGGCGGCTGTGTGTACCGCGGTGTAGCTCTACCGAACTGCCGCCGCATACTCCCCCGGCGTGCGGGCGAGTCCAGCCGGCCGAGACCACACCGGAGTAACCACCTCCCTGCCTGCATCACATAAGCAACCCCGTAAAATCCCAAAAAGGGAATAGCAAATCCCTTGAAAGCAACCGGGGTAGAATAGTGGGCCCAGGCACCGGATTCGGGCCCTAGGCCACGGATCTGGCGGCGTCAACCGTGCGGCGCGGTGAGGGCGGCCCCGGGCGGCGCCGAGCGGCGCGGCACAGCCGGCCCGGCGGCGCGAAGGGGGAGCGGCTCGGGAGCGGAGGAGGCGCGGAGGACCGACGGTAGCGGCGTAGGGTCGGGGGCCGGAAAGCCCAAGGCGGCGCGGGCGGTGCAGTAGAGTGACGGCGGAATGCTGAGTCGGAGCGGATCCGGCGCGGGGGTGAGAGAGAGGGAGAACCAGGGGAGGAAGCGAGAAAGGCAACCGAGGCGCGTCGGGAGCCAGAGGAAGAAGGGGAGGAGCGGAGGCGGCGATGAAGGGGAGAAGATGGAGAAGAAGCCAAGGCTTCGGCGGTGGGGAAAAGAAAGGAGGAGCCGAGGCGTCGGCCGAAGGCCAGGGAAAAAGGGGATCGGGGGAAAAGGAAGGAAAAGAAGAAAATAGATTAGGAAAAATAAAAGATTATAGAACTAAATTGGTAGCCATGTCAACCTTATAGAAATGCTTTTAGGAGCTAAACGAAAACCTAGAAACCCTACGATCACATTTTGTAGAATTCGCGTAATTAATTAGGCCATAGTATCGCTTCAACGTTAAGGATTAAAGCATATACTTGGGTATATTAAAATTTGTGTATCGTCGCTTAAACTATTCTATGGCATATTTGACTACTCAGACAATTTGATAAGTAGCATTTAAATTATAGAAATCCACCTCTGATTACTCTAGAATAGGAGGACGAAGTAACGATGGTCCGACAACTGAAAAGATACTAGTCGATTAAACTGATAACCGTGCGGATTAAATTAAAATACTATAGCAGGAACTAATTGTTATAGGTTTAAATAACCAGATAGTGTAAGTGTAATCAGGCTCATCTAAATAATAGAAGATCACTACTCAACAATTACAACGATTAGAGTAAGTGAATTGCCATCAACAGATTAAAATATAGCTCTTACCGATTAAATTAGTATATTGTTGAAATCATGGTTGGTTGTATTAAATTGTAGAACCTTCCTAGTAAATATTTATGGCTATAAATTAGGTAATATCTAGGAGCAAATTTAATATGAAAATAAAACCTGAAGATAGTGCGAAGACGCTTTAGTATAATTTAATTAATATTTACTTGGGAGTGACTTCATTGGTGTAGATAATTCATCACACGCGTACTAATTACAAGAAAGGATCAATATCAACAAGGAAAGAATTTAGTTAAATAACCCTAATACCTAAAATGAATTAGAGAGGTGAATATATACATACGCCCATATGAGGAATTAACCTGGTAGAGTGGCATTCGCGAGATTGAGTAGGATTAATGTTCGCTAATAATTGTATGTGTACATATTTAATCGTATCGCAATGTTAGATAGTTAGAAATCAACAAAAGACAGAGTTTAACTTTTAAGCAAACAACCCAGCCCGTGCTAGGAAAATAACGTCGAGCTAACTAGGATTAATGCAATCGGATTAAAGTGAGCGAATCCCTACTCTAGGAGCACAAACACATCGACACTTTGTATTTCATTACAGTTTCATAAATTAAGTTGCAGTCGACATATTTAATTGCAGGCGACAATCCAAGCTACGGGAGTGACTTCACCTCATCCTACTTAAATCCGAATTTATGGTTGAAACCCAGGCAAGCATTCCTTTGATCAAAGCTTCAGAGTATCTTTTTGTAAAACAAGTATTTTGTATTACTCTAATATCACCCTGCATGAAAGAAATAAAAGATATTTAATTCGAGCAATGGACAGAAGAGACATGAAAAAAGAAATAGATGGCAACTGATGGAGCAGTTGGCCATCTAGGTTAATTAAGAGGGTGGGCAGAGGTTGCCAGGGCAAGGGATAAAGGGGCAGGAGTGGAACCTCTGCATAAGAATAGAATATAAGGAATCTACCAACTTCGTCCGTGTGAACAGACCGTACCAAACCATATCAACCAACATCCCGTATTGACGGACAGACTAGTAGCTCTATCAAAGTGTTATATTGTCCACACGAATAAATATTATAGTTGGGAGAACCCACACGATCCGGGCCAGCACTTGGGTGCCAGGTGGGGGACCCCGTGGAGGAACCCACAAGATCCGGGCCAGCAACTGGGTGCCGGGTGGGGACCTCCACCACAGCAGGAACCCACAAGATCCGGGCCAGCATTTGGGTGCCGGGTGGGGGATGCAAGGCGCATATATTAGCGCAGGTGGAGGTTGGGGTAGGGCGAGGCCGCCCCAACCAACAACTATGTCGAGGTCGGTGGGTGCCAGGCGAGGGTGAGAAACCACCCTGGGCCGCCGGTTTAGAATAGTTGGGTGGAGATATAATTACTGAGATAGATGCAAACGTACTGTACTCTGGTCTGGGCACCGCATCAAAGGAATTGCGGAGAGCTAGGAAGCCAACAGGATCATAGTGGTGATGGGTAAAGTGATACAAGCTTGCGCAATGCTATACAAATCATGAATTCATGCCTGTCTCCGGGAAAGGAGAATTACGGAAACTTATGGGGGTTTTTGCTGTTCATGCGTATGTTCAGTAGTTTTCTAAATTAATAAATCGGAATTCTTTCAAAACCAACAAACCTTATTTTCTGTAAGTCATGGAAATGAAATTGAGGAGGAAAGAGTACAGAAATGAGCAAGAGATTGAGAATAGGAAATTGATGTTCCTAAAAGTGCAAATGATAAGCATTCTGTGCATTTTTGCTATTAACGCTTGCTGAGTACTTCTGTACTCACCCTTGCTATTATCTCCCCCTTTGCTTAGGAGCATGTCAATTTAGGGAATGGCTAAGATCAGGAAGAAGCTACCTGCATGGAATACCATAGACTCGGATTACAGTGGGTACAAAGTGGACACTCCGTGTGATCGTTATTGAATAGGAAGTAGTTAGAATAAGTTGTCTAAAGAATGTAATATTTAAGCCCTTGAGGCTTTGTAATAACTTTAGCCCTGCGTGGTAATATTCTTGTAATATCATATTGTGTCTCTAATTATTGTTCTGCTGCAATACCCTGATAGGCTTATTATTCGTTAGAGCGATGTTTTATCGGCTAAAACAAATAATAATCCGTTGACTAGCGTTATTACCCCATGGTAATAATGCGGGTCGTCACAGGTGGTATCAGAGCAATGGTTCGAGGGCCACGCAAATAATTAGAGACTGTTCTTGACTTAAGGATGCTGTTCTTGCTATATGGCAATACATATTCTTTAATACTTCTCATCTGTACATCCTTTGTTATTTTGTTAACTCTAGGCTTTGGCATCGTTACTTTTAAACCACCGCATATTTTTAGAGCCAGAATTGGGTAGCGAGGATGGGAACGGTGATAATAATAGTATGACAATCTAAATTATGGTACTAATTCTTTTTATTGGTAATAGTGTTAGTCTACAAAAATTCTAGTGGTAGTTGGTAAGCAATATAATTTTAATTATGAACCTAACATTTAATTTTGCTGCAATTAGATATTTTGCATTTAAAATCATTGCATTTCAGTCAATGTATGATTGTTTTATTTTCTCAACCGTAGCGACATAGGCAACCTAAGGTAAATATGAGTAGTTATAATGGTTTAGAAGTGAACCAAACTCCGAGACCCTTATCTTTTCGCTCTTACAACTAAATGAATGCATCCGCCATCACAAAATTTAGTAGAGACAATTAAAGAAAGGAAATATTATAACCATTCATGATGGCAGATGAACCAAAATAAAAATTGACTTCTCTCATTTCTGCATATGAGATTTCCCGGACGAGTGGTCCGTGGCGCTTCCGAACGCGTAAGTTTCGGACGTACCCAGGAACGAAGTTCTGGGTGTACTCAGGGATGAGCCCTGAGCGTGGTTCCAAACGCGAAAGTTTTGGGCGATCCTGAGAGCGAGTTCTCAGGAGTGCCTGGGCGCGGAGATCCAGGGTAGTGCAGGTTAGCACTCGGAGGCAAGCTCTGAGCGTGGTCCCAAACGCGAAAGATTTGGGCGATCTCGAGAGCGAGTTCTCGAGCGTAGCTGGGCACGTAGTCCCGGAGTAGTGTAGGAGTTGATTCTTTTTGCATCTCTATGTTTCTTGGGTTTTATTTGCCTAATGTGTATGCGGCAATGAGAAGACCAACATTAGAGGGGAAGTAATGCGACTTTCTACTACTTGAACATAAATAAATTCTCATCTACTTGCATGCTGAACACTAATAAGAAAACCTGGGTCTACAACGTGAATAAAATTTTGTTCGTACCTCTTGTAACAATTTGCCGAAGGAAATTTGATAATGTCATGATAAGCAGGTATTTTCAAAAATATAATTTCCTAAATTTAATTACAACTTAAAATTATGTGGCTAAGTGTATAATGAGCAATCGAATTAAAACAAGTGAAAATCTGGAGCCTAGTCCGTAATAATATATAAAAAAAGATCAAATTCTTATTATTTCTAAAAGCCGGTCATATAGAATTATCCAGACTATTGGACTTAGACGAGTTGTTACGAGGCCGACTATAGATAATTTATCCACCACTATCTATTCTTTTTACGAATCATGTAATTTGGAATTGGGCTATCCTTAGAACGTAATTGAATTAAAATGACGCTAGCTATTTTGCAACTCCACACTGGTAGACCGCCTAGCCGTAAGGTCTTTATTAAACCAAGTAAGTCGTTTCTCTAATAATCTATCCCTAAATAACCAAGAAACTTTTTCCTTTCTTAATTCTATCCCGCGTGGAGCGTATGGTCATACCTATGGGAGATATCCATACCTACCTACGTTTTCCCCATTGTAATTCAGATTGGAATCGTCCTGAAGTTCTAAGCCTACAGCTGTTACGGGATTAATCACCCTGTTATCCATGAATTGTCCTAAAGCATCCACCAAATTATTATTATCCATGTCTGGTGCATTTCCCCAAGTTCATAAATATATGATTTCAGGAACCTTTGTCATAGTCTCCGGAGCATAACATTGACCATGACTTATAAAATAAAATTTTGCAAACAAAAAACTTTCAACATAACATTAGGGAATAAATATTTTCACAAAAACTCCTTTGCATCATTCTATATCAATATTTCTTGCACCATAGTGTTTAAAGCTTTTGGAAAAAATTATGTCATGCATTCCAGGAGGACATATATTATGAATAGGGGGAAATGTACACTCTTTCAATATCAGTGACCTAACATCCATTGAACCTAAAACTGCAGGGTAAAACCATACCCCTGAGGGTAACAAATGAATCTCCAGGCCTACCTATTAATCTAGGGAGATCTGTTCAATTCCGAAGAGCTAAACCACGGCTAAAGAGCTAGTACTGTAGACATAGAGTTTCAATCCAAAATTTCAGACACCATAATGCCATCCGAATAGGAAGTAGTTAGAATAAGTTGTCTAAATAATGTAATATTTAAGCCCTTGAGGCTTTGTAATAACTTTAGCCATGCGTGGCAATATTCTTGTAATATCATATTGTGTCTCTAATTATTGTTATAGGGCCCAAAATGGGACACATGTAATGGCTTAAATACCCCTGGCAGGGAGGTACCGATGTAAGGGCACATTTGTAAAAGCACAGCCCATATGAATATATATACCAAGGGAAGACTAGAGGGAGAGGGACGATCACTCTCTCCCAACTCTCCACTACCACATCTCTCTCTGTTTGGTCTGTAACCACAACAGTTGGCGCTGTCCGTGGGGAGGACAGGAGCAAGCCTGAAATCCGAAGAAGGATGGCACCGAAAAAAGCTTCGTCGACGGCGGCGAAGGGAAAGAAGGCGGCTGGGTCGGAGCGTCGCATGGGTACCAGGGCTTCGGCATCAGCTGTCGCGGGCGCGATGGCTGCGGACGTCGACGCTCGCACTGCGACGACCGACCCCGCAACTGGCGCTGCGACGGCCGACCCCGCCACCGGCGCTGCGATGGCCGATAGCGCGGACCAGGCGGTTGGAGATAGCCACAACGGAGCGACCGGCAGCTCGGGAGCTCGCGAGGCGATCGTACCTGTGCCGACCCGTCCGCCGGGCGCGCCGGTGGCCCCGTCCGCACCAGCGGTGGAAAGCGCCCTGCTGGCGGCCCTCAACGCGTTCCAGCGGGAGCTAGGGGATCTTCGCGGGGCTGTCCGAGACATGCAAGAAGCTCGGAGCCAGCAAGCCATGCCAGTGGTCGCGCCAGAACCCGCGCCGGAAAGGGCAGACAACCGCGACGCCCCCACATCCAGCCGCGTGCCGCTGCGACGCATTGATCCAGAGTCCCCGCTTTCGGCAGGACTACAGCAGGCGGCGTGGCCCGAAGACTTCAAGTTCCCCAGTGTCGTCAAGCCTTACAAAGGCGATACGGACCCCCGCGAGTTCGTGCGCGTGTACGAAACCGCAATCGAGGCCGCGGGTGGAGACGACACCACAAAGGCGAAGGGGCTCCCCCTCGCGCTGCAAGGAGTGGCGCTTTCCTGGTTTTTTACCATAGAGCCGAACTCCATCTACGCGTGGGAGCAGATCCGCGACCGCCTTCACAACAATTTTCAAGGAAACTATGTTGAGCGGGTCGACGCGGACCAGCTCTTCGCCATGAAGCAGAAACCCTCGGAGAAGCTCCGGGACTACTTCAAACGTTTCGCGAAGATACGCTGTCAAGTCAAAGACGTTAACGAAACCACCGTTGTCAATGAGGCCATACAGGGCCTTCGCCCAGGCCCGATGGCCGAGTACAACGCACGGAAGCCAATCAAGACAGTGACGAAACTCTTCGACAAAATGGAGGAATACGCTAGGGCGGAAGAGGACGCACGACGAAGGCAAGGTGACGACTCCGACACCAACCAGGCCGATGGCTCGGCGAAAACCGAAGACCTGCCGAAGGACGGTTCTTCGAAGGGAAAACGCAAGCAGGAGTCGTCCAAGGACGCGTCCGAGCGCAAGGACGCCCCGCACAAGGAGCCGTCCGATAGGCCCAAGCGCGGCCAGCAGAAGTCGCGGCGAAGTCGGTATGTCTTCGACATTGAAGGCGGCTCCGAAGAAAACACTTCCGCTGGTCGTGGCGGTCGGGGGCGCCGAGGCCGGGGACGCGGCCGTGGCCGGGGTCGCGAGGATAAAGGCCGCGGAGATTACGACGACCAGCACCATGGGCTGTGGTGCGAAGTCCACGGTCGCGGCACCCACGACACGCGCGCGTGCACCTCCATAGCGGCGCTCCGCCAAAGCGTCGCCAGGGATAGGAACCCGGAGGCACGCCCGCCTATGGTGGCCCACGTCCAGCACCCATACGAAGCCCCCATGCACATCCAGGCGCAAGGGACGCAGCCCCATGAGGGCCCACTGCGAATTCAGGCCCATGTGCAGCAGCCTCGGGAGGGCCTCCTGCAGCTGCAGGCTCCGGAGGCAGCCCACCACAGGGTTTTCAATGTCATCTCCGGAGGCTCCTTGCTAGAGTTCGCCTCGGCACGGCAGCGGAAGGCCTACGTCCGGAGACTACACCACGTAGCGGCGTACCCAGCGCAGGCACCGCCGGACTGGGCACAGCACGAGGTCACGTTCACACCCGCCGACGCCCAAGACGTCGAACTTCCTCACCAGGACCCGCTGGTCGTCCGGGTCGTGATAGCAGGATGCGACGTGGGACGTGCCCTAGTCGACGGCGGCAGCTCCGCGAACATTCTGTTCGCGACAGCTTTCGACCAGATGGGGATCCCTCGAAGTCGCCTCGGCCCATCGGGAATTCCGCTGCAAGGCTTCGGAGGACAACCTCTGCGGGCGCTTGGCCAAATATGCCTTCAGGTCTCCTTCGGCCAGGACGACAATGAAAGGGTCGAAGATGCCACCTTCGATGTCGTCGATCTCATATACCCCTACAATACTATACTGGGGCGCCCAATCCTCAACTCCTTCGGAGCGGTGCCACATCACGGCTATTTGTGCATGACGCTCCCGGGGCCGCGGGCTGTTATTACCGTTCGTGGCGACCAGGATATGGCTCGGCACATCGAGTACGGCACCAGATATCCCCGTCGCGACGCTCAACGACACGCTTAGAATCGGCATCGCAGCGCGGGGACCCACGGCGTCATCCGGGGACGGCTCGGCAAGCCCTACAGATAGTGCAACTGCACTATCTAGAGGCTCCGGCCGTGTCAAAGACAAGTGGTCAGTACCCCCACCCATTGTAATCGCTCACCCGCGCAAACGGGAATGTAATAGAGTCCCGTTTGTCGCCAACCTCTGGTCATTATGCACAAATACGCGGCGAGAGCGCGCGGAGGCCTCGCCTACGCGCGGGCTCCCGGAGTATAAACCGAAGACGCACGTTCGCGTGTGCACTCTCCGTAGCCAGGGGTACGGGTATGAGTATAAACCAAAGACGCATGTTCGCGTGTGCACTCTCCGTAGCCAGGGGTACGGGTATGAGTATAAACCGAAGACGCACGTTCGCGTGTGCACTCTCCGTAGCCAGGGGTACGGGCATGAGTATAAACCAAAGACGCACGTTCGCGTGTGCACTCTCCGTAGCCAGGGGTACGGGCATGAGTATAAACGAAGACGCATGTTCGCGTGTGCACTCTCCGTCAAAGACACGGGTATGAGTATAAACGAAGACTCATGTTCGCGTGTGCACTCTCCGTCGAAGACACGGGTATGAGTATAAACGAAGACGCACGTTCGCGTGTGCACTCTCCGTCCAAGACACGGGTATGAGTATAAACGAAGACGCACGTTCGCGTGTGCACTCTCCGTTAAAGACACGAGTATGAGTATAAACAAAGACGTGTGGGGGGACGCCTCTGCACGCACTCTCCGGAGTATAAATAAGACGCGGATGTTCTCCCTGCGCACTCCGGAGTATAAATAAGACGCGGATGTTCTCCCTGCGCACTCTCCGGAGTATAAATAAGACGCAGATGTTCTCCCTGCGCACTCTCCGGAGTATAAATAAGACGCGGATGTTCTCCCTGCGCACTCTCCGGAGTATAAATAAGACGCGGATGTTCTCCCTGCACACTCCCCGGAGTATAAGTTAGACACGGATGCCGTCCCGGCGCGTTCGGCAAAACGCGAACGCGGCGCGAACCTTGCGCGGCTGACAAATCGCGCACCCCCTCAAAGCATCGAGGCTCGTCGTCGCGCACCACGGGAGATGTACGCAAGGCGCGCTATGGAAACCCAATTTCGAGAGCTTCAAGAAGTAGTGCCGTAGCGCGCCATAGGGTGGCTCCAGCGAGGGCGTGCACGCGGACTATGAGGTACACCAGAGGCTACTCCCACTTTGGAAGGTAGGGTGACGGAGCGTGCCTCCGCACGCGCCAGTCTACGGACTTTAAACAAGTCGTGGTGCGAAGGTCCGCCTCCGCACGCGCGCTAGTCTACGGACTTTAAACAAGTCGTGGTGCGAAGGTCCGCCTCCGCACGTGCGCCAGTCTACGGACTTTAAACAAGTCGTGGTGCGAAGGTCCGCCTCCGCACGCGCGCCAGTCTACGGACTTTAAACAGGTCGTGGTGCGAAGGTCCGCCTCCGCACGCGCGCCAGTCTACGGACTTTAAACAGGTCGTGGTGCGAAGGTCCGCCTCCGCACGTGCCAGTCTACGGACTTTAAACAGGTCGTGGTGCGAAGGCCCGCCTCCGCACGCGCCAGTCTACGGACTTTAAACAGGTCGTGGTGCGAAGGTCCGCCTCCGCACGCGACAGTCTACGGACTTTAAACAGGTCGTGGTGCGAAGGTCCGCCTCCGCACGCGCTAGTCTACGGACTTTAAACAGGCCGTAGTGCGAAGGTCCGCCTCCGCACGCGCCAGTCTACGGACTTTAAACAGGTCGTAGTGCGAAGGTTCGTCTCCGCACGCGCTAACCCTACGAGCTAATCAATACGCAAGCCCTGCGAGCGCACTTTGAACGTGGGGATCTCGTCCCCGCACAACATGACCGCCCGAAGCACAACATGCAGCGCATATCCTAATCGCCAGGAGGTTCATATATCAGAAAAATCTCACAAGTACAGAGGCCCGCCAACATCTCTGCCGGTCTAAGCAGCTATTCGGCAGGCTCGTCCTTAACACGCGCTAAGGCCGGGGCTTCGCCAGAAGAAGATCGGCCCGCCCAAAAGTTCAGCGACTCATCGGCTCTTCGCCAGCGTCGAAGACGCCGCCGGGTCACAAGGTCGGATGCAAGTAGTCGGCCCCAGCAAGGAAGCTGTCCGGCACACAGGTGAAAGTCAGAACTTGTAAAGCAAGCGCGCACTTCATTCACAAGAAAAGCGGGGGACATCGCAACACACGCCTACACCTGGCCACTTCGGTGTCACACCTGCGAGTTTCCGGCGCCTTCGGAGGCCTCAGCGCCACCCTCGTCGCGCCGCGGGACCTCGTCCAGAAATTGACCGAGACTCCCCTCCCCGTAAAGTGACTTCCGAAGCTCGACCCGCGCTGCGGCCTCCCCGACGTAATCCCAGATCCGCTCGTGGAAGTACTTGACGGCGCGGCGAGCGGCGCGGACGGCACCGGATATTACTCCGGCTCCGCCGGGCATCTCCAGCTGGGGGTCCTCCAGCTCGGCGACATGTGTGCAACCGCGGTGCCGCAGGAGCGCACACACCATGCACGACGCCGCGTAAGCACAGTGGTTGCCGAAGGTCGGCGCGGCGCCGCGCGCAATGTTGGCGGCATCTATCCAGCGAAGGGTCCGAGGCAGCTCCTCCGGGCCAAAGGCGCGATCCGGCACCTTAGCCACAAGCCCCTGGAGATGGCTCTCCAGCGCTTGCATGGCATCCCATGCAATGACCGAAGCTTCGCCAAGCGTCTGGTCACACTCCGCTAGAGTTAAGGCAAGCTTGCCTTTTTCCTTTTCCAGCGAGGCGACCTGCTGCAGAAGGCCGTCCCGCTCCGCCGCAAACCCCTGCCGCTCCGCCTCCACGGCCGATTCCCGCGCCGACACGGCAAGTCCCTCGGCGTGCGCCTTCACCTCAGCGCACTCCGCTTCCAGCTGGCGGATGCGGGCATCCTGGGCAGAGCGGACCCCCGAGGCTTCGCGTAGCTCCTCCTCGGCGACTCGCAGCCTATCCTCAAGCGCCCTCTGGGCACGAGCATAGGCCGCTTGCAAGGCCTGCCCCAGCACAAGTGTCTGCAAGACAGAAAGGCTTAGCAAGCTCAGCATGGCCAGACATTGTCATACAAAGTGCTTACCCTCACCCTCGACACCTCTAAGGCGTCCCCGAGACACCCCACCCCATAGGTCTGCAGCGCTTGCTGGCCGACGCTGGCAGCTGCGTCATCCACGATCCCGCGCCACGCCCTCAGCGTCTCCGGCGGAGGCACGAAGTCCGCTGGGTTCAGGCGCACGGTGATCGCCCCGACGGCACGAGGACCCCCATGTTCCGCCAAGGGCTCCTCCGGAATAAGCGACGCTGTAGGCAGGGATGCAGGTGAGCACCGCACGGCACAACGAAGAATACACCAGGGCAAACTAAGCCACCTTACCTTCAGTAGCGGAAGGAGGGCTTCGGGGGCCCGCCCCTAGCCCCAGGCGGGGTAACGACGGCGCAAGTCCCCGCGGAGGGCGTGGCCCCGCAAGGAACAGAAGCCTCCGCGTTCTGGGTCGGCGCTGACCGTTCCTGCACGGCGGACAACGTGGTCTGAGGGGCGGAGGGAGCGCGCGCCGCAGGGGCATCGGCATATGCATCGGAGTCCCACAAGCTCCCGATGCCCGTCGCCACGGTGAATCTCCTCGACGTCAGGTGGAGCTCCGGCCGCAGGCACGACCGCTTAGCCGGAGCAAGTGGCGGCGGCACCGCCCCATTAGCCGCTGCCGGAGAGGCCCCCACGACCACACACCCGTGGGCGAAGACCCCACCGTGGCAGCCTTTGCGGAGGGCATCTCGGTTTCGGCCGCGGCTGTCGGCGAAGATCCAGCTCCATGCGCCCCCGCGGAGGGCGTCTCCGGCATCATAGCGGTCACGGCCGAAGGCTCCACCTCAGCACCGCCGGTCAGCATGGATTCTGTCCTGACGGCCGCCGCAGATGATGAGACTTCCACTCTCCGGCTGCTCGTGACGAGCCCGCCGTCCCGGGCACCCTCCAAAGACCCTTCGCCCTCGGCGTCCGCGCCATCCAAGCCCGAGTCGGCGTACCTCGCCGAATCTGACTCCGCGTCTGCCGCGTCATTAGGAGCACTAGCGGCAGCAGCGGTAGCTGCTATACCAAGCACGACAAACGCTCCGCCTCAGGCCCTCTTGCGAGACGGCGCCTTCGCCCTCGTCGCGCCGTCATCTTGGTGGTGCAGGGCGGATCAGCGCGGTCCGGCACGGCAAGGCCCAAGGCCTCGCACACGCGGTTTATCTGCCCCAGCCCCGCCGCAGTAGTAGCAGCCGCGCGCTGCTCATGCTCTCTGCTGGTATACGGTCCGAGAAATACGCGCACGGCCCGCTCCGCATCCTCCAAGCGAATCTCTATAGCAAAGCAGGAGATAAGATTAACATGTAATGCACTCCGCGCGAACATAGGAGGGGCACGGTCGAGGCCTACGAGGGTTGGAGGGTGCCGGCAATGAGCAGACCCACGGCATAACATTATCGTCTCGACGCTTCTCGGCGGCGAGGCGCCAGTCACGGGCGAGCGGCGCCACGCCGTACATCGCGTACTCTTCGGCGAGGTCACGCATGTTAAAGCGGGCGGCCACGCCTGCGAGCCGTCGGGCCCTCCGCCTGTCCTCGTCGTCGAGCGTCCAGCCGGGCGAGGTCTTGAACACGATCGGCCAGTCTGTGCATTCGAGGCCGCTCCCGCTCGGCACGCGGTGGTAGAACCACCGTTTCATCCAGTGAGACTCCCACTTCCCGCGAGTGGAGTTCGCCGGGAAGAGCTTGCTGCAAGATAACCGAAGAATAAAGGTGATGCTGCCGAAGTTCGACAGCGTCCCGTCCTTCCGCTCCTTGGGCTGGCACCGTGCCTCGTGCAGGTAGGCAAACAACGAAGCACTGGGCCAGCACGCTCCCGAGCGCAAGGCCCAACTGTACACGGCGAGCCGGGCCACGGCGTTCGGAGTCAGTTGCGCCAGCTCCAGCCCGAAGGTCCGCAACACGTCGCCCACGGTCACCCGCCTCCCAAAACCTAACCCTAGGCAAAACCTCATAAAGTTAGTAAATCACAAATTTAGAAATCGAAGCAAGAAATGGGAAAAAGAGGGGAAAGCATCAGATTGGCCAGATCTGGCTAGAGATCCCCAGGCGGCGCCGAACATCCCGGCGGGAACAGCCGGGCCAGAGGAGGCGTCGGAGGGGAGGCACGAGTGGGCGGCGGAGCCGCTGGAGGAGCGGAGCGGCGGCGCAAGGAGGCAGGGGCGCGGGCGGAAGGAGCCGCACGGGGGTAGAGGCGGCGGCGTAGAGGAGGAGCCGAGGGGAGGCGCGTGAGGAGAGAGCGGGGAGACCGAGAGAGAGAGAGAGAGAGCCGGCGGAGTGGGCGAGAAAAGAGGATAAAGGAGGAGGAGATGAAGGGGCGTCGGCAGAGGCGTAAAAGAGGAGGCGTCGGTGGGGGTAAAAGAGAAGGAGAGGAGGCATCGGCAGCAGAGAAAAGCCGAGAGCCCAGTGGGAACCAAAAATGCAGAGGCGGCGGCCATAGAACCAAAAAGGGCAACATAAAAAGATGCTATTAGGGGCATTAGTAAGAAATTATGTAGGAGATAAACAAACTTCATATTAAATTGCTATGAGATATAGAATATTTGTAAACATGCGCATGCATATTATTAAAGCTAATATTGCAGATTCGCCATTAATTAAAATGACTATTTAAAATGCAATAACCTGTAATTGCTTATTTCTTGTACCTGAATCATAGGCACTATTAAAATGAACTGGGAACTATTGCACTCTGTATAGAGGAACGAAAGGAAAAATTAGCAGACCATGAATATAATTAATAGAAATCTTGTGATGACCAAAATCTTATAAATAATCGAACCATAGATTAATTTGAGTATAAATGGCAGGAAAGAGGCTGAATCTGCCAAAGGAGCTATAATAGGGCAGTGAGGATATTCAGCAAGACAATATAACATCAGGCAAGTATCCTTTGAACAAGTCTTCAGAATAGATTCATTAAAAATCAGTACTTTATAGTATGCTAGTATCATCCTGCATTGGAAAATAAAAGAGGTTTTAAATTAAGATGATGATTATGAAAGAAATGAATAAACGGCAACTGATGGAGCAGTTGGCCCTATTAGTAGTAAAAAGGTGGGCGGAGGTCGCCTTGGTAGGGATCCAATGGAAAGATTAGGGACCTCTGCATAAGAATAAAATATAAGGTTTTACCAACTTCATTCGTATGAACAGACCGTACCAACTCGTATCAACCAACGTTCCGTTTTCACGGGCAGTCGGTACTCTAGTGAGGTGTTATATTCTCCACAGGAGTGAGTATTAATTATGGGATAAGCCCAAAGGAACCGGTATGAGACCGGAGCGTAAGAACCCACAGGCGGGTTACGCAAAGGCGTTATATTACGCAGGAAGGGGGCTGAGTGAGGGTCGGAAACCCTACCAGCCAACGGTTATGTCGCTTTCAGTGGGTCTGTGTGAGGGTTTTACACCGCTCCAGGCTGCTGCTTGTGTATAATCGGGTGGAGATATAATTACTGAACTAGATGTAATTGCACTGTACTCTGGTCTGGGCGCCGCTTCAAAGGAATTGCGGATAACCCCAAGAGCCAACACGAGCAGAGTGATGATGGGTAAAGTGATACAAGCTTGCGCAATGCTATTAAAATCATGAATTCATGCCTGTCTCCGGGAAAGGAGAACTACGGAAACTTATGGGGGTTTTTGCTGTTCATGCGTGTGTTCAGTAGATTTGTAAAATAATAAATTGATATTTTGTCACAACTTAAAACCTATTTCTATAAGCGTAATTTGGGAAAAATTGTATGAAAAAGAGAAATGGTGATGGGGAAACTTATCAAAATCATACATTGCATTTTGTTATATAAACTTGCTGAGTACTCTGTACTCACCCTTGCTATTATTTCCTTTGTTTAGAGGATAGCCAGCTAGAGTCAGGCATTGAGGATGCCTCCGCAGAGGAGTATTACTCTCCCGGAGAGGGAGATTATTTCGAGGATGAGCCGCTTGAGGATTACGCCGCATACGACGATTGGGAGTCGTAGGGACTTGCGTGCGGCTTGGACTCGACCTTTAGGGTATCTGTGCTATTAGTGTATTGTATTTGTACTCTTTCCTGTATAATTAGAACACCTCTGTATAATTAGAAGTTTAGCTACTTTCTATCTGTAATAATTAGAACTGCAGTTGCTATGTAATATTTAGCCCTGCGTGGCATTGTGAATGTATGTAAATTTCTATCTCTAATGATTGTTCTGTCCAATACTCTGAATGGCTTATTATTCGTTAAAGCAATGTTTTATTGGCTAAAACGAATAATAATCCGTTGACCAGCGTTATTACCCCGGGGTAATAAGGCGGGTCGTCACAGGTGGTATCAGAGCAATTATTTGAGAGCCACGCTTAGGTATAGGAATAGAAGTAGAAATTCTGCTATATTGCTTTTAACATATTGGTATTAATTATTACCATGTTATATTGTCTAGATTAGAGTATTATTCTTTATTATTCTCGTCATGTTAATTCTTCTAATAAGATTAAATGGTATTAGTTAATTCTAAACTATTGCTTCTCTTTTGTAGGATGGTCAGAATAGAGATTCCACCAGCTAGGATTAGGGGGCAGCATGTTTTACTGTTATGGCAGATGCTTCAGGAGCTAGGGGCACCTGGTCCAGTATGTTATCAGGAGATATCTGATGATGGATCGCCACCTAGGATTGGGGTTATAGTGACAGGGATTCCAGCAGATATGGAGTATATCTGGTCACATTCGGTACCATGGAGGGCCGCAGATGATTATTTACCTATGCAGCAGGCAGCTAAGGAAGCGTTGCATGCAGTTAGATCACATTTTGGGGAGCTGTTGCGTCGCACGGGTTATCGCGACGTACCCGCCTTTGCTCCTGGGAGTTTTGGGATGCAGAGGGTAGTTGATCCCAGTAGTGCTAGTTTGAGTGTAGGGACTGCAGTTCCATCGCCTGCAGCGCGTAGTGTCACTTCTAACATGATGATGATCTCCGACACTATGTTATACCATGGTACTCGGGACGCTTGGGAGAGAGCAGAGGATTGTGCTGAGAGGTGGCGGAGAGATTATTATGCGAGTGAGCAGAGGCATCAGCAGTTTCAGGAGTTAGTATTTCAGTACATGGCACGAGGACCTCCTCCATATCCACCACCACCACCAGGTCCAGTACCAGATGCACCTCCAGTACCACCCCCGTATCCACCATTCCCAGAGCCACCTCAGGATGTGCCTCCGCAGGCAGCTGTTGTGCATTCGGGTGAGGGGGAGAACTCCGCACCCATACCGAGATATCCAGAGATACCCCAGCAGAGCCTTCCTCCTCCTAGGCGCGAGGCATTTCGTAATGCTTGTATGAGCATAGATCAGGGACCCTCACGCCGAGGGAATAGATTGGATGCAGCACTCTCATTCTTCATGAGGGGACGTAGAAGGGGAGAGTTCAGTTCTGACTCTCATAGCCGTACCAGTGGGGGCAGTGGGGATGGACAGGACTGAGGTAGATTTATTTCAGTTATTCTTAATATTTAAATTTTGCTGGAATACTAGTAGTAAATAGAATTTATAAATTTAATGTTGCTAGGCTATAACCATAATTGTCATGGTAGAATCTTACTTGAAAACAATTGGTCACTATGTTATTCATGCACACTAGTATAAAATTAGAGTGGTAAGTAAGATGAGTAGGAAGTGTAGAGGAGTTGCAATTTTAATTATTATTGCTTATGCTTACTACCTTCATTTATTCTGTTACATTCAGGATACTGTCAAAAACCTTCATGTGGCAACCTAGGGTAGCAAACTTGAGTGTTAGTAAGTACTAATAATTTAGAGAGTAATATTTTATCTTAACTTCTTCTCTATTCAATCTGAGAACTAAGATGGCAAGAACTATAATTACTAAAAGTGGCTTAACCCTCAATTCTGCATACGAGATTTCCCGGACGAGTGGTCCGTGGCGCTTCCGAACGCGTAAGTTTCGGACGGACCCAGGGACGAAGTCCTGGGCGTACTCAGGGATGAGTCCTGAGCGTGGTTCCAAACGCGACAGTTTTGGGCGATCTTGAGAGCGAGTTCTCAGGCGTGCCTGGACACGGAGATCCAGGGTAGTGTAGGTTGCACTCGGAGGCGAGCTCCGAGCGTGGTCCCAAACGCGAAAGATTTGGGCGGTCTCGAGAGCGGGTTCTCGGGCGTTGCTGGGCACGTAGTCCCAGAGTAGTATAGACATTTGGTTCTTTTTGGCCTTTATGTTTCTTGGCTGTTATTTGCTTGTGTGATGATGTGTGAAAGTTAGAAAACTCAAACTAAGTCAAAGAGTGACCAGAAACCAAATTAATCAATTGATCTTAATCCTCTCGTTTCTCTAAAATATTGCTGAAGTAGAGAAATAATCCTGATAACTTTAACAAATCGAAACCTGGGAATTTAACTTATCCTCGCAATTCTGGAAGGTAAGTAATAAGTTAACCTTTAGAAACCAATATTACTCGAACTAATAGCATTCCCATGGCAGATGTCGATCCCAAGCCAGCATTTGTCAAACCCAATTGTGGGAGGGGCACCAGAAGGAAGTCAACCAATGGAAGGAAATCAACAATCAGCTACCCAGAGTATACAACCGGGTCAAGGCCAACCTGTGAGTTTACCAGAAATAGAGTCAGGTCAGTGTGCAGCTGAAGGAGGGTAACCAAGAGATAAGCAGAAACAACCAGAAGTAATAGGCAATCCTCCAGAAGCCTAAGGTGGACCACCAGAAGTTGGAGAGGCTAGTAATGTGGGCAATGCTACCACTTTCCAGAACTTTGGGGATGTTCTCAAATTTATGGAAACATCTCGTAAAGAAGCACAAGATAATCAAAATCGTTTCATGGAAGCCTTGTTGACGAAGATAACCAGTTCTGGACCACGTCCAACTACTGAAGGAGTTACTTTGGGGGAATTTTTGCAAACCCGTCCATCCACATTTTCTAAAGCAACCGATCTGTAACATCCCAAATTTTGGATGTTTCAAAATTTGAAAAATTTAAAGCTTTTATCTGCATTTTAATGGAATTTGAATTTTGGTTCGAAATCTTATTTGGGTTTTCTGAGTTTTGTGCTAAGCAAATAATAACTGGGAGTAATTTTCAAACGTAAAATAACAATCATGGCTAAAATAATAATAATAATAATAATTTCAAAGGTTAAAAAAAAGGGACAAGAAGAAAACCAACATGTGTAAACAATAGAGAATTAAAAATTTAAATAAGAATCTGAAAAGATGATCCAGTATAAAAAGAGGGAAACTTGAGTTAAAATATAAAAGTCTCATTTTGGGGATAATAACATGAATAGCAGTAAAAAGTGAATGGAAAAAAAAACATACGCATAAATATATACGCATATACAAATTTTGCAAGGAAGAGAATAGCAATATAGGAAGTACTAGTAAAATATATATGTGCAAAATTAAGTAGGCCATCAAATAACAATATGTGAAAATATGTATATCCACAAAAGAAACCAAATATGCAATATGTTAATAAAACTATTATGATAAGCATAGCAATGGGCAAAATAAAAGCTGACAGTTCAATTGGCATGCAAGAATATAAATAAATGTGAGATAGAAACTTAAAATAAAAATCCAAATATTAAGTTAATGCATGAGCCTCATTTCCTCATCCTTTTAATTCTCTCTCACTTCCAAGTGGGCCCACTCCTTTTCCCTCTCTCTCCTTTCTCTCTTTTCCCTCCTTCTCACTGCTTGCGGGCCCTGCTCCTGCCGGCCTCCTTCTCTCCTTCCCCGAGCGCACCCAGGCCCCCTCCTCTTGTCTCTTCCTCCGTTCTTCTCCCGTGGCAGAGCTTGCTCCACGTTTCCTCTCCTGTGCGCCCGCCGCGCCCGCGTCAGCGTGCGCTTGTCGCCGCCCCTGCCTCCCTCTGCGCCGACCCGCGCACGTCGCTGCCTCATCGCGTCGCCACTGCCCGCCCACGCCGCTCCCGTCCAAATCCCCGTTTCCCGCGCGGTCGCCGCCGAGGACGCTGCGCCACTCCCTCCCTTGCTGCGCGACCCCGTCCTCTGCGGTCGTCAGCCACAACTACCCTCTGCAAGCATTAAACGGGGGAGACCGGTCAAGCAGAGCTCCTGTAGCCATGCCGAAGCTGGCGTCGCCGCCATACCCGGCCACCTGCCCTCCTCAGCGCCAGCAAAATCCGCCGGCTATAAAGCCCACCCGAAGCCCCCAAACTCCTCCCCGAACTCCCCTTTTACTCCTTCCCAGAGCAATCGGCCTCCTACCCCCTCCTTCTCGCCGGAGCCACTCCCTTCCCCAAGTCCGGCCGCCGATCCAATCCACCAAATCACACCGCCGTTTCCCAATTCCTCGTGTATACACCCTCTCCGGGACGTCGTGAAGTCAACCGCATCGGCCGCCGGGCTCCCCGATCCTTCTCCGGCGCCGGCGACGATCTCCTCCTTAGACCGCCGCCACCGCACGCCGCCGACCCTACTCCGGTGACCCCCGTCCGCCGCCGACCGCACCACCAGGTTCCTTGACGCGCGGGCATTCCATTTCGCCCGCCACCCGAACCTCCCCGGCCCCTCCCCGCCGACGAGCCCGCCGCCCTTTCCCGGCCCCGAGCTCCTCTGCCCCGGCCTCTGCTACCGCCTAGCATAACTGCTATTCGCGCCCCTTACTGGTAAGCAACACTCGAGAGGCTCTCCTGGCTAGCAACGCTGCGATAAAAATCCACCCTTGGCGCCTGTGTTCGAGCCACGCCTCCGCAGCGCTGGGGTGTGATTTTTGGTTTTTATTTTTGTTGCGCACAAGACTGTACAGAGAGTGTAAATGGGCCTAATAAATATTTAACCTTAGATTAAACGTTACATATTAGTTGCTAATATTATTCTAATCTTTTGTATAGAACTTAATCCCTAACTTAAGGAATAGTGAGAAATTAATTAGGGATAACCTGTAGGTTCAAGCTCTCATGATGTTCTAATAAATAAAGAGTTAGTAAACCATAAGCT
The DNA here is from genome assembly GCA_017311315.1 of Dendrocalamus latiflorus. Lineage (NCBI taxonomy): Eukaryota > Viridiplantae > Streptophyta > Magnoliopsida > Poales > Poaceae > Dendrocalamus > Dendrocalamus latiflorus. The sequence continues at coordinate 30,498,008 of CM029629.1, forward strand.
ATGAACCATTGCATATTAGTAAATGATGTAGAAATTAACCATTGCAAAATTAAACCCTAAAATATTGTCTTTATCCATAGTAACTAGGATAATCCATTTTTACTGTTAAATAATGTGAACATTAATAAACAAACCTTTAGGCCATGATATTCAAATTAAAATAGAGGCTACCTTGTATGCAACTGACTTATGGTTAAGCTTTAAATAATTATTGATTCATGCTAACACCAAATTAAATGAAAGAAATATTTAAATTGGAAAGTTAGGCTTCATAATGCAGACCCCACCCTTAGTACATCGCCGATAAATAAATATCCGAAGCTAGATTTAGTTAATAAGGACAATTGGTACTTAGATTAACATTTCACATAAAATGATTCATACTAAGCCTTGCTCCGGTAGCTAAGTTTAAACTAGAATTAGAAGTGGAGCTAAGCCTAATAGTAGCTAAAGTATGAGCAAGCTAATAATAGTGCCATTAACTAAATCCTAACACTAGCTTTGGTACATAATAAAATTTAGTACAATTGTATATAAATCAAGCTGGGACCCATACCAAAGGATCCTAATTCGAATTAAACTTAAGCTAGCGATGAATGAAGATACATAAAATATGATAATAGGATTATTAAAGATTTAAATTTTAATTAGTTACCGTATATGAATAAATGAGGAGCCTCTGCTATTTATCTTAATCCAATTAATAAGTAAAGACATATATAAGAGATTATTCTTAATAAAGATAAAATTTGTGCACTAAACTTCTACACCAGTCTATAGGTCTAACCCGACTCATGGAACTTCCTTGATAAATAGCAAAATAATAAAAAGAGATTATTAATAAAAAGATCAAGTTACCGTATGCTATTACCAACCTTGCCTCAAATCACCGAATCACCCATTAACTCGTAACAAAACTAAATTGAGTTTATTCGGATTTATTTGGATCTTTTTGAGTTATTTGCTTTATTTGGATTCAGTCGTTTGTCACGTATTTAGAAATCGGGAGTCGTGAAGATTCAATGGATCAAGCGAGATCAAGCTCGAAGTGAAGATAGAGTCCAGAAGCCCAAGTGAAAGCATTGTGTGATCTCAAGATCGCGGTAAACCGCGCCAGGCGAGTCAATACTTTGATCATGTTGAACCTACATTTCTACAAATTACTTTGTTTTAAATTAGCAAATTGCATGCTGTTTAATTATATGCAAAGACATGCTAAGTTTAAGATTCTAGTTATATGCCACTGTTTACCTTGAATAATATTACACCCTCTATTGAATATTTGCATGTGTGAACCTTGTCGCCCTAGCAAAAATTATAATTATAATATTTCGAAAATAAGTCCCTAATAATATGCTACGCTTAGTACTGCATTGATATACATGGGGCACTGAAAATGCTCCAAAACGTTATCAACATGTTTAATCATGAAAATTGGTTTGGGTAGTCATGGGGATAGTGACTGGTATACCTGATATGATTATTTTACAATCCCAAAATCCCCAACTTGCTTTAATATCTGGGCGGATTGGTTCGAGGGTGTGTATGTGTGGTGCAGTGGAAGCACAAAATTTGGGTTAGTGATAGACCGCCCAGATACCACTAAGGACTGAATCTTGTCATGACCTCCCAGGTAAAACAGTACAACCACAAGTCCGTAAAATATGACTTGGCTAAGTAAATTTATCGAAAACCCTGGGCTCATCTCACTGGTAGTGGATTGATGGGGTTACGCTATGGCAAGGGGGCCTGAAGGGACACCAGGTAGGGTGAAGTTTTCCAGCTTTCCTAATGTTGCGGGATGTGGAAGCCCGGCTGCATTAGTGTCTGGGGGAAATATCCCGCGCACAGATGGGACCCACCGCAAGTGGGCAGTTTCCCATAAGTGTGAGATGAGAAAAGGGCCTAGATACTTTGAAAAGTCATTGTCTGCTCAACCACATGTCTATGGTATCGTGTGGGGCAATGAGTTGATTATCTCTTGTGGTGAAAGTGTACAAGCTCTGCAAAGTCAAAACTATTCGAATAGCCGTGCCCACGGTCAAGGGCGGACATGGGAACTTAACTAGATATAGTTCTGTTTACAAATATTGAAAATCGGGAATGGAAAAGTGGAAGGGCGATGGACTGCCCTGGTTTGGAATTGTCCTGGGTGTCGTCCCAGTGGTAAGTTAAGCGGCTATAACGCTGAAGAAATTGCTATATGGTGCAGATGCCATGTAACGGTGGATGGAATCTGGATCGATATTAATACTGCATTCCTGAACATTATGCTTTTGTTCAAAATGCTAGGTCTTAGGAATTTTTATATAATTGTATTCCAAAGCACTCTTCGCAAAATAAAATAACCCGAGCCTTCCTTTGCTTAGCCATACATGTTATATCTTGCATTCTGTGTGTTGGCTCGCGGAGCACGGGGTCGGAGTGCTCACGCTCGCTTTTGCGACAAAATTCAGAATCAAGAGTCACATCGCCGCGTCTCAGCAGCAAAATTGGACAAGATGGAAAAGAAGATGAAGATGTCAAGGGCTAGGTCGCGAACCTCCAGTTGGTTGCCTGTGGGCATGTCCTGAAGGTCCCACCTGTGTGCTTCGTTCTTCCGCTGTTGCAATTTAATGATTTCGGCCTAATCGACCCATGAGTAAGTCTACTATTAAATTTTACGCTTCCGCATGATATGTATTTTTATATTCATTACTGTAACTGTGAGCACTATCTACGATCCAGGGAATAGTGCAGTAATCACAGAGGAATCCGGATGTTAATATCTGGGCTCCTACACGATCCTTTGGAAGCAGATGATTGGTTACAAGAGGTGGAGAAGAAACTAAATACAGTGGGGTGCTCTGATGAGGAGAAAGTGCGCTACGCGTCACATCAGCTTACGGGACCGGCAGCGACTTGGTGGTCAAATTTCCAGCAAAGCCGTTCCCCGGATAGTCCCATCACTTGGGCAGATTTCGCTAAGAATTTTAGTGCCTCACATGTACCTCAGGGGACTAAAGAAATCAAGAAGCAGGAATTTCGAGCTCTCACACAAGGAACTAAGAGTATTACTGAATACCTGCACCAGTTTAATGAGTTATCTCGTTATGCCCCAGATGATGTCTCCACCCCAGAGAGGAAGATAGATCAGTTTAAGAGAGGGATGAATCCTCATGTCCGGATGCATCTTTCCACTCATAGGATTACTGAGTTTGAGGATATGGTAAATATGGCTATAATACTAGAGAAAGAGCACGCGAATATAGTAGAAGAGCGGCGCAAGAAGGCTAAGTATGATCAGCGTGCTGGTAGTATGAGCCGAAACCGTCCTGCCATACCATATCAACAGGGTAGATATCAACCCCAACGATTCACTTCAAGACCCAATAATCCATCACAAAATTTCACTCAAGTTCAGTGTGGTAGATGCAAGGGCAGGCACCTTACCAAGGATTGTCGAGTTAAAATAACCGGGTGTTTTAATTGTGGGAAGGAAGGGCATATCAGAATCAATTGTCCATATCCTCCCCGAAATCCTGGATATCCAGGACAATCAAACCAAGCCCCGAGGACACCACCCACAACTCACAACCCAACAGGGGGAAGAGGATTAGGAACACCAGGAAATAATGCAAAGAAACCAGGAGGATCAGGAAGCAAATCTGGAGGGCAAGCCAGACTCAACCATATATCTGCTGACCAGATTGGAGAGGCAACCGATGTGGTTATGGGTAAGTTAATAATCCCGCCATCTGTAGGTACCGTTCTTTTTGACCCAGGTGCAACTCATTCTTTTATATCCCGGGAATTTGCAAAAGAAAATGGGTTAGTAGAGGTACCGTTAGAAAAGTCATTTGGAGTTAATACTCCTGCGGGAATTATAATTGTAAGCTCGATGGTGATAAAGCAACCCATACACATCCAAGACACTGAATTCCTTGCTAATCTTCATGTAATTAGCTTAAGCAATCTAGATGCTATCTTAGGCATGGATTGGTTGGCTGCAAATGGAGTGAAAGTAGATTGTGAACATAAAAATACCTTTATAAGAAGACCAGATGGTTCTAGATTTATTTATTTGGGGACTAGGACAAAACCATCTTCGGCTAAAATGAGCATCAATAATTTACAAGGAGCTGAAATAACTGATATCCCCGTAGTTCAAGAATTTATAGATGTATTCCCTAAAGAGCTCCCGGGTATGCCACCTAGCCGGGAACTAGACTTTTCCATTGATTTGGTTCCGGGCACAACTCCCATTTCTAGGGGGCCATACAGAATGACATCTACCGAATTGGTAGAACTAAAAACTCAATTAGACGAGCTGGAGGCTAAGGGATTTATTCAAGAGAGTGTATCCCCATGGGGAGCTCCAGTCTTATTTGTAGAAAAGAAGGATGGAAGCCTACGGTTGTGCACAGACTACCGAGAGTTAAACAAAGTGACCATAAAGAATAAGTATCCACTACCCAGAATAGAGCACAGACTACCGAGAGTTAAACAAAGTGACCATAAAGAATAAGTATCCACTACCCAGAATAGATGATCTGTTTGATCAACTCAGAGGGGCCTGTGTTTTCTCAAAAATTGATTTAAGGTCAGGATATCATCAGATCAAAGTGAAACCAGAGGATATTCCCAAAACAGCATTCGTATCCCGTTATGGACATCATGAATATACGGTGGTTCCGTTCGGATTGACGAATGCCCCAGCCGTGTTCATGAACTTGATGAATAAACCTTTTATGAAATATCTGGATAAATTTGTCGTGGTTTTTATTGACGACATCCTGATATTTTCATCAAGTAAGGATGAGCACATCCAACATTTAAGACTTGTTCTGCAAATCCTAAGGGAAAATCAACTCTATGCCAAATTTAGTAAATGCGAGTTCTGGTTGGATCAAGTCGCATTTCTGGGTCATATTGTCTCAGGTAAAGGCATAGAAGTGGATCCACAGAAAATTGAAGCTATACAAATCGTGGGATCGTCCCACTAATCCTACGGAGATCCGGAGTTTCTTAGGTTTAGCTGGATATTATCGTAGGTTCATAAAAGGGTTTTCCCAAATTGCCTCACCACTCACTAAACTGTTGAGGAAAGCTGAAAAATTTCAATGGACAGAAGCCTGCGAGCAAAGTTTTCAGAAACTCAAGAGTCTTCTCACTACTGCACCTATCCTAACCTTGCCAGAGAGTGGTGTCGAGTACACAGTGTACTGTGATGCATCAAAATTGGGATTAGGATGTGTATTAATGCAGCAAAACAAAGTCATAGCCTATGCTTCGAGGCAATTGAGACCGCATGAAATGAATTACCCCACACATGACTTAGAACTGGGAGCTGTAGTGTTTGCACTCAAAGTCTGGAGACATTACTTATTTGGGTCCAAATGCACACTCTACAGTGATCATAAGAGCCTCAAATATATATTTACTAAGAAAGAATTGAATATGAGACAACGACGATGGTTATACCTCATTAAAGATTATGATTTGACCATAAACTATCATCCTGGAAAAGCTAATGTACTGGCGGATGCACTCAGTAGAAGATCCCATTGCAATCATCTTTCAATGGCAGATTATAATTCCAGTTTACTTCAGGACCTGGCCAAAATGGAAATTCAACTTCAACATGTCCCAACGGAAGCCACTGTAGCCAGCATGACTGTCCAACCAACATTATACGAGCAAATAAAACAAGAACAATCCAAAGACTCGTTTATAGCTGAAGAAATTAACAGAGTCAAATTAGGACAGCCATCAGAGTTTGAAGTAGATAAGGAGGGAGTATTACGCAACCATGGTAGAATATGTGTACCCAATGATACCGGGATTAAAGGAACTATTCTCAAAGAAGCCCATGATACCATATACACCATACATCCAGGAAGCACCAAAATGTATAGAGACCTTAAAGGAAATTTTTGGTGGAATGGAATGAAAAGAGAAATAGCTGCATATGTGAATAACTGTGATACCTGTAAAAGGGTAAAAGCGGAACATCAAAGTCCAGCCGGGTTGTTGCAACCACTAGAACTACCGGAGTGGAAATGGGAAGGGATAAGTATGGATTTCATAACAGGATTGCCAATGACTTTGAAAAAGAAAGACACTATTTGGGTCATAGTAGATCGGCTCACTAAATCAGCCCACTTTATTGCCACCAAGCAGACATATACCTTCGACAAATTAGCCGAACTCTATATAGAAAGAATAGTTACCCCGCATGGCATTCCTAAAGAAATTGTCTCAGACCGAGGATCTGTATTCACTTCTAGTTTTTGGAAAAGTCTCCAAACCGCGCTTGGAACTAAATTAAATTTCAGCACAGCCTATCACCCACAAAGTGATGGCCAAACGGAGCGGATTAACCAAGTACTTGAAGACATGCTGAGAGCATGCGCTTTGAACTTCGGAGAATCAAGGGATAAATACCTACCATTAGCAGAGTTCGCATATAATAATAGCTTTCAATCAAGTATCCAGATGGCACCTTTTGAGGCTTTGTACGGTAGAAAGTGTCAATCACCTATCTGTTGGTACGAAGTTGGAGAAAAACCACTTCTAGGTCCTGACATCATCCGTGAAAATGATGAGAAAATTCAGATAATTAAAGATAGGTTAAGAATTGCTCAAAGTCGGCAGAAAAGTTATGCGGATCGACGAAGGCGAGATTTGACCTTTGCAGTGGGTGACTACGTATATTTAAAAGTGTCGCCAATGCGAGGGACTCGTCGATTCGGATTAAAAGGAAAATTGAGTCCCCGATATGTTGGACCTTTCAGGATATTAGAACAAAAAGGCAATTCTGCTTACCAGCTAGAACTACCAACACAACTGTCCCGAATTCATAATATATTCCATGTATCCCAACTTAGGAAATGTTTGAGTCAGCCGACAGAACAAGCTATCCCAATAGACCCTTCATTACAAGACGACCTGACATATGAAGAGCGTCCACTGCGAATATTGCAAACCGAGGATCGGAAATTGAGGAATAGGACTATTCGCTTTTGCAAGGTTCAATGGAGAAATCACACTGCTCGAGAAGCGACTTGGGAGAAAGAGGAAGATTTGCGAGTTAATCACCCTAATCTTTTTAAGTAAGTCTGATTTCGAGGGCGAAATCTTCTTTAAGGGTGGTAGGGTGTAACACCCCGCGGTTATTAATTAATTTTCGCGTTGTCATTAGCGTTAATAATCGTGATTATCGGAACCAAATTAAAATTTAGTATTAATTATTTTATTGGCTCAATTCCCCAGCTAATCACAATTGTAATGGAACGAAGGTAAATAGAAATTTTATTACAATTATACAGCATTGCATACATTTGGATTGCATTTCAAACTAAAACATAATGGTTACAATAGGGGAACATGTTTATATTACAAGAAAGCTTCAAAATTACATACATAAGCATTTCTTACAGGAATTCAATTGCTATCAATTACTGATACAACATTATTTTACTTATGAACCAATAACCAAATTATAAGACCGAAAAAGACCAAACAAAAGAGTTAATTGAAAATAAAGCATTATAAAGTAAGTGTTGCCGTCAGAGCCCTAAGGATTAACTTCGGGCGGGGTAATCCGTTCACGGAGATACCTGACCGTCCGGGGGCCAGTCGGCACCTCTCACAACCATAGGCTCATCACACGGTATTGTATATATACAAACCTGTTCTGAATATAGGAATCCAACCAAGGCAAAGCCACAGAATATCATAAACCATTCCAGCCCAAACCACAACAGAGAAACACCTGTCAAAGCCCTCACCATGCAAATGTCAACCACAGTGAACCAGATAGCACCGGGCCAGATTAGCCACGCCCAGACAGCATCGCCAGCCAACAAAATCTCACGGGCAAGGTCAGAACCACCCAACCAAAATATCCCACCACTGCATACCAGTAGCCAAACCGAGAGGAAAGGGCGCAGAGAGTCAAAGCAAGGTAAGGTAAACATTCCCCAACTCTTCCAGCCAATCCCCAGACCGCAGAGGAGTCCACAACCGAGTGGAGCCGAAGGTTAAGGGGGTGAAGAACCGACAAGCCGAAGGGAGAAGGGGACGTGACGGCCACAGGAGAACCGCAAGCCAGCATCAAGCATCAGCCACCGCCAACCAGCCACCACCCCAACCCCAAACCCTAGCATTTCTCACAAGTACCAGTGCAGGTAATCCCCACAATCTCACCATCCACGTATTACCATTGTCCCATTTCATCCGACATAGACTAGAAACCATAAGCATTCATCCACACTAGAGCACATGAACCATTCAAGCATGTCACCAGAGATAAAAGAAGGGGAGAAAAGGGTTACCAGTAAGGCGGCGGCTGCGGGTTTCCCGGTCGAGCCACCGGTTCACCGCCACCAGTACTCCCCCGGCGTACGGCGACGGTTCACCGGCGGAGTCAGCCACGGTCACCCGCCTCCCAAAACCTAACCCTAGGCAAAACCTCATAAAGTTAGTAAATCACAAATTTAGAAATCGAAGCAAGAAATGGGAAAAAGAGGGGAAAGCATCAGATTGGCCAGATCTGGCTAGAGATCCCTAGGCGGCGCCGAACATTCCGGCGGGAACGGCCGGGCCAGAGGAGGCGTCGGAGGGGAGGCACGAGTGGGCGGCGGAGCCGCTGGAGGAGCGGAGTGGCGGCGCAAAAAGGCAGGGGCGCGGGCGGAAGGAGCCGCACGGGGGTAGAGGCGGCGGCGTAGAGGAGGAGCCGAGGGGAGGCGCGTGAGGAGAGTAGCGGGGAGACCGAGAGAGAGAGAGAGAGCCGGCGGAGTGGGCGAGAAAAGAGGATAAAGGAGGAGGAGATGAAGGGGCGTCGACAGAGGCGTAAAAGAGGAGGCGTCGATGGGGGTAAAGAGAAGGAGAGGAGGCATCGGCAGCAGAGAAAAGCCGAGAGCCCAGTGGGAACCAAAAATGCAGAGGCGGCGGCCATAGAACCAAAAAGGGCAACATAAAAAGATGCTATTAGGGGCATTAGTAAGAAATTATGTAGGAGATAAACAAACTTCATATTAAATTGCTATGAGATATAGAATATTTGTAAACATGCGCATGCATATTATTAAAGCTAATATTGCAGATTCGCCATTAATTAAAATGACTATTTAAAATGCAATAACCTGTAATTGCTTATTTCTTGTACCTGAATCATAGGCACTATTAAAATGAACTGGGAACTATTGCACTCTGTATAGAGGAACGAAAGGAAAAATTAGCAGACCATGAATATAATTAATAGAAATCTTGTGATGACCAAAATCTTATAAATAATCGAACCATAGATTAATTTGAGTATAAATGGCAGGAAAAGAGGCTGAATCTGCCAAAGGAGCTATATCAGGGCAGTGAGGATATTCAGCAAGACAATATAACATCAGGCAAGTATCCTTTGACAAGTCTTCAGAATAGATTCATTAAAATCAGTACTTTATAGTATGCTAGTATCATCCTGCATTGGAAAATAAAAGAGGTTTAAATTAAGACGATGATTATGAAAGAAATGAATAAACGCAACTGATGGAGCAGTTGGCCCTATTAGTAGTAAAAAGGTGGGCGGAGGTCGCCTTGGTAGGGATCCAATGGAAAGATTAGGGACCTCTGCATAAGAATAAAATATAAGGTTTTACCAACTTCATTCGTATGAACAGACCGTACCAACTCGTATCAACCAACGTTCCGTTTTCACGGGCAGTCGGTACTCTAGTGAGGTGTTATATTCTCCACAGGAGTGAGTATTAATTATGGGATAAGCCCAAAGGAACCGGTATGAGACCGGAGCGTAAGAACCCACAGGCGGGTTACGCAAAGGCGTTATATTACGCAGGAAGGGGGCTGAGTGAGGGTCGGAAACCCTACCAGCCAACGGTTATGTCGCTTTCAGTGGGTCTGTGTGAGGGTTTTACACCGCTCCAGGCTGCTGCTTGTGTATAATCGGGTGGAGATATAATTACTGAACTAGATGTAATTGCACTGTACTCTGGTCTGGGCGCCGCTTCAAAGGAATTGCGGATAACCCCAAGAGCCAACACGAGCAGAGTGATGATGGGTAAAGTGATACAAGCTTGCGCAATGCTATTAAAATCATGAATTCATGCCTGTCTCCGGGAAAGGAGAACTACGGAAACTTATGGGGGTTTTTGCTGTTCATGCGTGTGTTCAGTAGATTTGTAAAATAATAAATTGATATTTTGTCACAACTTAAAACCTATTTCTATAAGCGTAATTTGGGAAAAATTGTATGAAAAAGAGAAATGGTGATGGGGAAACTTATCAAAATCATACATTGCATTTTGTTATATAAACTTGCTGAGTACTCTGTACTCACCCTTGCTATTATTTCCTTTGTTTAGAGGATAGCCAGCTAGAGTCAGGCATTGAGGATGCCTCCGCAGAGGAGTATTACTCTCCCGGAGAGGGAGATTATTTCGAGGATGAGCCGCTTGAGGATTACGCCGCATACGACGATTGGGAGTCGTAGGGACTTGCGTGCGGCTTGGACTCGACCTTTAGGGTATCTGTGCTATTAGTGTATTGTATTTGTACTCTTTCCTGTATAATTAGAACACCTCTGTATAATTAGAAGTTTAGCTACTTTCTATCTGTAATAATTAGAACTGCAGTTGCTATGTAATATTTAGCCCTGCGTGGCATTGTGAATGTATGTAAATTTCTATCTCTAATGATTGTTCTGTCCAATACTCTGAATGGCTTATTATTCGTTAAAGCAATGTTTTATTGGCTAAAACGAATAATAATCCGTTGACCAGCGTTATTACCCCAGGGTAATAAGGCGGGTCGTCACAGGTGGTATCAGAGCAATTATTTGAGAGCCACGCTTAGGTATAGGAATAGAAGTAGAAATTCTGCTATATTGCTTTTAACATATTGGTATTAATTATTACCATGTTATATTGTCTAGATTAGAGTATTATTCTTTATTATTCTCGTCATGTTAATTCTTCTAATAAGATTAAATGGTATTAGTTAATTCTAAACTATTGCTTCTCTTTTGTAGGATGGTCAGAATAGAGATTCCACCAGCTAGGATTAGGGGGCAGCATGTTTTACTGTTATGGCAGATGCTTCAGGAGCTAGGGGCACCTGGTCCAGTATGTTATCAGGAGATATCTGATGATGGATCGCCACCTAGGATTGGGGTTATAGTGACAGGGATTCCAGCAGATATGGAGTATATCTGGTCACATTCGGTACCATGGAGGGCCGCAGATGATTATTTACCTATGCAGCAGGCAGCTAAGGAAGCGTTGCATGCAGTTAGATCACATTTTGGGGAGCTGTTGCGTCGCACGGGTTATCGCGACGTACCCGCCTTTGGTCCTGGGAGTTTTGGGATGCAGAGGGTAGTTGATCCCAGTAGTGCTAATTTGAGTGTAGGGACTGCAGTTCCATCGCCTGCAGCGCGTAGTGTCGGAGATCATCATGTTAGAAGTGACTACCCTCAAATGGAACTGCACTTCTAACATACTGGACCAGGTGCCCCTAGCTCCTGAAGCATCTGCCATAACAGTAAAACATGCTGCCCCCTAATCCTAGCTGGTGGAATCTCTATTCTGACCATCCTACAAAAGAGAAGCAATAGTTTAGAATTAACTAATACCATTTAATCTTATTAGAAGAATTAACATGACGAGAATAATAAAGAATAATACTCTAATCTAGACAATATAACATGGTAATAATTAATACCAATATGTTAAAAGCAATATAGCAGAATTTCTACTTCTATTCCTATACCTAAGCGTGGCTCTCAAATAATTGCTCTGATACCACCTGTGACGACCCGCCTTATTACCCTGGGGTAATAACGCTGGTCAACGGATTATTATTCGTTTTAGCCAATAAAACATTGTTTTAACGAATAATAAGCCATTCAGAGTATTGGACAGAACAATCATTAGAGATAGAAATTTACATACATTCACAATGCCACGCAGGGCTAAATATTACATAGCAACTGCAGTTCTAATTATTACAGATAGAAAGTAGCTAAACTTCTAATTATACAGAGGTGTTCTAATTATACAGGAAAGAGTACAAATACAATACACTAATAGCACAGATACCCTAAAGGTCGAGTCCAAGCCGCACGCAAGTCCCTACGACTCCCAATCGTCGTATGCGGTGTAATCCTCAAGCGGCTCATCCTCGAAATAATCTCCCTCTCCGGGAGAGTAATACTCCTCTGCGGAGGCATCCTCAATGCCTGACTCTAGCTGGCTATCCTCTAAACAAAGGAAATAATAGCAAGGGTGAGTACAGAGTACTCAGCAAGTTTATATAACAAAATGCAATGTATGATTTTGATAAGTTTCCCCATCACCATTTCTCTTTTTCATACAATTTTTCCCAAATTACGCTTATAGAAATAGGTTTTAAGTTGTGACAAAATATCAATTTATTATTTTACAAATCTACTGAACACACGCATGAACAGCAAAAACCCCCATAAGTTTCCGTAGTTCTCCTTTCCCGGAGACAGGCATGAATTCATGATTTTAATAGCATTGCGCAAGCTTGTATCACTTTACCCATCATCACTCTGCTCGTGTTGGCTCTTGGGGTTATCCGCAATTCCTTTGAAGCGGCGCCCAGACCAGAGTACAGTGCAATTACATCTAGTTCAGTAATTATATCTCCACCCGATTATACACAAGCAGCAGCCTGGAGCGGTGTAAAACCCTCACACAGACCCACTGAAAGCGACATAACCGTTGGCTGGTAGGGTTTCCGACCCTCACTCAGCCCCCTTCCTGCGTAATATAACGCCTTTGCGTAACCCGCCTGTGGGTTCTTACGCTCCGGTCTCATACCGGTTCCTTTGGGCTTATCCCATAATTAATACTCACTCCTGTGGAGAATATAACACCTCACTAGAGTACCGACTGCCCGTGAAAACGGAACGTTGGTTGATACGAGTTGGTACGGTCTGTTCATACGAATGAAGTTGGTAAAACCTTATATTTTATTCTTATGCAGAGGTCCCTAATCTTTCCATTGGATCCCTACCAAGGCGACCTCCGCCCACCTTTTTACTACTAATAGGGCCAACTGCTCCATCAGTTGCCGTTTATTCATTTCTTTCATAATCATCATCTTAATTTAAAACCTCTTTTATTTTCCAATGCAGGATGATACTAGCATACTATAAAGTACTGATTTTTAATGAATCTATTCTGAAGACTTGTTCAAAGGATACTTGCCTGATGTTATATTGTCTTGCTGAATATCCTCACTGCCCTATTATAGCTCCTTTGGCAGATTCAGCCTCTTTCCTGCCATTTATACTCAAATTAATCTATGGTTCGATTATTTATAAGATTTTGGTCATCACAAGATTTCTATTAATTATATTCATGGTCTGCTAATTTTTCCTTTCGTTCCTCTATACAGAGTGCAATAGTTCCCAGTTCATTTTAATAGTGCCTATGATTCAGGTACAAGAAATAAGCAATTACAGGTTATTGCATTTTAAATAGTCATTTTAATTAATGGCGAATCTGCAATATTAGCTTTAATAATATGCATGCGCATGTTTACAAATATTCTATATCTCATAGCAATTTAATATGAAGTTTGTTTATCTCCTACATAATTTCTTACTAATGCCCCTAATAGCATCTTTTTATGTTGCCCTTTTTGGTTCTATGGCCGCCGCCTCTGCATTTTTGGTTCCCACTGGGCTCTCGGCTTTTCTCTGCTGCCGATGCCTCCTCTCCTTCTCTTTTACCCCCACCGACGCCTCCTCTTTTACGCCTCTGCCGACGCCCCTTCATCTCCTCCTCCTTTATCCTCTTTTCTCGCCCACTCCGCCGGCTCTCTCTCTCTCTCTCTCGGTCTCCCCGCTCTCTCCTCACGCGCCTCCCCTCGGCTCCTCCTCTACGCCGCCGCCTCTACCCCCGTGCGGCTCCTTCCGCCCGCGCCCTTGCCTCCTTGCGCCGCCGCTGCGCTCCTCCAGCGGCTCCGCCGCCCACTCGTGCCTCCCCTCTGACGCCTCCTCTGGCCCGGCCGTTCCCGCCGGGATGTTCGGCGCCGCCTGGGGATCTCTAGCCAGATCTGGCCAATCTGATGCTTTCCCCTCTTTTTCCCATTTCTTGCTTCGATTTCTAAATTTGTGATTTACTAACTTTATGAGGTTTTGCCTAGGGTTAGGTTTTGGGAGGCGGGTGACCGTGGCTGACTCCGCCGGTGAACCGCCGCCGTACGCCGGGGGAGTACCGGTGGCGGTGAACCGGTGGCTCGGCCGGGAAACCCGCAGCCGCCGCCCTTACTGGTAACCCTCTTCTCCCCTTCTTTTATCTCTGGTGACATGCTTGAATGGTTCATGTGCTCTACTGTGGATGAATGCTTATGGTTTCTAGTCTATGTCGGATGAAATGGGACAATGGTAATACGTGGATGGTGAGATTGTGGGGATTTACCTGCACTGGTACTTGTGAGAAATGCTAGGGTTTGGGGTGGTGGCTGGTTGGCGGTGACTGATGCTTGATGCTGGCTTGCGGTTCTCCTGTGGCCATCACGTCCCCTTCTCCCTTCGGCTTGTCGGTTCTTCACCCCCTTGACCTTCGGCTCCACTCGGTTGTGGACTCCTCTGCGGTCTGGGGATTGGCTGGAAGAGTTGGGGAATGTTTACCTTACCTTGCTTTGTCTCTCTGTGCCCTTTCCTCTCGGTTTGGCTATTGGTATGCAGTGGTGGGATATTTTGGTTGGGTGGTTCTGACCTTGCCCGTGAGATTTTGTTGGCTGGCGATGCTGTCTGGGCGTGGCTAATCTGGCCCGGTGCTATCTGGTTCACTGTGGTTGACATTTGCATGGTGAGGGCTTTGACAGGTGTTTCTCTGTTGTGGTTTGGGCTGGAATGGTTTATGATATTCTGGGCTTTGCCTTGGTTGGATTCCTATATTCAGAACAGGTTTGTATATATACAATACCGTGTGATGAGCCTATGGTTGTGAGAGGTGCCGACTGGCCCCCGGACGGTCAGGTATCTCCGTGAACGGATTACCCCGACCGAAGTTAATCCTTAGGGCTCTGACGGCAACACTTACTTTATAATGCTTTATTTTCAATTAACTCTTTTGTTTGGTCTTTTTCGGTCTTATAATTTGGTTATTGGTTCATAAGTAAAATAATGTTGTATCAGTAATTGATAGCAATTGAATTCCTGTAAGAAATGCTTATGTATGTAATTTTGAAGCTTTCTTGTAATATAAACATGTTCCCCTATTGTAACCATTATGTTTTAGTTTGAAATGCAATCCAAATGTATGCAATGCTGTATAATTGTAATAAAATTTCTATTTACCTTCGTTCCATTACAATTGTGATTAGCTGGGGAATTGAGCCAATAAAATAATTAATACTAAATTTTAATTTGGTTCCGATAATCACGATTATTAACGCTAATGACAACGCGAAAATTAATTAATAACCGCGGGGTGTTACACCCTACCACCCTTAAAGAAGATTTCGCCCTCGAAATCAGACTTACTTAAAAAGATTAGGGTGATTAACTCGCAAATCTTTCTCTTTCTCCCAAGTCGCTTCTCGAGCAGTGTGATTTCTCCATTGAACCTTGCAAAAGCGAATAGTCCTATTCCTCAATTTCCGATCCTCGGTTTGCAATATTCGCAGTGGACGCTCTTCATATGTCAGGTCGTCTTGTAATGAAGGGTCTATTGGGATAGCTTGTTCTGTCGGCTGACTCAAACATTTCCTAAGTTGGGATACATGGAATATATTATGAATTCGGGACAGTTGTGTTGGTAGTTCTAGCTGGTAAGCAGAATTGCCTTTTTGTTCTAATATCCTGAAAGGTCCAACATATCGGGGACTCAATTTTCCTTTTAATCCGAATCGACGAGTCCCTCGCATTGGCGACACTTTTAAATATACGTAGTCACCCACTGCAAAGGTCAAATCTCGCCTTCGTCGATCCGCATAACTTTTCTGCCGACTTTGAGCAATTCTTAACCTATCTTTAATTATCTGAATTTTCTCATCATTTTCACGGATGATGTCAGGACCTAGAAGTGGTTTTTCTCCAACTTCGTACCAACAGATAGGTGATTGACACTTTCTACCGTACAAAGCCTCAAAAGGTGCCATCTGGATACTTGATTGAAAGCTATTATTATATGTGAACTCTGCTAATGGTAGGTATATGCGCCGCCGCCATGGCAGAGGAGGCCGGGGTCGGGGGCACCGCTGCAGAGGAATCCGGGCTCGGGGGGGCGCCGCTGCGGAGGAGTCCGGGCTCGGGGGCGCCGCCGCGGAGGAGGCCAGGTTCGGGGCGCGGAGGAGTCCGGGATCGGGGGCGCCGCCGCGGAGGAGGCCGGGGTCGGGGGCTCGGAGGAGTCCGGGGTCGGGGGCGCCGCCGCGGAGGAAGCCGACGTCGTGGGCGCCGCCGCCGGGTCGAGGGTCGCCAGCGACGGGAAGGCCCGGCTCCATCTCCTGTGCGTGCGTGAGGGGAGGAAGGGGAGACAGATCGAGTGAGATCGATCGATCTGGTCTGTGCGTGGGTATGGAGTGAGAAGGGCAAAAGGGTCACTTAATGTAAGGAAAAAGCAAATTGACATTAACATGGAGTTTAAGTGGAGGAAATGGCAAAAGAAAGAAATAAGCACTCAACTTTGTGGCATTATAACAAAGTTATTCAAGTTTGTGGCAAAAGGAAGGATGGCACATAACTTTGTGGCATTAGAGCAATTTTCCCATTAGTTTACCACACATAGCAAATCACAAGTAACCATAGAGTAGCACCACTAGTATACATGAATCAGCACACAAGGTAGTCACTTGAGGTAGAAGAGGAAAGTAGAGGAGAGTAAAAGAGCACGGGATTACCGGGGATGAAGGCGGCTGTGTGTACCGCGGTGTAGCTCTACCGAACTGCCGCCGCATACTCCCCCGGCGTGCGGGCGAGTCCAGCCGGCCGAGACCACACCGGAGTAATCACCTCCCTGCCTGCATCACATAAGCAACCCCGTAAAATCCCAAAAATGGAATAGCAAATCCCTTGAAAGCAACCGGGGTAGAATAGTGGGCCCAGGCACCGAATTCGGGCCCTAGGCCACGGATCTGGCGGCGTCAACCGTGCGGCGCGGTGAGGGCGGCCCCGGGCGGCGCGAAGGGGGAGCGGCTCGGGAGCGGAGGAGGCGCGGAGGACCGACGGTAGCGGCGTAGGGTCGGGGGCCGGAAAGCCCAAGGCGGCGCGGGCGGTGCAGTAGAGTGACGGCGGAGTGCTGAGTCGGAGCGGATCCGGCGCGGGGGTGAGAGAGGGGCAGAACCAGAGGAGGAAGCGAGAAAGGCAACCGAGGCGCGTCGGGAGCCAGAGGAAGAAGGGGAGGAGCGGAGGCGGCGATGAAGGGGAGAAGATGGAGAAGAAGCCAAGGCTTCGGCGGTGGGGAAAAGAAAGGAGGAGCCGAGGCGTCGGCCGAAGGCCAGGGGAAAAAGGGGATCGGGGGAAAAGGAAGGAAAAGAAGAAAATAGATTAGGAAAAATAAAAGATTATAGAACTAAATTGGTAGCCATGTCAACCTTATAGAAATGCTTTTAGGAGCTAAACGAAAACCTAGAAACCCTACGATCACATTTCGTAGATCATGATGGCTTTCTCCAACAAGCTATGTTAATTTAGAGAAAAATAAACAACCCATGAGACTTTCTATTGTTTGATGGGTGATAGAACAAACTCTTGGAGACAACTCATCGAGCAGTCAACATGCACAGCTATAAATTGCAGAATCAAAACCTTGGGTAGAATTTCATTCAAGATGTAGGCAGCAGACACAAAATAGTTTGGTGCATAGTCCAAGAGCCAACAAAAGGGCACACCAGATTCAAGTTAATTGGAAGCTATTTGGGGTAATTAACAAGCAAATCATGTGCACACACAAAAACCAAAAATTGATAGTCCAATTTATCACCTTGTGTTCACATAACACTTTCGAGAACTCAAACTCATCCTAACCATCTCACAACCAATTTTGGGTGAAGCACAAGCAGAGTTATCACAATGGATCCGGGAAAGGGATGAATCACATTTCATAAACCTTTGTGGGGCTGCAGAAGAGAGACGTTGAGAGAGCTAGGTGAGGGGAGTGGCAGACGAGGCGCCTCCAAGAACCACCACTACCCTGGTAAGGTGCTAGCTAAGGTGAAAGCCACCACCTGTTTCAATGTCGTACTCTCTGCATAATTTTGAAGCCTGTTGCTCTGGCTAGCCTCCCCGCTTCGCCGACCTCCTCATGCTCCCTCGCCAACGTCGTTCCCGAGCTCACCGCGAGGGGGCTATGGCCACCGTCACCACCTTCTCCACTTAGCCTATGCCACCTCCCCTCCTCCTCACCTCCTCAAGCCTCCTTACATCTCCGTGCTGGCCCATGCCCCCTCCCCTCCTCCTCCCCGCGCTATGGTTGTGATGTAGTCGGGACAGATCGAGGGTGCACCATTTAGATGCTCATAGTGGTTTTAGGAGGGAGTTCCAAGAAAAGAACTAATAGATCCGAGCATGCAAGGGGAGGAGGGAGGAGCGTCGAGAGGGAAATGGAGAGGATGAGGACGGCGAGCGGTGGTGTGGATGCGAGGGTAGAAGGGAGGAGCAGCAGCACGTATGCGAGGAGAGGAGGGAGGAGCGACGACAGTGGCTGGAATAGGGGCGTGGATGTGGACGTCAGCGTGGATGCAAGGTGAGGAGGGAGGAGCATCGAAGGCAGTTGGGATAGGGGCGTGGAAAGCGTGGAGGAGGCTGTGGCAATAGGGAGAATGGGTGAGAGGGTGGGGGAGCAAGAGGTAGCGGTGGAAGGCAAGGGCAGGTCGGGGATGGCAGAGCCTGGAGGGCCACATGTCGGCTGTAACGACCCACGTCGTTAATTAACCCTAATTAGCGAATTAGGACGTTAAGTAGGATTAATTATATAAATGATAATCTAAAAATACGAGGGAATTTAAACTTTTATATGTCAGTATTAACCGAAACCAACGAGCGATAAATGAATACACTATTACCGTAATCCATCGATGAGGACGAAGACCAATTAGTATGGACTAGAGTGAGACAAAATTTGATCGCACGAAAGGTAAAAACTTGCAACTCAATTAAAGTACATATATAACAGTTCGTAGTACATCAGTCATTGAATTACAATCGTGTAGGATAAAATCAATAACATCCATTGATCGACCATTAGGATTTATATCAAGTCAAATAAAAATATTACAAATTGCATTACATAGCTAGGATAATACGAATTACAATAATTATACAACTTCATGTCTCCCAAATAACTATCTTAAAAACTAAGCAATTGCAATATAATTGCATTTAGTCCGGAAGTACAGGATTTAATTTACACCAAGTCCATCTCATACATAATTATTACAATAGGGAAATAAAGAATAGAAGTTACATTAAATTGTATACATCAATATTAAGAGAAAGCCCTATTACAATTAGACCATTTCATACATTGAAGTCCGTCGTTAGAGTGCCACCACATCGATATTTCTTGTGAGCGAATCAATAGTTTTAATACCGAAAAAGACCGAACAAAAGAACGAATAAAAATAAACAAAAGAAATAAAAGCGAATAGCCGCCAGAGCCCTAGGATTTAACTTCGGGCGGGGTATTTCGTTCACGGAGATACATGAGCGTCCCGGGGGGGGCAGTCGGCACCTCTCACAACTGTAGACTCATCATACGGTATATATATACAAACCTGAGTTGATTTAGGGACAAACCAATGCAAAGCAAAAAGCCCATAATTCCATTTTCCAAGCCCAAATCGCAACAAGGAAGCACATACCACAGTAATGACCAAGTACCACTGTTTTCACTGAGATAGCACCCGGCCAGATCAGTTCTCCCGAGAGAGCACAGCCAGTCCAGAAGCATCGCACGGCCAGCCAGACAGCACACAGCAGCCGAAGGACCAGCACACACACAGCCGGACCACAGCACCATATCAAGAAGCCACAAGCACATCACCGTCACAAGCCAAACATCATACGCAGCCACCAGAGGAGAGCAGAAATATCCCAGGAGCACAGCCAGCACTCCCCCCTGCCCTCAAACCATTCCAAGCCAACAGAGAAACCACCGAGTAGAACCCAGACCGCAAGATGAAGGCCAGGCGAGTCGACCAGGAGCAAGGCGACGGCGACAGCAGGAGAGGGAACCACACCCAGCGGCCAGCTCTAGGAGGAGGAGGAGGAGGTTAGCACCAGGCGACCACCACAACCCCGAGAGCACGACCACCACCTGCAACCGAATCATTCCCACGGCAACCCAAACCCCACCGGTGAAGGTAACCCCCAATCATACATGAACTCAGTAGTCATCTCAACACTACCATTAGTTTACCACACATAGCAAATCACAAGTAACCATAGAGTAGCACCACTAGTATACATGAATCAGCACACAAGGTAGTCACTGGAGGTAGAAGAGGAAAGTAGAGGAGAGTAAAAGAGCACGGGATTACCGGGGATGAAGGCGGCTGTGTGTACCGCGGTGTAGCTCTACCGAACTGCCGCCGCATACTCCCCCGGCGTGCGGGCGAGTCCAGCCGGCCGAGACCACACCGGATAACCACCA